>CM055128.1:197273164-197785664 GCA_029206835.1 Rana muscosa
CCAATTATAAAGGCTTATATGCAAGTTATTGTCCTAAAAAGTGTTTGGGGACCCGGGTCCTGCCCCAGGGGACATGTATCAATGCAAAAAGAAGTTTTAAAAACGGCCGTTTTTTCGGGAGCAGTGATTTTAATAATGCTTAAAATGAAAAAATAAAAGTGAAATATTCCTTTAAATTTCGTACCTGGGGGGTGTGTATGATATGCATGTAAAGTGGCGCATGTTTCCCGTGCTTAGAACTGTCCCTGCAAAAAATGTAATTTTTGAAAGAAAAAAAAAGTCATTTAAAACTGACTTGCGGCTATGAATGAATTGTCAGCTCCCGGCAATACATACAAAAGTCATTGATAAAAAAAAAAAAAAAAAGCGTGGGGGTTCCCCAGAATTCAATTACCAGGCCCTTCAGGTCTGGAATGGATATTAAGGGGAACTCCACCCCAAATTTAAAAAAAAATGGCGTGGAGTCCCCCTAAAAATCCATACCAGACCCCTTATCCGAGCACGCAACCTCGCCGGCCGCAGGGGAAAAGGGGGGGACGAGAGAGCGGCCCCCCCTCCCTCCTGAACCGTGATGTTGATGGGGACAAGGGCCTCATCCCCACAACCCTTGCCCGGTGGTTGTGGGGGTCTGCGGGCAGGGGGCTTATCGGAATCTGGAAGACCCCTTTAACAAAGTGGACCCCCAGATCCCGGCCCCCCCCTATGTGAATTGGTAAGTGGTACATTGTACCCCTACCATTTCACGAAGAAAGCGTAAAAAAATGTTTCAAAAAACACAAACACCTTGAAAAAGTCTTTTTTTTTTTTTTTAAATAAAACATTCCAGCGGTGAAATCCAGTGTCCCGCGGCGATCCCGATGTCCAGCGCTGTCCTTCATTGGTTGTGCCTAAGCGGACCTGATGGGGAACTCCCTCTCAGTGTTTTAAATGTATAGACCCGCCCCTTCTAAAGTTCCCCATCAGGTGCGCTCAGCGGACCAGATGCAGAAGAGAAGGGGTGGGTCTATACATGTATTACCAAAGTGAGAGCAGTTCCCCATCAGGTCCGCCCCCTCGGTATGTCGGACCCGCCTACGTCATTGGCTTGAGCGGGGAACTTCCTTCACTGTGTAAATTTAAATTACACAGTGAAGGAAGTTCCCCGCTCAAGCCAATGACGTAGGCGGGTCCGACATACCGAGGGGGTGGACCTGATGGGGAACTGCTCTCACTTTGGTAATACATGTATAGACCCACCCCTTCTCTTCCGCATCTGGTCCGCTGAGCGCACCTGATGGGGAACTTTAGAAGGGGCGGGTCTATACATTTAAAACACTGAGAGGGAGTTCCCCATCAGGTCCGCTTAGGCACAACCAATGAAGGACAGCGCTGGACATCGGGATCGCCGCGGGACACTGGATTTCACCGCTGGAATGTTTTTGTTTTGTTTTGTTGTTTTAAATAAAGGACTTTTTCAAGGTGTTTGTGTGTTTTTTGAAACATTTTTTTACGCTTTCTTCGTGAAATGGTAGGGGTACAATGTACCCCTTACCAATTCACATAGGAGGGGCCGGGATCTGGGGGTCCCCTTTGTTAAAGGGGTCTTCCAGATTCCGATAAGCCCCCTGCCCGCAGACCCCCACAGCATGTGGCCTGGTACGGTTCAGGAGGGAGGGGGCGCTCTCTCGTCCCCCCCTTTTCCCCTGCGGCCGGCCAGGTTGCGTGCTCGGATAAGGGGTCTGGTATGGATTTTTAGGGGGACTCCACGCCATTTTTTTTTTAATTTGGGGTGGAGTTCCCCTTAAAATCCATGCCAGATCTGAAGGGCCTGGTAATTGAATTCTGGGGAACCCCCACGCTTTTTTTTTTTTTTTTTTTTTTTTTTTTCTTAATCAATGACTTTTGTATGTATTGCCGGGAGCCGACAATTCATTAATAGCCGCGAGTCAGTTTTAAATGACTTTTTTTCTTTCAAAAATGACTTTTGCAGGGACAGTTCTAAGCACGGGAAACATGCGCCACTTCACATGCAAATCATACACACCCCCCCCCCCCCAGGTACGAAATTTAAAGGAATATTTCACTTTTATTTTTTCATTTTAAGCATTATTAAAATCACTGCTCCCGAAAGAACGGCCGTTTTTAAAACTTTTTTGCATTGATACATGTCCCCTGGGGCAGGACCCGGGTCCCCAAACACTTTTTAGGACAATAACTTGCATATAAGCCTTTATAATTAGCACTTTAGATTTCGAACGTTCGAGTCCATTGTATTTAATAGGGTTCTAAATTTCACACGAACATTGTGTCTGTTCGCAGGTTCTGGTGCGAACCGAACAGGGGGGTGTTCGGCTCATCCCTGGTGCAAACACAAACAATGCCCAGCACTCAGTCCTTTCCAGCCAAGGGATGCAAAATTCAGTTTTAAAAGTTCTAATATGCTGAAAATGTGTGTGAAGCTGTCCATACACTACACAATCTAATCGTTCTTTTCCCCAAAACTATGTTGTGACAGAACCCACTGTCACGGTGTGCTTTGGAAGGGACTGAGGGCGGGCCTCCTACCCACAGATTATGGCCCAGAAGAGACTGAGAGACTCGGGGAGAAGCTGGCATTGAGATAATGTAATGTAATGCTACATCCCTTCTCCCCCATTCCCCCCCCCCCTTGTTGCTGTGTTTAGCTGTGTTGGTTCATGGCACACAGACAATGGTCTGGACTGCAGACATCTCTCCGCAGGGGATGTGTATTGAAGGGCTGCCTGCTTACCATAATCCCTTTATGTTTATCTGTAGTCTCTGTTTCAATGTACAAGTGTTCAGTTCCCATTGATTCTTCCTTGTTCCCTACCCCCCCTCTATGACAAGGCTAAGGGGAGTGTCCCTAACTGTGTGTAAAAGTGTATGTTTTGGATTTAATAAACAGTTGTTGCTCTGCATGTTTAACCCTCAACACCTGTGTGGATTGTCTCGCGATTGAGGGGTTAAGGGCTGGTTATGGCGAATCTGCAGGCGCGTTTGGAGGACAGGAGACACAAGTCTGGTGGATGTGCCCATCTGGGGTATCTGAGATCCGTTACAGTGTTGGCAGCGGTGGGATGTCTCCTGCAGTCCGGGCCATCCAAACCACCACCAGGATTCAAGATCTGGGCAGCCGTCGAGGAGCAATACGGGGACCAGCCAGCATGAGAGCGGAGTTTGAGAGGAGGCTGCAAGGCATGCGGAAGCAACATCGGGGACCAGCGACAGAGCGCACCATGCTCGGCTGGGAGGATGTGATCCGCTGGCAACTCTGGCATGAAACGCTAAGCCACGAGCGGCGCCATCAGGGGAAGATCCTTCCCTCCTCCACAGAGATGTACTGGACGCAGTACCATGCGCGAGAGGTGTTCCTGAGGGAACGACCGCGAGATGAGTGGAAGACGGAGCTCGGAAGATTGGTCCAGGAGGAGATGAGGCTGGACGCCAGCTACAGAGCCCTCCGGTGGTTCGCGGCTCAACTGTGGCCAAGTACAGCAGACGGCAGCCCGACAGAAGGCGTTGGCTACGGCGGCGTGGGGCTGCTCCATCAAAAAATGTATGGAGACCCAGACTTTGGGAGCGATGAGGAGTGGCGGCTGGAAAACATCCTGGACTTCCGAGATGAGGTGCTGGACCTCCCTGAAGAGGCGTGTGACCTGGAGGAATTGGAGTTCCTGGTTGAGCAGGAATGGGAGCTCGAGATTGCCTACAAGCGGCTGTTTGACGGTGATCAGCAGCCTGGCATGGCTCCCGTTGCCTGGGACTGTCCTGGAGAAACAGCGGACAGTCACGAAGATGCGGAGCAAATGGGGCCAGGAGTGCCCCTACGTTTTCCCGTCCTAACCGCAATGGAAGAAGCGGCGATGATACAGAGGGCACTGCGAGTGCTAGAATGCCGGAACGCACCAGAGGTTCCCCAAGCAGAGAGACAAGATAATAGCATAAAGGTCTCAGAAGGGGAAGTTGAGACTGCGCTGGAAGGCTGGTAAATGGTGATCAGCAGCAAGTCGAGAGTATTGCATCCGGTGCCCCAGCAGAAGCGCTGGCTACAGGGCAGAGTGCCACTAGCCTCAGCCCAGCATCAGAAAAAGAGTTGGATCCGGAGAGTCTGAGAGATGATTTTCGTGAGCCTTTTCCCCAACAGCAGATATCCCCAACAATTGGACATTACCCCAATGTTCATCCCCCCAGTAGAAGCGCTGACTGCAGGGCAGAGTGCCGCTGGCCTCTGCCCACCCTCAGAGTTGGATCCAGGGAGTCCGAGGGATGACCTCATTGAGCTGTTTCCCCAGCACTTGGACACTACCCCAGTGTTCATCCCCCCAGCAGAAGCGCTGGCTACGGGGCAGAGTGCCGCGGGCCTCTGCCCACCCTCAGAGTTAGATCCAGGGAGTCCGAGGGATGACCTCAGTGAGCTGGTTGCCCAGCACTTGGACACTACCCCAGTGTATATCCCCCCAGCAGAAGCACTGGCTGCATGGCAGAGTGTTACCGGCCCCGACCCAGCCCTCAGTAGATTTTTGGAGGGTTTGGGAGACAGCCCCTGTCAGAAGTCGCCTCAGAAGCTGGTCACAGAACCAGGAGGGGAGAAAATCCTTCCCCCTCTTCAGCTGCTGAACTCTACCATTGTATATGTCCCCCTAGCAGAAGCACTGGCTACGGGGCAGAGCGATGTTGGCCTCTGCCCAGCATCAGAAAAAGAGACGGAGAGTCCGGGAGACAGTCCCTGCAAGATACCTCCTCAGCGGCTGTTAGCTACTCCAGGAGAAAAGCAAGAACCTTTTCCTCCCCAACTGCATAGCACTGCCAGCCTATGTTCCCTACAAGCTGAAGCGCTGGCATCGGGGCAGAGGATTATTCAGCTCCCCTCAATATCTGCAACCCAGCCCTGGATCACGGGAGTGCGGACAGCTGTTCCCACTCTGCAGCGGCTGTTTTTATTCACGGGAGACCGTATGTGCGATTTTGCTCCCCAGCCCCAGAGACGTACTTTTCCTTTTCCTGGTGGCCTGGGGTGGAAGTTTGCGACTAACGCAGGTCCAGACCAGTTCGGGGTCAGGAACCTGGTTAGTCTGTTTTTAAAAGGGGAGAAAATGTGACAGAACCCACTGTCACTGTGTGCTTTGGAAGGGACTGAGGGCGGGCCTCCTACCCACAGATAATGGCCCAGAAGAGACTGAGAGACTCGGGGAGAAGCTGGCATTGAGATAATGTAATGTAATGCTACATCCCTTCTCCCCCATCCCCCCCCCTTGTTGCTGTGTTTAGCTGTGTTGGTTCATGGCACACAGACAATGGTCTGGACTGCAGACATCTCTCCGCAGGGGATGTGTATTGAAGGGCTGCCTGCTTACCATAATCCCTTTATGTTTATCTGTAGTCTCTGTTTCAATGTACAAGTGTTCAGTTCCCATTGATTCTTCCTTGTCCCCTACCCCCCCTCTATGACAAGGCTAAGGGGAGTGTCCCTAACTGTGTGTAAAAGTGTATGTTTTGGATTTAATAAAAACAGTTGATGCTCTGCATGTTTAACCCTCAACACCTGTGTGGATTGTCTCGCGATTGAGGGGTTAAGGGCTGGTTATGGCGAATCTGCAGGCTGCGGGTGCGTTTGAGGACAGGAGACACAAGTCTGGCGGATGTGCCCATCTGGGGTATCTGAGATCCGTTACATATGTAAAAGGAAGGAACAATTGAGTACTGTCCGTGATACCTTTTTTATTTGCAATAACATCCAATTTTTCAGGACAAGCTTTTGGGGTACCGTATATACTCGAGTATAAGCCGAGGGTCAACAATGCCCATTGCCTCCTCACTCTTCCCATCCTCACTCTTCCCATCCTCACTCTTCCCATCCTCACTCTTCCCATCCTCTTTAAATGTAACATTGTAAATTGTACCCGAAAAAAAATAGAGGCTGCGGCGTCCATCGTTTAAAACTCGCGGTCTCTTCCTCTTCCCTTCCGTGATAGGCGTTTTCTAAGCAGACACAGTTACGCCTATCACGAACGTTCTCTCATCCTCATGGGATGGGTGATGCTGAGAGAACATTCGTGATAGGCGATTCTCAGCAGACAGTTCCGCCTATCACGGAAGGGACCAGGAAGAGACCGCGAGATTTAAACGATGGAGATGCCGCAGCCTCTCAATTTTTTTCAGGTACAATTTACAATGTTAAATTTTGCTGACTTGAGTATAAGCCGAGGTGGGGGGGGGGGGGGGGCTGGCGACTTTCAGCCCAAAAAAAAAAAAAAAAAAAAGAGAAGGGCTGAAAATCTCGGTTTATACGGTATGTCCTCTGTAAGGTCCAAGCAGCACAACATTTTAGCAGAGTGCTAATAAGATAATCTCTGAAAAGAAAAACCACTCAAGCAAATGTACGCAATAATTAATGGGTAACTCCACTGTTGTGGAAAAATAGAAGCACATTAAAAACATAATATAGCGTATACAATTGTGACACAAGTCATATTGTAGTTGTATTTTATTGAAAATTACCTTTCCTTTTCAACTTGCAGCGCTGTAACTTTCTGTAAAATGCAATGCTACCTGGGGGTGTTCTGTACACAGATGGTATACAGGACACCACCCAGAAATATAATTTCCTGCGAGATTGTATTAACGATTTTCCCATAACTCTACACTAAGATACAAATCAGATTTTGATTATAACTGCAGCAAAAGATAGGATTTTTTACTCACCGTAAAATCCTTTTCTCTGAGTTCATGGACCGACACAGCTTCTCTATTGACATAGTGGTATTATCCGTTATTTAGGAGCGACTAGGAAGAAAACTTGTAAAAAAAAAGTGTTGCATCACACCTTCTACAGTACCGCCCAGGGGGCGGACCCTCTGGGTATATCCCCTCAGTCTGCATCTCGCAGATCAGTTTGTCAAAAAGCAGTACAAACTTAAGAGGTGTGGGTGCTGCGTCGGTCCATGAACTCAGAGAAAATGATTTTACGGCGAGTAAAAAATCCTATTTACTCTTTCGTCCATGGACCGACACAGCTTCTCTATTGACATAGTGGGACGTCCCAAAGCAGTGTCAGAGAAAAAAAAAAAAGAAGGAGGTGGTAACAGCATAAAAATAAACTTCACCCCAAACACAAAACAGCACTCCAACGGAGGAGCTGCAACTCTAAACAGCCGCTTGCAAAACCTTGCGGCCGAAAGAGGCATCCGAAGATGCACCTACAATCAACTTTGTAGAATTTTGTGAAAGTGTGAGCGGACGACCAAGTCGCCGCTTTACATAATTGGGAAACAAACGCTTGATGTCGGAAAGCCCAAGAGGCACCTATTGCCCTGGTCAAAAGCGCCGTGACCGGAAAGGGGGCGCTTGACCCTTTAAGGCGTAAGCCTGGATTACTATCTGTCGGACCCACCTAGAGATGGTGGCCGACTAGACTGCTTGGCCCTTCTTGGGACCAGCCACTGAAACAGCGAGTCTGACTTCCAGAACAGGGAAGTAGCAGATAGGTATACTCTCAAAGCTCGGACAACGTCGAAGGAATGCAACGGATGAGGACACAAGGATGAAAGTGCAATGTCTTTGTTGAGATGAAAAGCCGAAATGACTTTCGGAAGAAAGGAAGGCTGCAGCCGCAGCACCACCTTATCCTTGTGGAAATCAAATAGGGAGCCTTGCAGGACAAGGCTGCCAGCTCAGAGACTCGTCTAACTGACGCAACAGCCACCAAAAAGACGACTTTCTGAGAAAGTGTCAACAGGGGAATATCTAATATTCTCAAACGGTGCCTTCTGAAGCACCGAGAGGACCAGGTTCAAGTCCCACGGAGGTAGCAGGGGATGGACCGGAGGAGCCACATGTCAAACCCCCTGCACAAATGTACTCGATAGAGTGAGTCGCCAGGGGTTGCTGGAAAAAAAAAAAAAAAGAAGACAGCCAGGGCATCTGTCCCTTAATCATACTTAAGGTAAGCCTTTGGTCCACCTCATGCTGTAAAAACAGCAGGATTCTGGAAACCAAATAAGTACGGATGCCATTTAATTTCCTCACACATGGAGATGTAGGCCTTCCAAGTGCGGTGATAAACCTTCCTAGAGGACGGTTTCCGAGCACTTCTCATAGTAGAGATTACTGAATCTGATAGGCACCGGTCTCTCAGTACCTAGTTCTCAACAGCCATGCCGTTAAAGCCAGTGACCGTAAAGCAGGATGGAGTATGGGACCTTGCGATAGCAGGTCCTTCCGTAGTGGTAGGCGCCAGGGTAGGCCAATCTGGAGAGATTAGGATCATTGGAATTCCCTCTGCCTCCACTCTGCGGAGCAGAAGAGGAAGAAGCCTTAAGGGAGGGAAGGCATAGATTAGTCGATACTGACCCCACCAACGCGTCCGTTGCGTCTGCCCATGGGTCTCTTGACCGGGCCACGAACCTCAATACCTTCCGATTGAGTTGGGAAGCCAGAAGATCTACGTCTGGCATGCCCCATCTTTGGCAGAGGAGCTGGAACACCTCCGGGTGTAAGAACCATTCTCCCTGGTCCAGCATCTGGCAGCTCAGGTAGTCCGCCTGCCAGTTTTCCACACCCAGAATGTACACGGCCGACAGTGCCGGTTCGCTCCTCTCTGCCCACTCAGGATGCGAGCGACCTCCGATGCTGCAGCTGAGCTTCTTGTTCCTCCTTGATGATTGACATATGCCACAGCTGTGGCGTTGTCTGACTGGATCCTGACTGGCCGCCCTTGTAGCCTCTGAGACCATCTGAAGAGGCACAGCCTGATCGCCCAGATTTCCAGGACACTGATCGGCAGGCAGGATTCCTCTGGGGTCCAGCGACCTTGTGCCGACTGAACACCCCAGACTCCCCCCAACCTGTAAGGCTGGCGTCCGTCGTGATCACTATCCAGTAAACCGGAAGAAATTACTTCCTGGCCTGAAGAGCCGGTGCTGTCAGCCACCATACCAGGGATCTCCTGACTAGGTGGCACACTCGGATTTGATAATCCAGAGCTGATAGACATCTGTTCCATCTGGACAGAACTTTCTTCTGTAACACTCGTGTGGTATTGTGCATATGGGACCGCCTCAAAGGAGGCTACCATGAAGCCTAACACTTGCATGCAAAAACGGAGTGACTACCAATTCCTGGAAGTCAGCTGCCGTACTGCAGCCCGAAGGGTCTGCAACTTCTCCACAGGGAGGAATACCTTTGCCTCTGAGGAATCCAGAATCAACTCCAGGTACACTAGGCGTTGAGTGGGAACCAATACTGACTTTTGCGCATTTAGTATCCAACCACAGTCTTGAAGAGTCTGACAGGTAATGGACATGCTTACCTCTAATTCTGAGCTTGAAGGGGCCTTCAGAAGAAGATCGTCCAAGTAGCCCACGATAGCGATACCCCGCTGTCTTAGAAGTGCCAGAATCGGAGCGAGCACCTTGGTGAACGTCCTGAATGCTGAAGCAAGGCCAAACGGGAGGGCCACAAACTGATAGTGGTTCTTCCCGATTGCAAATTGCAGAAACCTCTGGTGTCTGGAGTATATGGGGACACGCAGGTATGCGTCCTTGATGTCCAAGGAGGCCAGAACGTCCCCCGGATGGAGCGCCGTGACTACAGATCGAATCAAACGCCATCCAAAATCTTTGTACCTTCACAAAGCAATTGAGGGCCCTGAGATCCAAGATTGTGCCGAAGGATGGGGTTCGTCCAATGAACAGATTTGAGTAAAAACCCTGACCCCGTTCCTGTTCTGGAACTGGAATAACTACCCGTGTTCCAGCAGACCCTGAACCGCCCCATACAGGGCCTCCCGATGGGTCGGTAGTAGCTGGAGATTGGAAGTGATGAATCTGTCCGGTGGACAAGAGGGAAATTCTATCTTGTAGCCTGAGGAGATTACTTCGCAAACCCACCTGCCAGAGACTAGAGCTGTCCACTGAGTCACGAATTTACGAAGACATCCCCCCCACCCAAAAGCTGGGTGGGGGCGGACCTTCATGCGGACGCAGATTTGTCCGCAGGCTTGTTGGGTCTGCGGGACCAAGGACGCTTTTGTCCTTGGGCAGGCGCCTTGTCAGCCTGGGGTCTTTTCCCTGTCACCCTAGGGGGACGAAAAAAACGCTTGCGTGCAGTAAAGGAGGGCCCTTGGCGTGGCCACTTACCCTTGCTAGTTTGAGGAAGCAAAGTGCTTTTACCTCCTGTAGCATCCTTGATGTCATCCAGAGAGGCCCCAAAAAGTCTGTCGCCCTTAAAAAGGCAGATCCAACAGGGCTTTCTTGGAAGTCTGGTCCGCAGACCAGACCTTTAGCCAGATCAGGCGGCGTATTGCTACTGCATAAACTGAAGCTTTTGACAGCAGGGGAATAGTATCCATGTCTGACTTGCATACAATCTTAAGGCCCTGGACCAACTGGTCGGCCAAAGTTATCTCATCAGGAGGAGCATCTCGCTCCTTTAACCCCTGGAGTAGCAATTTTGCCCATTCAGTAAGTGTCTGAGACACTAGGGCCCCCGCCAATGCCGGGCGTACTGCCGAGCCTACCACGGAGTATAGGTAGCGAGTGAGTGCTTCAGCCTTATCCACAGGGTCCTTAAAAACAGGAGCCCCTTCTACTGGAATTGTGGTAGCTCTATTAAGTCTGGACACAGTAGGGTCCACTATAGGGGGAGAGGTCCATTTCTTCAGGAAACTCTCCTCAAAGGGGTACCGTACCGCAAACCTCTTTGGGGCTGTAGTGAGAAGGTCAGATACCAAAAGCAGTCTCGCGTACTGACCTGGACTCATCCTCACTGTCCGAACGGTCACGGTCTGCAGTCTGATGTGTCAGAATCTGGGCCATGAGCCGTAGCTGGACCTAGTTCTGTCTCAGAAATATCCCCAGAAGATAGCAGGGGACGGGGGCATTTACTACCCCCTGTATACCCGTGTGCTGCTTCCACCCTGGCAGCAAACCCCTCTAGGATTGTCGACATAGCGTCCATAGACACCTCAGGGGCACCAGCTGCTAAATCTGGTGTTTCAGGGGAGAAGACATCTGGCTCAGATGCCATGCTGACCACGCGCTGACTCCCACAGGGCTCCAGGCAAGATATCAATAGGCCACCCTCCTGTGCTGCAGAGATGCTGGGTCACCCAGAGGACCCACCACCCTTGGATCAGTACCGCTATGCTGCCGTGTGCTGCACCTGTGATTCTGTCCCACAGCTGCTGGGTCAGTCTGCTTCTTTTATCAGCGCTTCCTGTGTGAATTTCTCACGCCAGTGTAATGCACCCTAGAGGCCGGAGACTTTTGCAAAATGGCTGCCAAACGGCTGTATGGAAGATAATGTGGGCTCCAAGAAAATGGCTGCCGAGCCGAAGATAGAGGCCAAAGCAGCCGTAGACCACAAAAAGATAGCCGCCGTATGGCGGTATATACATACAGCGTGAATCATAACAAACATGGCCGCCGATCAGTTGATAGAGGCCAGTGGGTGTTAACTACAAGAAAATGGCGCAGAGCGGTGATATACAACAATAGATGCGAAACTACAGGAAAATGGTTGCCGGGTAGTCACTAGAGGCCGAAACAGGCATGGACCACAGCAAAATGGCCGCTGACAACATGGGGGGGGGGGGGGAGAGAAGAAGCACATGCACAGGTAAGCAGAAATTACATTTTTTAAATGTTAGTTACAGCCAGCCCCGCTCCAGTGGAACCCCCTAGGTGACCCCCAGCAACCTTAGCTAGAAGCCCAGGGAGGAGGGAATGGCAAGGAGAGAGGAAAGAAAGGGGCCACAACCACTTACTTGGTCTCTCTTAGGAATGTCCAGCCAAATCACCCAGCCAAGGCAGGGGAGTTTACTTACCTATCCTGCATGTATCATGCTGGAAGACATTCCAAACAGATCATCGGCCACGCATGGAAGGTGACTGTTGGCCAGGCATGCTGTGATTGAACCCAAGGGGACGATCATATGTATGCCCCGGAGCTAGGGTTGCCACCTGTCCGGTTTTGACCCGGACAGTACGGGTTTAGGAGACTGTGCCCGGGTTTCCCTCTGCCTCTCACCCGGACACCCAGACACAATTTCCAGCTGACATTGGGTACCATGGAGCCTCCTTTTACGAGCCCCGACACATAGCGGGACAACAATTAGAGAGCAAGTAAAACAAAGGGAGAGAGGCGACAGGCAGCTGCTGGTGCGGAAGTTTTTATTGAAGTAAATGTTTAACAATCCACTCACATCAGAGCTGTAGCTGTAGGCAAGTCGGTCTGTAAACTCCGCTGTCCCATCTCCCCCTCCCCCTCCAATCCACACTGCTGTTTCACTGGAGGAAGCCAAAGACACAAAGCCGTGGGGAATCTGCAGTGAGCGGTCACCTGGGACGCTGTGACCAGAGCGTTGGAGGCTTAACCACGCCTCCATCATCAGAAGCTGAATTTCCCGTGGCTCTCTGTTTCCTCCAGTGATTCAGTGAAACAGCAGCGTGGATCGGAGGGGAGGATGGGACAGCAGACTTCACAGACTGAGTGAGCCTGATGAAGCACGCATGCTTCGAACGCGCGCACCCTCCCACTGACCCCATGTCCCGGAAGTGATCGTTACTGCTATGTTCCAGGGAAGCTGTTCCGTCACCGCTGTTGTGAACGTGTGGTTCCGCTCAACGCCGAGGACACCTAGAGATATCATCTCTCCCCAGCATCCGGAAATACAGCACCTCCTTCCTGGGAGGAGCGGACGATTTGTACTCTCATCCAGATAAGCTTTCCCCATTTATTCGTTTGTGAGTGTTTACTTGCATCTGTTTTTAATTCCAATAAATTTACATTGACTGCTACGCTCAGTAGGCGCTGCTTTGTGTTTCCCTTTGTGCTATTTCAGATCTCTTCTATCTGTCAGCTGGCAGCCTTCTCTGCGGATGAGCTATGTTGTAGAAACTTATGGACTTATATGTTATGGACTACAAACGTCTATCATTCCTCATATCATTTTGTCATTTCCCCTCTGTCCCTATATTAGTCTATTCACCTACATGTATCTGGAGTGCACTTGGTTAACCCCTTGTGTTGACCTGCCTACAGCTCTGACATGAAGAGTGAGTGGATTTTTTTAAGCATTTATTTTATTAAAAACGTCTGCACCAGCCTGTTATCTCTTATGTTTTGACTCCTCTGTATCCCCCCTCTGTAATTAGCCCCCCCCCCATCCTCTGTAATTGCACCACCCTCCTCTAATTGTTGCCCCCTTCTCCTCTGTATTTGCACCCCCCTCCTCTGTAATTGCCCGCCGCTGCAAACCCCCTGCTGTCCGGGCCCCCCTGTGTGCTGTAGGGTTGCCACCTGTCCGGGATTCACCCTGACAGTATGGGTTTTGAAACATGTGCCCGGGTCTCTGCGCGCCTGAGACCCGGGCACATTATTCAGACCCGCCAGTGGCTCCCTGTGCCGTGTGCATCTCGAGTTCGGTCCACTCCTGCCCCCTTCCTATCTACCCCCTTCCCTCCCCCCGCACTGTCGGTGCACCTCCGTCCGCTCTGTACTGCAGACGGGAGGCAGAGCGAAGAGGCGGAACCTCCATGTTGCCGGGCACCCTCTGGTTGGCTGCAGAAGGGACAAGGAGGTGGGGTTGAAGGCGCTGCTCTGATGGAAAGTTTGCAGATATTGCGCTGGGATTGGTGCTCAGCTTGCAAGGTAAGTTTTTGCCCCCCCCCCCCTCCCACAATACATTATACATACAGTTCTGCCACCCCCTCCCATACACTATCCATATAGTTCTCCCTCTCATAATCTATATCTATCCAGTTCTCCCCGCCCCCCCATACATATATACAGCCCCCCCCCCCCATACACCATCCATATATACAGTTCTCCCCCCATACACCATCCATATATACATAGTGTATACAGTCCCCCCACCATACATACAGTTC
This sequence comes from Rana muscosa, assembly GCA_029206835.1. NCBI lineage: Eukaryota > Metazoa > Chordata > Amphibia > Anura > Ranidae > Rana > Rana muscosa. Next base: position 197,287,054 of record CM055128.1, read on the forward strand.
TCCCCCATACATACATATACACAGTCCCCCCCCCCCATATATACAGTTCTCCCCCCCATACCAGTAGCGTAGCGTGGGTTGTCAGCGCTCGGGGCAAGGCAAGTAATTTGCGCCCCCTAACCTGTGGACTTTTCGCACTCCCTGAGTCCCTTCCCTTCCTAAAAAGGGATTGGGGACCCGGGTCCTGCCCCAGGGGACATGTATCAATGCAAAAAAAAGTTTTAAAAACAGCCATTTTTTTAGGAGCAGTGATTTTAATAATGCTTAAAATGAAACAATAAAAGTGAAATATTCCTTTAAATTTCGTACCTAGGGGGTGTGTATGAAATGCATGTAAAGTCGCGCATGTTTCCCGTGCTTAGAACTGTCCCTGCACAAAGTGTCATTTTTGAAGGAAAAAAAAAGTCATTTAAAACTCACTCGCGGCTATTAATGAATTGTCGGCTTTTATCAATGCATAGAAAAGTCATTGATAAAAAAAAACAGCGTGGGGGGTTCCCCCAAATTCAATTACCAGGCCCTTTAGGTCTGGAATGGATATTAAGGGGTACTCCACCCCAAATTTAAAAAAAATAGCGCGGAGTTCCCCCAAAAATCCATACCAGACCCCTTATCCGAGCACGCAACCTGGCCGGCCACAGGGGAAGAGGGGGGGGGGACGAGAGAGCAGCCCCCCTCCCTCCTGAACCGTACCAGGCCACATGCCCTCAACATGGGGAGGATGTCCCCATGTCGATGGGGACAAGGGCCTCATCCCCACAACCCTTGCCCGGTGGTTGTGGACACACACACACACGATGCAGAACGAGAGAAGGGGCGGGTCTATTCATGTATTACACAGCGAACAAAGTTCCCCATCAGGTCCGCCCCCTTGGTATGTCAGACCCCACCCAAGTCATTGGCCTGAGCAGGAAACTTCCTTCACTGTGTAAATTTAAATCGCCGCAGGACACTGGATTTCATCGCTGGAATGTTTTTTTTTTATTATTATATATATTTTTTTAATAAAGGACTTTTCCAAGGTGTGTGTGTTTTTATTAAAATTTTTTGACACTTTCTTCATGAAATGGTAGGGGTACAATGTACCCCTTACCAATTCACATGGGGGGCAGGATCTGGGGGTCCCCTTTGTTAAAGGGGTCTTCCAGATTCCGATAAGCCCCCCGCCCGCAGACCCCCACAACCACCGGGCAAGGGTTGTGGGGATGAGGCCCATGTCCCCATCAACATGGGGACATCCTCCCCATGTTGAGGGCATGTGGCCTGGTACGGTTCAGGAGGGAGGGGGGCCGCTCTCTCGTCCCCCCCCCCCCCTCTTCCCCTGCGGCCAGCCAGGTTGCGTGCTCAGATAAGGGTCTGGTATGGATTTTTGGGGGGACTCCACGCCATTTTTTTTTTATTTGGGGTGGAGTTCCCCTTAAAATCCATGCCAGATCAAGGGCCTGGTATGGATATTTAGGGGGAACCCGACGCCATTTTTTTTTTAATTTGCGGCGGGGTTCCCCTTAATATCCATTCCAGACCTAAAGGGCCTGGTAATTGAATTTGGGGGAACCCCCACGCTTTTTTTTTTTTTTTTTTTATCAATGACTTTTCTATGTATTGATAAAAGCCGACAATTCATTATAGCCGCGAGTGAGTTTTAAATGACTTTTTCCTTCAAAAATGACACTTTGTGCAGGGACAGTTCTAAGCACGGGAAACATGCACCACTTTACATGCATACTATATACACACCCCCCAGGTACGAAATTTAAAGGAATATTTCACTTTTATTTTTTCATTTTAAGCATTATTAAAATCACCGCTCCCGTAAAAACGTCTATTTTTTAAACCTTTTTTTGCATTGATACATGTCCCCTGGGGCAGGACCCGGGTCCCCAAACACTTTTTAGGACAATAAATTGCATATTAGCCTTTATAATTAGCACTTTAGATTTAGAACGTTCGAGTCCATTGTATTTAATAGGGTTCTAAAGTTCACACGAACATTCTGTCTGTTCGCAGGTTCTGGTGCGAACCGAACAGGGGGGTGTTCGGCTCATCCCTGCACGCCACACTGACCACTATGCTACACGCCACACTGACCACTACACTACCCACAGACCACTACACAATACTCTACCCACAGACCAATACACCACACACACACACACACACACACACACTATACACGTCACACAATTAACAATCTACAACACATTACACTATACACTGGCTTTATGGCTGCTCCCTCTCTCTCCAGACCATATCGAGTGTTGAGTCTTACCTTTTTTTTTCTTCCATGATCTGCTCTGCCTCTGCACTGCTGCCTGTCACACTGCCTACCCAGGCGGGGACATGATCGATCGGTGACCCGAGGAGGAGGAGAAGAACAAGACATCGGTGATCGGGGCGGGCACAGACCGCATGCCCCGGTGCCCGGCAGTCACATGATCGGTGAGGAGGAGGAGAATACAGCGGCCACAGCACAGTGAAGGCCAGTCCCGCTCTCCCGCGATTGAGGATAGGCCAGCCCCACCTGCCGCACATGACCCCTTTCGCCCAATCACAGGGCGCCAGGGGCCGGCCTGAAACTGAAAATGGTAGCTGGAGCGCGGGGGTCACAGAAAAGTAAAATTAGGAGTACGGAGCAAGGGTGACACATACTGGCGCGGGATTTTCGCCCCCCAAATGTTGCGCCCGGGGCCTAGGCCCCCCTCACACCCGCCACTGCCCCATACACCATACATATATACAGTTCTCCCCCATACACATATACAGTTCTCCCCCCCCCCCCATACACCATACATATATACAGTTCTCCCCTCATACACCATACATATATACAGTTCTCCCCATGCACCATACATATATACAGTCCCCCCCCATACACATATACAGTCCTCCCACCATACACATATACAGTCCTCCCACCATACACACATACACAGTTCTCCCCATACACGATACATATATACAGTCCCCCCAACCATACATACAGTTCTCCCCATGCACCATACATATATACAGTCCCCCCCCCATACATCATACACATACAGTTCTCCCCCCATACATATATACAGTTCTCCCCCATACACCATACATGTATACAGTTCCCCCCCCCCCATATATACAGTTCTCCCCCCCATACATCATCCATATATACAGTCCCTCCCCCCCCCCCCATACATATAGAGTTTTCACCGGTTGACACCATCAACTGCTCTACTGACACCATCCACTGCTCTACTGGCTGGCAATGTCCACTTTTAAGGTAGGTTAGTTTCATATTTTAAACTGACATTTCTTTTATTAATTGAATCATATTTTATGGGTACACTAATGCTTTTGTTTTATTTAACCATGCCCCTTTAAGTACCCCCCCCCACCACTGCAATTTGGCCACAGCCACTGTTCATTGTAGAACACCTCAATACTACTCTCTTTGGGTAACCCCAAAGGTGTCCCAGGTATTTTTCAATCCTATAGCGTGTAGTACAAAAAAAAAATAGCAGTGCGCCGCAAAAGTGTTCGGGTTTGGCTTGAAGAAAAGGTGGCAACCCTACCCGGAGCGCGAGACTCACCGGACAGGCTGGTGCAACTCGGCCGTGAGGTTAGCCGAAGCTGAGCGGTCCGATGCAAGCCTTGGAGCGTAAGCTCACCGGCCCGGCTGCTGCGACTCGGCCGTAAGGTCAGCCGAAGCTGAGCGGTCCGATGCAAGCCCTGGAGCGTAGGCTCACCGGCCACCCGTGGAGCGATGGGTAGGTCGTGGAAAACCCAGCGCGTAGCTAGGGTCGGCACACGCTCGATGGCCAAAACTGGGGAAACTACAATGATTGAGGATCCAGCCTGTCACCCAGTCGGCAGTTGATTGCAGGAAAAAAAAGAACGTAGAAAAATTATCTTTCCTCCGGACCGATGGGCCCGAAGGGAGCCATGTCCTACTCCTTGCTAGACAGAAAAAAAACTGATCTGCAAGATGCAGACTGAGGGGATATACCCAGAGGGTCCGCCTAATATACCCAGACCTAGTCACTCCTAATTAACGGATAATACCCACTATGTCAATAGAGAAGCTGTGTCGGTCCATGGACGAAAGAGTAAATAATTTTAGTGACAGTCCCAAAGGGAGATCACATCTAAAGGCATGCAGACCCTGCAACTTTCCTCTTTGCAGCCCTGCAAGTGCAGAAGCTGATGCATAATTATAAAAATACTCCCATTCACATTTACTTGGACATGGACACAGACAAGCAAACAGCTATTTCATCAGAATAACAAAAAGTTGTAATCTACCACAAAGTTTTTTGTAAATCCCTGCAATATAATACATAGACCTACCAGACGGGGTGTTTTTTTCTCAACAGAAGTGGAATTGCTCTTTATACCCCTTTCACACTGATGCGTTTTTCAGGCACGTTAGGGCTAAAAATAGCGCATGTAAGGCGCCTGAAAACAGCTGCCCTGCAGTCTCAGTGTGAAAGCCCGGGTGCTTTCACACTGAGGCGATGCGCTGGCAGGACGTTAAAAAAACTCCTGCAAGCAGCATCTTTAGAGCGGTGGGTAGTTTCAACCCTTTTTCAGCTGCTAGCGGCCAAATATCTCCGCAAAAACGACAGTAAAGCGCCGCTAAAAATAGTGGCGCTTTACCGCCGCCTTGGTGAGAAAGTGGTCTTAAGCTTGGATAGTTGGTAAGATAAGGCAGGGAGAGGGCTATGGAATATGGGGAAGTCACAGAGGTGAGAGATTCTAACCATCTATGGTCAGGCTGAATGTACCCAATTTAATCCATTGATCAACTTGGATACAACCAGCATGTCAGGTTTTTAACATACCGTATTTGCAGGCGTATAAGGCGACCCCCTAATTTTCCAGCTCAAATGTTGGTTTTGGAATATAATCGCCATATAAGACGACCCCCTTCCAACTAGTCTGTCTGGAAGCTGAGGGGTGGCCGGAACAACCGCTGACGGGGGCAACCTTTATTCAGCTTTTTTTCAAATCTCACTGTGCCATTGCATGCCTCACCTCGACGATCCCATGCCTTATCCCTGACATGCAGAGTCTCAGTCAGACTGCAGGCATCCATTGTTCAAAAGCCACGCCTCCTCCTCATGCTGTTCCGTGATAGGCGGAACACTCAGTTTCCCAGCAGAGCCTGTGTTCAGTGTTCCGCCTATCACGAATGTCCTCTCGTCCGAGAGGACATCAGTGTTCCGCCTATCACGGAACACAGGCTCTGCTGGGAAACTGAGTGTTCCGCCTATCACGGAACAGCACAAGGAGGAGGCGCGGCTTTTGAACAATGGACTGAGACTTTGCATACAGGTACCGGCGTATAAGACGACCCCCGACTTTTGAGGCATATTTTTAAGTATAAAAGGTTGTCTTATATGCCGGAAAATATGGTACAATTATTGCCAGTGGCCATAGCTACTAGCAAGAATCACTGCGTTCTCCTGGCAGGAACGACTCCACGCACCCCCCTGCCAGGAGAACACAATAGATTGGCGTGAGGGATTCCCGTGGGTTGCAGGGTCGGAAAAAAAAAAAATTGCACCACCTATGGCTTGCCATTTAGTCCATTATCTTTAGTGTCAAATAGAGTGACCATTCTTACTAGTTCAAAAGTTAGCCTTTGCTGAATAGATTTGAAGTTCCATTTAAGAACCAACAAACTCGTGTCTTCCATAGTGTGGTCTGGTTGTGAGAAATGATGTCCCAAAGGTGTGCAAAAATCATCTTCATTGTGCTCTTTAACCACTTGCCAACCAGCCGCCGGCATTATACGGTGGCAGGTTGGCTTGTTATCGCAAATCGCCGTACCTGTACATCGGCTCCTGAATGGGGATCTGTGTATGTAAACACAAATCCCCATTCTGACAGGGAAGGAGAAACAGATTTGTTGTTCCAAGTAATTAGGAAAAGCGATCCATCTCCTCCTCCAGCCAGTCCAGCCTCCATACAGGAAGAAAAGTATGGTTGCATAGCACAGGAACGTTCCAATGATTTTATTCCAAAAAATAGCAAATAACAGCCAACAAAGACAGAGTGTCCGAACCCAGGCGCTGCCGCATGCATTTCATACTGACCTCAGTGCTTCTTCAGACCTGAAACACATCTGAAGCACAGACCAAGCATATAAAGGCTCCATCCCCCCCACACACAGGTGAGGGATAATGAAATCAGCTGATGCTGAATGTCTGACAAGGCAATCCTAATACATCTGCATAACCATACCTCTGTGTTACCATATGACAACATGGCATAGCATGTAAACTTCATACAAAAATATATATACTGTATATATGTTATAACATTCTTTATGCAGTGTTATTTTTTATAATAGTCATACAATATAAGTATAAATATGTTAAAGTGTAAAGGACAAAAACTTAAATGACAAATAGTTTCTATTATTCTCAATAATATGCTAACCCAAATATATGGATGAAAAGTATAAATAAATTACTAGAAAAATAGGGGGTAATTTACTATAACTCCAGGAAGTACTGAGCACTATTTCAAATAATAGCTCCCATTTTAGGCAATTAAAAACTCAATGCGTGAATTTGCGAATGAAAAAGAGCGCTATTAGCAGCAAACAAGTAAATATGGAATCAGCGCTAATTAGCGAATCCGCGTACATGCAAATGCCAATTTTCACTAAGTTATTATATAGCACTGCACTGTAACCATGATCCATGTATGTGAAAGATTTTTTTTTTTATGTGAGATGTGCTCTACCTCGTGTGCATCTATTGATGTATATTGCAATTAGTATTCCTAGTTTTTTTCCTTCTTTTGCTAACGGATGCAGTTATGAATGATTACTACATAGTAATTTCTGCTATTCTGCAAAGTTATATATATATATATATATATATATATATATATATATATATATATATATTGGGAAAAAACCTGCGCTAAACCAAATAATATTGAGAAAGATTAATAAATACTTGATCAAAGAAAACTGTGATGCTGCTACAAGTAAAAAGCTAAAAAATACTAAAGCTCAACAAACATATGCAAAAAGAAACAAGTGCGCAATCACCATGAATTAAAACAATCCTGCAAACAGGAAAAAATATTTAAAACATCAAGTGAAAAAATATATATAGTGAAAAAAAAGGGGTTAATGTAGAGAATCTTCTATTATAAGGAATCTCCAAACAATATTCATTTAACGAATGTGTATAAAAAATGTCCCAAAAAAAGAAGTTGTATATTTAAATGTTTTTAAATATTAAATAATCAGCTCCACCAATCTTCATATGGGTAAGGAATTATCCGATGTAGATCTTATTCCATATACATTCGACAGTAGGGAATAATCTTAAAGCCGCTTACCAGATCGATGGGACCTCGGATTACAGAGGTCTCAAGAGCGTGTGCATCTGCCTGCCGGCACCGAGGATATCCACCTGCTCCTTATCCCAAGGGATCTCTCCTCGCTCCACCAGCTGATCGGATGTCCAACACACAGGAATAAGGCTGGGTTCACACTATACGACACGACTTTCATCCTACTTTGCTCTGCGACATCTGTCCTACATTGGTCCGACATTGGTCCGACATCCATCCGACATTCATGAACAGGATACTACTTTGATCCGACATTGTGCTAGTCTGACTTGTCCTTTGACCAATCAAAACAATCCCAGGGTGAGATAAATTCCTTTTACTGCTGCTGTAATCACAATGTCGGATGCCAAAGTCGTATGGTTAGGACAAGGATCCGACTTTGATCCGACTTCAATGATAGTCAATGGGCTGAAGTAGGATCAAAGTCGGACAGAAGTAGTACAGGGAGAATTTTTAATGTCGGACCGACATGTGTCGGACCAGTTAAGACGGCTCCCATAGGGAAACATTGATTTTCACACGTCATGCGACATGAGCTCCCAATGTCGGAGCGTTTGTCGGACAAGTGTGAACCAGGCCTCAGTGCTGGTTCACACTGGGGCGACAAACGCTCCGACATTAGGAGCTCATGTCGCATGACGTGTGAAAATCAATGTTTCCCTATGGGAGCCGTCTTAACTGGTCCGACACATGTCGGTCCGACATTAAAAATTCTCCCTGTACTACTTCTGTCCGACTTTGATCCGACTTCAGCCCATTGACTATCATTGAAGTCGGATCCTTGTCCTAACCATACGACTTTGGCATCCGACATTGTGATTACAGCAGCAGTAAAAGGAATTTATCTCACCCTGGGATTGTTTTGATTGGTCAAAGGACAAGTCAGACTAGCACAATGTCGGATCAAAGTAGTATCCTGTTCATGAATGTCGGATGGATGTCGGACCAATGTCGGACCAATGTAGGACAGATGTCGCAGAGCAAAGTAGGATGAAAGTCGTGTCGTATAGTGTGAACCCAGCCTCAAGGTAAGCAGAGATAATGATTGCTCCAGGTGCACTCCTAGGAGTTGGTTCAACTCAGCAGGAAGGGATAGAATGAAAAAAACTGTATATTATAGATGAAATAAATCAATTAGCTGAATTTAGAATCCGGGATGCTCTCAAACGTGGAGTAGATTTGGTGACCAGGGTGCTGCTGTTGTGAAGGGATAAGAGGAGCCGCATGTGTCAAAGTATTGGAGCTCATTACAGGTACCCACTTGGGGTTTACTATCTCGATTCTTCAGTGATCTCTTGAAGTAATTTCAGATGAATCTTCATCATCTTTCAGTATCTGCCTATGCACATGGATCTATTCCGTGTTGTGTGTAAAATAGCATCTCCTCTATGGTCACCAAATCTACTCCACGTTTGAGAGCATCCCGGATTCTAAATTCAGCTAATTGATTTATTTCATCTATAATATACAGTTTTTTTCATTCAATCCCTTCCTGCTGAGTTGAACCAACTCCTAGGAGTGCACCTGGAGCAATCATTATCTCTGCTTACCTTGATTCCTGTGTGTTGGACATCCGATCAGCTGGTGGAGCGAGGAGAGATCCCTTGGGATAAGGAGCAGGTGGATATCCTCGGTGCCGGCAGGCAGATGCACACGCTCTTGAGACCTCTGTAATCCGAGGTCCCATCGATCTGGTAAGCGGCTTTAAGATTATTCCCTACTGTCGAATGTATATGGAATAAGATCTACATCGGATAATTCCTTACCCATATGAAGATTGGTGGAGCTGATTAATATTTAAAAACATTTAAATATACAACTTCTTTTTTTGGGACATTTTTTATACACATTCGTTAAATGAATATTGTTTGGAGATTCCTTATAATAGAAGATTCTCTACATTAACCCCTTTTTTTCACTATATATATTTTTTCACTTGATGTTTTAAATATTTTTTCCTGTTTGCAGGATTGTTGTTTTAATTCATGGTGATTGCGCACTTGTTTCTTTTTGCATATATTCTGCAAAGTTACTTGTATTAAACATTTAGGTTACCTATTTGTTGTATGTTGTTGTTTTTTTTTTTTTATTTAGTTGGCTATAAAGCGGTAATTATTTATGTTCATTCTTTAATCATACTACACTATTATGCAGATCTTGTACTTAGCACAATGGCTTAGTGCTCTGCTCCAATGTCTCTCATGGTACAAGTTCAAATACCAGCCAACCTACCATCCAACAGCTATGTTTATTTTTTGCACAAGCAAATTAAAATAAACAAAACAAAGAAATGTAAACTGCCCGTTAGCTAGTGTGTGATGTTTGGAATTCCACACCATAATAATATTGAATAAAAGTGCATTGGATAATTGGCATTCACCTATTTTCAGCATATTCTGCTTTGGCTAATAATCATTTGCTTTTTTTTCACCAATTCAATTTTTTAGTATCTCTCTGTGGGATTTGAACCCATGAGGGCTTCAGAGGCTCAGAAGTGCTGACCACTAGCCTATTGAGCATAGCACAAACATCTATTAGTGTGTGATGTTTCTTCTCCCCGAGCTGTCTTCTCCCCAAGCTGTCTCTCCTGCCACCACCGTCTTCTCCCGCTGCTGTGTTCTTCCGCGCAGTCGGTTACCCGCTAATAAAAAAAAAGCCGCTCTTCTACTGTGGCCATCCGATAACGTCACCCGGAGAGCCCGCTCCATGGCTATGTAAGAGACGCCACACAGCGGGTGACGACCGCCACAGAAGAAGAGCGGCTTTGTTTTATTAGCGACTGCGAGTAAAATACACACTTTCAGGAGGTGATGCCGTCAGTAGGATTTGAACTCATGGCTTAAACCTTTGAGAGCAGCAGGGAATACCACTATGCTACAGAGCTGAGCACATACCTAAAGAGAAAATACAATTCTAATTCTATGCAATAATGTTTTGCATTTCAGGCATTAATATTATAGTAACAACCATGCTCATGCTGATGTGGCATTGGCTATTAGGCGTTCACCTCTTTTCAGCATATGCTACTGAGTACAATGTAAACTTTCAGTAGGTGATACCATCTGTGTGATTTTTAGCCATTTGAGCACAATTATATTGAGAACATACGTTTACTAGTGTTTGATGGTGGGACTACTTTATATTCTAGGTATAATAGAACTCAGCACAGTGACGTATGCCCCTTTCACACTTGTGCGACCTGAAAGTTGTGTGATTTTGATGCGACTTTAAGCAATGCCTGTGTAATCTTGAGGTCTATGGATGCAGGAGTCGCAGGAAACGCGCAAATTTCCATCTGCAATTTTTCCGCGATTCCAGGGAATGCCTGTGTAAACTTAGGGTCTATGAACCTCAACTCATATCAAAGTCAGACCAAAGTAGAACAGGGACTACTTTGAAGTCCGTGTGACTTGAAGTTGCACAGATATAAATGGTACACATTGAAAATCATGGGGTATGACTTGTCATGCGACTCTGATGACCAAAGTCACAGGAAAAGTCCTTCAAGTGTGAAAGGGGCCTCAGCCCAACTTTGTGAGCGATTTCAGAGACATCAGTGCACTTTCCTGCACAGATGTCTAGTGAAATCACATAGGTCTCAACTGTCCCTGATTTGGAACAAAGTCCCTCTGTCCCTCTTTCCTCCTCATTTGTCCCTCATTTTGATCGGATCAGTATAGTTTTATATAAAATGCAATTTTTATCTTTCAAAAAGGGTTTCCCAGCGCTAAACCTTTCATCTAATTTCTAAATTGCTTTGTTTGTAAATTCCTAAAGCCAAGCTAAAGGGATATTATTGTTAAAAAAAAAGCACTTGGGGGTTTAACTAATATTTATTTTTTTGGAATAATTCTCCTTTAAGAAGGTGTTTTAGGAGGTGTGTCCTATGTCTACATACTTTTGCTAATAGGTGTCCCTTATACCCATCTCAAAAAGTTGGGAGGTAAGAAATCGCCTCCGGAAGTCGCTCAAAGTAGTGTAGGAACTACTTTTGGGAATCTGTGTGGCGTCGCACCAATTTGGACAGTTCTATTGCCGTCAATAGGCGCGGATTTGGCCTGCAATTTGACATGTCAATTCAGAGCTATGTGAACATGGGTGAACTTGCATAGATATGAATGGAACTCATAGGGGGTAACTTTTAATGCGACTCTGAGGTCCAAAGCTGCATGAAAAGTCACATAAGTGCGAAAGTAACCTAATGAGATGAAATGATAACACCATTGAATAAAGCCCCATTTGCACTTGTGCGACCTTAAAATTGCACAGCTTTGCCATGTCTTGAAGCAATGTCTGTGTAATCTTGTGGTGTATGGACCTCAAATCACACCAAAGTCAAACCAAGGTAGTGCAGGGACGAATTTGCCCCACTTTCATGATGCACAAGTGACAATAGGGCCAAATTCAAAGATATCCTTGAATCTCTTTCACACTGCTGCGACCTGAAAGTCACACTAATTTGCTGCCACTTTGCCACTGCAACTTGGCCCCAACTTCGGGGAATGCCTGTGTAATATTGTGCCCTATGTATCTCAAGTCACATGAGGCTCTGTTTCCACTATTGCAACCCTAAATTCGCATGATTTTGCTGCGATTTTGATGCGACTTGGAGCAATGCCTGTATATTCTTGAGGTCTATGGACCTCAAGTCGTATCAAAGTGGGACCAAAGTAGTGCAGGGACTACTTTGAAGTCACACAGATATGAACCATACTCATTGGAAATCATGGGGTATGACCAGGGATGAGCCGAACACCCCCCTGTTCGGTTCGCACCAGAACCTGCGAACAGACAAAATGTTCGTGTAAACTTTAGAACCCTATTAAATACAATGGACTCGAACGTTCGAAATCTAAAGTGTTAATTATAAAGGCTAATCTGCAAGTTATTGTCCTAAAAAGTGTTTGGGGACCCGGGTCCTGCCCCAGGGGACATGTATCAATGCAAAAAGAAGTTTTAAAAACGGCCGTTTTTTTGGGAGCAGTGATTTTAATAATGCTTAAAATGAAAAAATAAAAGTGAAATATTCCTTTAAATTTCGTACCTGGGGGGTGTGTATGATATGCATGTGAAGTGGCGCATGTTTCCCATGCTTAGAACTGTCCCTGCAAAAAATGTCATTTTTGAAAGAAAAATGCATTTAAAACTGACTCGCGGCTATTAATGAATTGTCGGCTCCCGGCAATACATACAAAAGTCATTGATAAAAAAAAAAAAAAAAGCGTGGGTGTTCCCCAGAATTCAATTACTTCAGGTCTGGAATGGATATTAAGGGGAACCCTGCCGCAAATTAAAAAAAAAGACGTGGGGTTCCCCCAAATATCCATTCCAGGCCCTTCAGATCTGGCATGGATTTTAAGGGGAACTCCACGCCATTTTTTTTTAAAATTTGGGGTGGAGTCCCCCTAAAAATATATACCAGACCCCTTATCCGAGCACGCAACCTGGCCGGCCGCAGGGGAAAAGGGGGGGGACGAGAGAGCGGCCCCCCCTCCCTCCTGAACTGTACCAGGCCACATGCCTTCAACATGGGGAGGATGTCCCCATGTTGATGGGGACAAGGGCCTCATCCCCACAACCCTTGCCCGGTGGTTGTGGGGGTCTGCGGGCGGGGGGCTTATCGGAATCTGGAAGACCCCTTTAACAAAGGGGACCCCCAGATCCCGGCCCCCCCCTATGTGAATTGGTAAGGGGTACATTGTACCCCTACCATTTCACGAAGAAAGCGTAAAAAAATGTTTAAAAAAAACACACAAACACCTTGAAAAAGTCCTTTATTTAAAAAAAAAAAAAAACAAACATTCCAGCGGTGAAATCCAGTGTCCCGCGGCGATCCCGATGTCCAGCGCTGTCCTTCATTGGTTGTGCCTGAGCGGACCTGATGGGGAACTCCCTCTCAGTATTTTAAATGTATAGACCCGCCCCTTCTAAAGTTCCCCATCAGGTCCGCTCAGCGGACCAGATGCGGAACATGAGAAGGGGCGGGTCTATACATGTATTACCAAAGTGAGAGCAGTCCCCCATCAGGTCCGCCCCTCGGTATGTCAGACCCGCCTACGTCATTGGCTTGAGCGGGGAACTTCCTTCACTATGTAAATTTAAATTACACAGTGAAGGAAGTTCCCCGCTCAAGCCAATGACGTAGGCGGGTCCGACATACCGAGGGAGCGGACCTGATGGGGAACTTTAGAAGGGGCGGGTCTATACATTTAAAATACTGAGAGGGAGTTCCCCATCAGGTCCGCTCAGGCACAACCAATGAAGGACAGCGCTGGACATCGGGATCGCCGCGGGACACTGGATTTCACCGCTGGAATGTTTTTTTTTTGTTTTTTTTTAAATAAAGGACTTTTTCAAGGTGTTTGTGTGTTTTTTTAAACATTTTTTTACGCTTTCTTCGTGAAATGGTAGGGGTACAACGTACCCCTTACCAATTCACATAGGGGGGGCCGGGATCTGGGGGTCCCCTTTGTTAAAGGGGTCTTCCAGATTCCGATAAGCCCCCCGCCTGCAGACCCCCACAACCACCGGGCAAGGGTTGTGGGGATGAGGCCCTTGTCCCCATCAACATGGGGACATCCTCCCCATGTTGAGGGCATGTGGCTTGGTACGGTTCAGGAGGGAGGGGGGCCGCTCTCTCGTCCCGCCCTTTTCCCCTGCGGCCGGCCAGGTTGCGTGCTCGGATAAGGGGTCTGGTATGGATTTTTAGGGGGACTCCACGCCATTTTTTTTTAAATTTGGGGTGGAGTTCCCCTTAAAATCCATGCCAGATCTGAAGGGCCTGGAATGGATATTTGGGGGAACCCCACGTCAATTTTTTTTAAATTTGCGGCGGGGTTCCCCTTAATGTCCATTCCAGACCTGAAGGGCCTGGTAATTGAATTCTGGGGAACCCCCACGCTTTTTTTTTTTTTTTTTTTTTTTTTATCAATGACTTTTGTATGTATTGCCGGGAGCCGACAATTCATTAATAGCCGCGAGTCAGTTTTAAAAGACTTTTTTTCTTTCAAAAATGACATTTTTTGCAGGGACAGTTCTAAGCACGGGAAACATGCGCCACTTCACATGCATATCATACACACCCCCCAGGTACGAAATTTAAAGGAATATTTCACTTTTATTTTTTCATTTTAAGCATTATTAAAATCACTGCTCCCGAAAAAACGGCCGTTTTTAAAACTTCTTTTTGCATTGATACATGTCCCCTGGGGCAGGACCCCGGTCCCCAAACACTTTTTAGGACAATAACTTGCATATTAGCCTTTATAATTAACACTTTAGATTTCTCCCATAGATTTTTCGAATTTGCCGCGAACACCCCAATTTGTTCGCTGTTCGGCGAACGGGCGAACAGGCAATGTTCGAGTCGAACATGAGTTCGACTCGAACTCCAAGCTCATCCCTAGGTATGACATGTCATGCGACTTTGCAGTCCCAAGTCGCACTAGTGGAAACCAAGCCTGAAAGTCACACCAAAGTAGTACAGGGACTACTTTGAAGTTGGTGTGACTTAACGTAGCACAGATATGAATGGTTATCATTGAGAATCATAAAAAGTCGCCCAACTGTGAATCAAGTCATATATATTTTAATAGAAAGGAGCTCTCATTTATACTTGCATAGTCCTTACTAGTGATGAGCCGAACACCCCCGGGTTCGGTTCGCACCAGAACCCGCGAACGGACCAAAAGTTCGCACGAACTTTAGAACCCTATTAAATACAATGGATGCGAACGTTCTAAATCGAAAGTGCTAATTATAACGACTATTATGCATGTTATTGTCCTAAAAAGGGTTTGGAAACCCGGGTTCTGCACCAGGGGACATGTATCACTGCAAAAAGAAGTTTTAAAAACGGCCGTTTTTCGGGAGCAGTCATTTTAATGATGTATAAAGTGGAAAAAAAAGTCAAATATTCCTTTAAATATCGTACCTGGGGGGGTGTCTAAAGTATGCCTGTGAAGTGCCACGTGTTTCCCGTGTTTAGAACTGTCCCTGCACAAAATTAAATTTCTAAAGGAAAAAAAGCCATTTAAAACTGCTTGCGGCTTTAATGTAATGTCTGGTCCCAGTAATATGGATGAAAATCTTTAAGAAAAATGGCATAGCTACCCCATCACAGCCCCCTCCCCCCTACCTACCCCAGCCCATTACCAGCCCCTTTGGGTCTTGTATGGATATTAAGGGGAACTCCGCACACAAAATAAAAAAGGCCCTATATACTCTGAACAGCCGTATACAGGCGGTGCATACAAGACAGGGACTGTAGGTTTGTTCTTATGTAGAATCTGTTTGTAATTTTGAACAGGTACATTGTTTAAGTGTAGCTCCAGCCAAAAAATCTATTTTTAAGCTTTTTGGAAAACATAGGGAAGGGTTATCACCCCTGTAACATTTGTTTTGCTGTCTGTGCAGTGTGCACCTGTTCAGAACAGTTCACCTCACTTTCCGTCCTAATGACAAATGTTTTTTGAAAATTTGGGTTTTTTATTGAAACAAGAATTCGTGATAAAGCATCAGTGGAGAGGAGACACTTTTTTTCCCATATTAACTCTTACAGGAGAGAATTTGCCTTCCTAGGGGTAGATTTCCTCTCACTTCCTGTTGTATCCTTCCGTTTGCAAGGAGGAGTCGTTTGTAAGTTGGATGTTTGAAAGTAGGGGCCTGCCGTATATACTCAGCTGAAATTTGCCCCTTACATATTGGTGTTGCCACAACACTGTGAGCCCTCACAGTTACTCTTGGTGGGCGCATGAATGGGCCCTGCTGTGAATTATTAGATCAAGAATTGTAATTGCATGCCCCTGTTGAACAGGGGCAGAAAAATTGGGCCTTAGGCACTGGTGCCACAACACTGCAACCCCTCACAGATACTGTACTTGGAGCACAGCAATGAGCCCTGTTGCAAAGTATTGCATCAAAAATTTTAATTACACGCCCCTGTAAAACAGGGGCTGAAAAATTGGGCCTTAGCCACTGGGGGCGGCACCCAGAAACAAAAATGTTCTTCCAAGCTATCATCATCAATCGGATCATTGAGGAGGAGGATAGTCAGTCAACATAACAGGACAGTCTCTCAGCATCAGCATCAGTCTTGAAGGGATGTGACATTTGAAAATAAATTAGTCTGTTATATCAGCTTCAGGTGTTTGGTAGCTGGTGGTGATCCAAGACTGGTTCATCTTTATGAAGGTCAGTCGATCAACCGAGTCGGTGGACAGGCGCACCCTGTGATCCGTGACAAATCCTCCAGCAGCACTGAATGTGCGTTCTGAAAGAACGCTGGATGCAGGACAGGCCAGTAGCTCAATTGCATACTGTGCAAGCTCTGGCCAATGATCCATCCTCAAGACCCAGTAAGCCAGAGGATTTTCGGTGGGGAAGGTGTCCAAGTCTGACCTTGCCCCTAGGTATTCCTGCACCATGTATACCAGACGCTGGCGATGGTTGCTGGAACCGATCATACCTTGGGGCTGCGGACTAAAGAATTGTCTGAACGCATCGGTCAGACGGCCACCTTCCCCACCGCTCCTTCTTTGACTGACCGAAGCCTCAGCAACTCGTTGTCCAGAACCAGGAGTTTGTAACCTCCCAGTCTCTGGGAACGCGTTGCACAGACCTTTCTGCAAGGCCTCCCGGAGTTGTCTCAGCCTCTGCTCCCTCTGCGACGGTAAGATAAGGTCCGCAACCTTACCCTTGTACCGTGGATCAAGGAGAGTGGCCAGCTAGTAATGGTCCCTCTCCTTGATAAGAGGAATACGAGGATCCTTCTGCAGACTTTGCAGGATCAGGGAGGCCATGCAGCGTAGGTTAGCTGAGGCATTCGGTCCGGAGTCCTCTGGGTCACTAAGGACGACATGATCCGCAGCCACCTCCTCCCAGCCACGTACAAGTCCACTGGTTTCTTGGGACTGTAAATTATCCCTAAAAGACTGCTGCTGATGATGCTGAGTGCCAGCCTCCACCTCCATGCTGACACAATCCTCCTCCTCCTCTTCCTGTGCGATGGGTGGGACAGAAGGAACACTGTCTGGGTAAAGGGGGCCTTGAGAGGCAAGGAAGTCCTCCTCTTCCTGCCTCTGTTCTGCCTCAAGTGCCCTGTCCATTATTCCATGCAGCGTATGTCCCAACAGGTGGACAAGAGGTACAGTGTCACTGATGCATGCACTGTGACTGCTCACCATCCTCGTGGCCTCCTCAAATGGTGCCAGGACAGTGCATGCATCCCTGATCATGCCCCACTGGCGTGGTAAAAAAAAAACGAGCTCCCCTGACCCTATCCTGGTGCCATAGTCACACAGGTACTCATTGATGGCCCTCTGCTGCATGTGCAGCTGCTGTAGCATGGCCAACGTTGAGTTCCACCTGGTGGGCATGTCACATATAAGGCGGTTCTTGGGCAGGTTCAACTCCTTTTGCAGCTCAGCCAGGCGAGCACTGGCATTATAAGATCTGTTGAAATGCACACAGACTTTCCTGGCCTGCCTCAGGACATCCTGTAAGCCCGGGTACCTGCCCAAGAACCGCTGCAATACCAGGTTAAGGACGTGAGCCATACAGGGCACATGGGTCAGTTGTCCCTGTCGGAGGGCGGAGAGGAGGTTGGTGCCATTGTCGCAAACCACCATTCCTGGCTTAAGCTGGCGTGGCATCAACCACCTCTCGGCCTGCCCCTGCAGAGCAGACAGAACCTCTGCCCCAGTGTGGCTCCTGTCCCCCAAACACACCAGCGCAAGCACGGCATGGCATCTTTTTGCCTGCGTACTTGCGTAGCCCCTTGAACGCCTATGGAGCACCGCTGGTTCCGAGGACAAAGCACAGGAAGAGGCCATGGAGGAAGAAGAAGAGGAGGGGGTGGAGGAGAGAGGTATGTCACAACCAGTAGTAGCATTTTGGAGGCGTGGCGGCGGAACAACCTCCAACACTACTGCACCTTGTCCTGCATCCTTCCCAGCTGCCAAAAGAGTGACCCAATGAGCCGTGAAAGAAAGGTAACGTCCCTGTCCATGCCTGCTGGACCATGAGTCAGCGGTAATATGCACCTTACCGCTGACCGCCCTGTCCAGCGAGGCCAAGACATTGCCTTCCACATGCCGGTAGAGAGCCGGAATTGCCTTCCGTGAGAAAAAGTGGCGTTTGGGAACCTGCCACTGAGGAACCACACATTGCACAAACTCACGGAAGGGGGCCGAGTCTACCAACTGAAAAGGCAGCAGTTGAAGCGCTAGCAATTTAGCCAAGCTAGCATTCAACCGCTGGGCATGTGGATGGCTGGGAGTGAACTTCTTTCGACGGTCCAGCAGCTGAGGCAGGGAAATTTGCCTGCTAGAATCGGACGTTGGTGTACTGCTAGCAGAGTGCCCGCAAGTACTTGGCTGTGACACACCTAATTCTACACCTTCATTCCTCTCAGTGCAGGTTTCAGAGAGGACTGAAGGTATAGTGGGGTTGGAGATCCCAGCTGATGCGGTGCAAGGAGAGGTCCGTTTTGTTCTTTGGTGTGGGTCTTTAAGGTAGGCTTGCCAACGAGCTGCATGGCAGGTCAACATATGTCTGGTCAAGCATGTGGTGCCCAAGCGGGTGATGTTTTGGCCACGAGATATACGCTTGAGACATATGTTGCAAACAGCAGCGGTGCGATCTGATGCACTCGACTCAAAAAAGGCCCACACCAAAGAACTTTTTGAATAACGGACAGAGGCAGCGCCCTGCACAGGCGGAGCTCTGCGGTGTGATTCCGTTGGTGTGCTGCCCTTACGCTGGCCCCCCGAGGGCATCCTGCCTCGTTGGAGATGTGCCTCCTCCTCATCCTCCTCCTCTCTCCTATTAGGCACCCACGTGGAGTCAGTGACCTCATCATCCCCTCCCTCCTCATCACTGGAGCCAATCTGGCAGTATGCTGCAGCTGCTGGAACATGACTGCCAGATTGGTGTCCTTTTTGAGCATCCCCTCTCTCTGCTCTCACGCTACTGCCTTCCTCTAGCTGGGTATGATCATCAGACCCTTCGAAACGCTGGGCATCCTCCTGGAGCATGTACCCAACACTGTGCTCAAACAGTTCGGGGGACTCCTCAGGAGGACATGGTTGGTCTAGGGAAGGAGTGACTGATGATGACATTGATACCAGGGAAGAGGACGCTTTGGCAGCTGCTTTGCCAGTACCCTGAGCCTGGGTGAGAGAGGATGAGGAGGATGAGGAGGGCTTGGTCATCCACTCTACCAAGTCTTCGGCATGATGCGGCTCAACACGTCCAGCTGCCGAAAAGAAGGACAAGCGTGTCTCATGGCCACGTGCTGATGGCAATGCACCGCGTCCACGACCAGCACTGTTGTCTCTAGACACAGAGCCTGCTTGCCCTCTTTTATTGGCTCCTGACTGTCTGCCTCTCCTTGTTTGCCTTCCAGACATTCTAATGGCCTGCAGGGAAATGGGAAAACCAGCAATAAGGCCTAGCTTCAGGAGTATATTTTGCAGGAGGCACACTCCGCCCGCTGTAAGTGCTGCAAATGCCTGTTGGTGTAACACACCAGGAAAACACAGCAATACAGGCTAACTTCAGGTGTATAAAGTGCAGGAAGCACACTCCACCCGCTGTAAGTGCTGCAAATGCCTGTTGGTGTAACACACCAGGAAAACGCAGCAATACGGGCTAACTTCAGGTGTAATATGATCAGGAGGCACACTCCGCCCGCTGTAAGTGCTGCAAATGCCTGTTGGTGTAACACACCAGGAAAACGCAGCAATACAGGCTAACTTCAGGTGTAATATGATCAGGAGGCACACTCCGCCCGCTGTAAGTGCTGCAAATGCCTGTTGGTGTAACACACCAGGAAAACACAGCAATACGGGCTAACTTCAGGTGTATAATGTGCAGGAGGCACACTCCGCCCGCTGTAAGTGCTGCAAATGCCTGTTGGTGTAACACACCAGGAAAACACAGCAATACGGGCTAACTTCAGGTGTAATATGATCAGGAGGCACGCTCCGCCCGCTGTAAGTGCTGCAAATGCCTGTTGGTGTAACACACCAGGAAAACGCAGCAATACAGGCTAACTTCAGGTGTAATATGATAAGGAGGCACACTCCGCCCGCTGTAAGTGCTGCAAATGCCTGTTAGTGTAAAACACCAGGAAAACGCAGCAATACAGGCTAACTTCAGGTGTAATATGATCAGGAGGCACACTCTGCCCGCTGTAAGTGCTGCAAATGCCTGTTGGTGTAACACACCAGGAAAACACAGCAATACAGGCTAACTTCAGGTGTAATATGATCAGGAGGCACACTCCTCCCGCTGTAAGTGCTGCAAATGCCTGTTAGTGTAACACACCAGGAAAACACAGCAATACGGGCTAACTTCAGGTGTAATATGATCAGGAGGCACACTCCGCCCGCTGTAAGTGCTGCAAATGCCTGTTGGTGTAACACACCAGGAAAACGCAGCAATACAGGCTAACTTCAGGTGTATAAGGTGCAGGAGGCACACTCCGCCCGCTGTAAGTGCTGCAAATGCCTGTTGGTGTAACACAACAGGAAAACACAGCAATATGGGCTAACTTCAGGTGTATAATGTGCAGGAGGCACACTCCGCCCGCTGTAAGTGCTGCAAATGCCTGTTGGTGTAACACACCAGGAAAACACAGCAATACGGGCTAACTTCAGGTGTATAATGTGCAGGAGGCTTAGCAACAATGACACTGACACTGTCCCCTGCCTATCCTTCTCTCTCCCTGCACACAAGGTTTATCAAAGTATATGACACTGACACTCTCCCTGCCTATCCTTCTCTCTCCCTGCACACAAGGTTTAGCAAAGAATATGACACTGACACTGTCCCCTGCCTATCCTTCTCTCTCCCTGCACACAAGGTTTAGCAAAGAATATGACACTGACACTCTCCCTGCCTATCCTTCTCTCTCCCTACACACAAGTTTGAGGTACAAATAGCACTGATACTGTCCCTGCCTATGTAACTCTTTCCCTGCGCCGGAACACACTACACAAGGCCGCCGCGCTGGCGGCCTTTTATAGTGTGGGGTGTGTGCTAAACCCCCTGAGCTATAATTGGCCACAGGCAACCTGCCTGTGGCCAATTATGGCTCTCCTAGCTGTCGGCGCTGTGATTGGCCAAGCATGCAGGGTCACAGTGCATGCTTGGCCAATCACAGCGCTGGGATTGCACTGCGATGGCGCAGTGTATTGTGGGCCATTCGCGTCACTCGGATTTGGCGCGAACAGCCCAAATCGTTCGATGTTCGCCGAACGGTCGAACAGCCGATGTTCGAGTCAAACGTATGTTCGTCTCGAACACCAAGCTCATCCCTAGTTCTTACTGATTTACATCAGCAGAACAAATGCAGGAAGTAGTGATGTGTGGTGATTAGGGTTGCCACCTGTCCGGTTTTGACCCAGACAGTACGGGTTTAGGAGGCTGTGCCCGGGTTTCCCTCTGCCTCTCACCCGGACACAATTTCCAGCTGACATCGGGTACCATGGAGCCTCCTTTTATGAGCCCCGACACACAGCGGGACCCGGACAGCAGGGATCGGAGCGGCAGGCGGGAAAACAATTACAGATCAAGTAAAACAAAGGGAGAGAGAGAGACGACAGGCAGCTGCTGGTGCAGAAGTTTTTATTGAAGTAAATGTTTAACAACAATCCACTCACTCTTCATGTCAGATCTGTAGCTGTAGGTAAGTCGGTCTGTAAACTCTGCTGTCCCATCTCCCCCTCCAATCCACACTGCTGTTTCACTGGAGGAAGCCGAGGACACAAAGCCGTGGGGAATCTGCAGTGAGCTGTCAGCCTGGGACGCTGTGACCAATCAGAGGGTTCCGGAGGCTTAACCGCGCCTCCATCATCAGAGACAGTTCACATGAATTTCCCGCGGCTCTCTGTTTCATCCAGTGATTCAGTGATAACAGCAGCGTGGATGGGGGGGGGAGAATGGGACAGCCGACTTTACAGACTGACATACCTACAGCTCTGACATGAAGAGTGAGTGGATTTTTTTAAGCATTTATTTTATTAAAAACGTCTGCACCAGCCTGTTACACCTCTCTCTCTCTCATGTTTTGACTCCTCTGTATTTGCCTCCCCCCCTGTAATTACCCCCCATCCTCTGTAATTTCCTCCCCATCCTCTGTAATTACCCCCCCCATCCTCTGTAATTACCCCCCCATCCTCTGTAATTACCCCCCCCATCCTCTGTAATTACCCCCCCATCCTCTGTAATTACCCCCCCCATCCTCTGTAATTACACCACCCTCCTCTGTAATTGTTCCCCCTCCTCTGTATTTTCCCCTTCTCCTCTGTATTTGCACCCCCTCCTCTGTAATTGCCCCCCAGTTTCTGTAATTGCCCCCCCCACGCCCGCCGCTGCAAACCCCCTGCTGTCCGGGCCCCCCTGTGTGCTGTAGGGTTGCCACCTGTCCGGGATTCACCCGGACAGTACGGGTTTTGAAACATGTGCACGGGTCTCTGCCCGCCTGAGACCTGGGCACATTATTCAGACCCGCCAGTGGCTCCTTGTGCCGTGTGCGTCTCAAGTTCGGTCCACTCCTGCTCCCTTCCTATCTACCCCCTTCCCTCCCCCCGCACTGTCAGTGCACCTCCGTCCGCTCTGTGTACTGCAGACTAGAGACACAGAGGCAGAGCGAAGAGGCGGAACCTCCATGTTGCCGGGGACTCTCCTCTGGTTGGCTGCAGAAGGGACAAGGAGTTGGGGTTGAAGGCGCTGCTCTGATGGAAAGTTGGCAGATATCGCGCTGGGATTGGAGCTCAGCTTGCAAGGTAAGTTTTTGCCCCCCCCCCCCTCCACCATACACTATACATACAGTTCTGCCACCCCCTCCCATACACCATCCATCCATATAGTTCTCCCTCTCCTCCTCATACACCATCCATATATACAGTTCTCCCCCCATTACATATATACAGCCCCCTATATATACAGTTCTCCCCCCATACACCATCCATATATACAGTTCTCTCCCCCCCCCACCATACATATATACAGCCCCCCCATATATACAGTTCTCCCCCTATACACCATCCATATATACAGTTCTCTCCCCCCCACCATACATATATACAGCCCCCCATATATACAGTTCCCCCCCCCCCATACACCATCCATATATGTATACAGCCCCCCATATATACAGTTCTCCCCCACCCCACATATATACAGCCCCCATATATACAGTCCCCCCCCCATACACACATACAGTTCTCCCCCCCCCCATACCTATATACAGCCCCACCATATATACAGTTCTCCCCCATACACCATCTATATATATATATATATATATATATATATACATATACACACACACAGTCCGCCCCCCCATTTATACCGTTCCCCCCCATACACCATACATACATACATACAGTTCTCCCCCCCATATACCATCCATATATACAGTTCTCCCCCCATACACCATACATATATACAGTCCCCCCCCCACCATACATATATACAGTTCTCCCCCAATAAACCATCCATATATACAGTTCTCCCCCCCCACCATACATATATACAGCCCCCCATATATACAGTTCTCCCCAAAATACACCATCCATATATATACAGTCCTCCCCCCATTTATACCGTTCCCCCCCATACACCATACATACAGTTCTCCCCCCCATACATATATACAACCCCCCATATATACAGTTCTCCCCCCACCATACATATATACAGCCCCCCCCATATATACAGTTCTCCCCAAAATACACCATCCATATATATATATATACACACACACACAGTCCTCCCCCCATTTATACCGTTCCCCCCCATACACCATACATACAGTTCTCCCCCCATACATATATACAGCCCCCCATATATACAGTTCTCCCCCCCATACACCATCCATATATATACAGTCCTCCCCCCATTTATACCGTTCCCCACCATACATACAGTTCCCCCCCATACATATATACAGCCCCCCATATATACAGTTCTCCCCCCATACACCATCCATATATATATATATATATATATATATATATATATATATATATATATATATATATATATATATACACACACAGTCCTCCCCCCCCATACACCATCCATATATACAGTTCTCCCCCACCCCAACATACATATATACAGCCCCCCATATATACAGTTCTCCCCCCATACACATATATATATATATATACAGCCCCCCCCATTTATACCTTTCCCCCCCCCATACACCATACATACATACAGTTCTCCCTCCCCCCATACATATATACAGCCCCACCATATATATACAGTTCTCCCCCCATACACCATACATATATACAGTTCTTCTCCCCCATACACCATACATATATACAGTCCCCCCCCCCATACACCATACATATATACAGTCCCCCCCCCATACACCATACATATATACAGTCCCCCCCCCATACACCATACATATATACAGTTCTCTCCCCAATACTCCATACATATATACAGTTCTCCCCCTCCATACACCATACATATATACAGTTCTCCCCCATACACCATACATATATACAGCCCCCCCCATACACCATACATATATACAGTTCCCCCCCATACACATATACAGTTCTCCCCCCATACACATATACAGCCCGCCCCCCATACACCATACATATATACAGTTCTCCCCCCCCATACACCATACCTATATACAGTTCTCCCCCCATACACCATACCTATATACAGTTCTCCCCCCATACACCATACATATATACAGTCCCCCCCATACATCATCCATGTATACAGTCCCCCCCCCATACACCATACATATATAGAGTTTTCACCGGGTGACACCATCAACTGCTCTACTGACACCATCCACTGCTCTTCTGGCTGACAATGTCCACTTTTAAGGTAGGTTAGTTTCATATTTTATGAATATATAAATGTAGGCGCTACGTGAAATTCGAAAGTGAATTCAAATGTGTGTTGGGACTCAATGGAGAACCGAATGGTCTAATGAAGACCAAATAATAAACGTTGTAACAAACACGTGTGACGTGTATACTTAAAATAAAAAGTATGATGAATCTATTCAAACAGTGGTGCGGTGATGTGTCACCGTGATCTATGAGAACTACTGATACCCCTAGAAATGGATCAAAAATAAAAAATGTAGTGACTCTTTACAGTGAACACTTATAAACAATCATAAAGAATCTGTAACACCTGTTGGTGTCAAAATCATATACAAAACTGTAAATCACCTATAAGGAACAGAGCTATGTGACATATAAAATATCCACAAAGTTCAGTGCAAACAAAATTTCTAAATGTCTCTGAGTACAGGTGGGAAAACAATATCCAAAAGTAGTCGTCTGTGGATAAGCAAGTCCTGTTTCAAATGGTTCCTTGAAATAGATGGTTTGTATGCCAATATGATGTAACACCCGGGAGTGCCTTCACCATTGGGTCAGGGACAATAAGTAAGAAATAAATACTCTTACCAAGTGTTGTAGATCCAGCTCACCATATAGCGGTGGATCTATCAGGCTTATGTCCACGTCAGGGACCAGCGAATAGAAACCAAAGTTGTCCTCTCCTGTTGGTGGCGTCTTTCAATATCTCCAAATGTGACTCGCTCCAGGTGTGGGTAATCAGCATATAGACCCGAAGCCCTGCGATAGTGACCGGGAACCGCCGACGAAGACCACGAACGAAGACGCCAAAATGCCCTGCGATCGAAACGCCAGGACTCACAAACATGAGGTGAGCTTGATAAGAAATGGTGTCTCTGGCATAGCAGCAGGTGAATTACAAAGGCAAAAGGCCCAGTTTGAGCCCTGCTTCACACTGACAGCGGGAGGAAATTGTTCAGCTGAACTCACACGATTCCAGTCCCGACTGCAGGGGGGGGGGGGAACATCAGAGACATCTGTGCAGGATTCTACACTGATATCAATACAAATTGCACCAATTAGAACAGTGCAATTGCCACCGATTCGACATGTGAAATTGCACGAATGTGAACCAGGGCTGACACATACAACACGGCCTATCCTCCAGCTGAATTCATTACCTGCAATTCTCCACAGCTGTTATATATAAAGATTCCACCTTTCTCATTTACTTGCAGGTGTGCTGAAGCCTAGGTTTACATTGGGGCAATTTGTCATGCAATTTCAGAAATCAAATCACATGAATATTGGTGGCAATGGCACTGTTCCAATCGATGTAACCCCATTTTTGTGGCACCGCACCGATTTGCAAAGGTAGTTCCTGCACTACTTTTGCCGATTTCAGGTGCGGCTTCAATAGACATTTGTGTATGAAGCCACACAGATGTCTATCAAGTAGTACCTAAAATCGCGCTAGCTCAAGTGCAGTAGCACGATTACAAAGTAGCATCAATGTGAACCAGGGCAAAGATTCATTTTTTGGTGCACAAATGCATATAGAAATAAAATATAAAGGATATTGCACTTTGCCAAAATTCCACCACCCACAAAAGCTAAAAAGAACAAAAAAAAAAAAAAAAAAAAACACAAAGCTCAATAATGTACTTTTATTTTGCCAGCAGAAACAAATTATGTACATTCATTTACTAGCTTCAAAAAAATTTGGACAGGATACATGGCGCTACATTTACCAATTGGATTTTAAGGGCCCTGCTCATAGGAGCTTACAATCTAAAATTTGTCAAAACCTTAAGAGTGCACACAGCTTTACTTTTAGTGTATAACGGGCAACACATCATATTTTTATCTGCAAGATTATAGAAACATACTTAAGTCATTATTCTTACAAAGCATTCCAACATAATATTAAAAAAAGACACATGTTCAAAACACCCACCCCACAATCCACATATACATACATTGGTGACCATGTTCTGCTGGAATTTGCATTTCTGTGTACAAGATTAAGCAATAAGATCCAAGAGTAGAAGGTCAGCAGATGCTTCCAAACGATTTTGCATGGTCAGACAGGAGCAATACACACACAATTTTTGATTGAAAAAAATGCACAATAATTTCAGCAAATAACAGTAGTTGGGGGGTTTGTCAATCTGCACAATATCATTCCTTCCCCCCCCCCCCCATCACAGCAATAAACCTGGCCTTCTCAGACCAAACGATCCCCCCATACTGCAGCCCTTTATATATTGTTAGCACATTGACACACACCCAATAGAAGTACACGCCCACCAGTATCTTTCAATCTGTCTCTTCGGGGCTGATTTACGAAACGTTTGCGCCATGAGTATTGGCGCATCTGCACGCGCAATAGCTGTTTTGGTATTTACAAAACATTAGCGCCGGTATCGCAGCTCTATTTCCCATTTACTATAGTGTTGTCGGCGGACGGGAGGAGGCGCTCAGTGCACCACTATGGACCTGGCGCACGGCATGTTAAAATCTAAATATAAAGAAGCTGGAAGTGAGAATATAATGGGGGTGATGTGGGGTGATGTGAGGAAGTGTAGTGACACCTGCCCAAATAACTAATATGCCCAAAATTTAGTGATAAAGTAACTTTTTCAAAACCAGCCCGCTGCGCTGGCAAGTATGTTTAGAGCTGTGGGAGGTTTTTTTGAGCTCATTGCGGGAATTTTACTGGTTCAAACGCGCCAAGACACTGCGCCGGGTAAAATCTTAGTAAATGTCAAGTCACGTAACTCAATTTGCATAAGTTGAACAGGCGCAGCTCTGAACTTGCCAGTGCGCCAGCAAAATGACATTTCTAAAGGAAAAAAAAAGGCATTTAAAAGCACCCGCGGCTATAATGAATTGTCGGCTCCCGGCAATATAGAGAAAAGTAATTGAAAGTCTTTGCTAACAAAAAAAAAAAGCGTGGGGGTTCCCCCAAATTCCATTACCAGGCCCTTCAGGTCTGGAATGGATATTAAAGGGGAACTCCACCCCAAATAAAAAAAAAATGGCGTGGGGTCCCCCCAAAAGTCCATACCAGACCCTTATCCGAGCACGCAACCTGGCCGGCTGCAGGAAAAGAGGGGGGACGAGAGAGCGGCCCCCCTCCCTCCTGAACCGTACCAGGCCGTATGCCCTCAACATGGGGAGGATGTCCCCATGTTGATGGGGACAAGGGCCTCATCCCCACAACCCTTGCCCGGTGGTTGTGGGGGCCTGCGGGCAGGGGGCTTATCGGAATCTGGAAGACCCCTTTAACAAAGGGGACCCCCAGATCCCACCCCCCCCCTGTGTGAAATGGTAATGGGGTACATTGTACCTCTACCATTTCACAAAGAAAGTGTAAAAATGTAAAAAATGACAAGAGCCGGTTTTTGACAATTCCTTTATTAATGTCTTCTCTTTTCTTCCATCTTCTTCTTTCATCTTCTTCCTCCATCTTCATCCTCCATCTTCTTCCTCCATCTTCTTCCTCCATCTTCTTCCTCCATCTTCTTCCTCCATCTTCATCTTCCATCTTCATCCTCCATCTTCTTCCTCCATCTTCTTCCTCCATCTTCATCTTCCATCTTCATCTTCCATCTTCTTCCTCCATCTTCATCTTCCATCTTCTTCCTCCATCTTCATCTTCCATCTTCTTCCTCCATCTTCATCTTCCATCTTCTTCCTCCATCTTCTTCCTCCATCTTCTTCCTCCATCTTCATCTTCCATCTTCTTCCTCCATCTTCTTCCTCCATCTTCATCTTCCATCTTCCTTCGGTGTTCTCGTCCGCATCTTGCTCCGGCTTCTTCTTTCTTCTTCGGCCGCTCCGTTTGAATTGTAGGTTCCCGCTGTGTGACACTTCATTTCTCCTCTTGGTCCGTGGCACCCGGTGGCTCCGCCCCCCTCTGACACCACGGGGAAAGTCCCCGTGAAATCCATGTGCGTCAGAGGGGGGTGGGGTCACCGGGTGGCAGCGGACCCAGAGGAGAACTGAAGAACTGAAGCGTCACACAGCGGGAACCTCCAATTCAAATGGAGCGGCCGAAGAAGAAAGAAGAAGGGACAAGAAGCCGGAGCAAGATGCGGACGAGAACACCGAAGGAAGATGAAGAACAAGATGGAGGAAGAAACCCGAATGGAGAAAAGAAGAGGATGGAAGAAAGACATTAATAAAAGAATTGTCAAAAACCGGCTCTTGTGTTTTTTTACATTTTTGACACTTTCTTTGTGAAATGGTAGGGGTACATTTGTACCCCATTACCATTTCACACAGGGGGGGCGGGATCTGCGTGTCCCCTTTGTTAAAGGGGTCTTCCAGATTCTGATAAGCCCCCCACCCGCAGACCCCCACAACCACCGGGTAAGGGAGGGAGGGGGGCCGCTCTCTCGTCTCCCCTCTTTTCCTGCGGCCTGTCAGGTTGCGTGCTCGGATAAAGGGTCTGGTCTGGATTTTTGGGGGTACTCCACGCCATTTTTTTTAAAAATTTGGGGTGGAGTTCCCCTTAAAATCCTTTCCAGATCTGAAGGACCTGGTATGGATATTTGGGGGAACCGCACGCATTTTTTTTTTTATTTGCGGTGGGGTTCCCCTTAATACCCATTCCAGACCTGAAGGGCCTGGTAATGGAATTTGGGGGGACCCCCCACACTTTTTTTTTGTTATCAAAGAATTTCAATGACTTTTATCTGTATTGACGGGAACCAGCAATTCATTACAGCCGCGAGTACATTTAAATGACTATTATTTTACTTTAGAAATGTCATTTTGCTCTCGAACTGTTATAAACATGGAAAACATGCGCTACTTTACAGGCATACTATAGACACCCCCCCAGGTATGATATTAAGGGCCAGTTCACACCGGATGCAGTGCAGTGCGTTTTTTTGATGCATGAAAAACGCAAAGAAAGTTGATCACATTAATGCCAATGGCATAGTTCACACCACTGCAGTCCGTTCCAGTGCGTTTCAGAAAGGAAAAAAAATAAATAAAAATTGGTCATGCTGCATTTTTGATGTACAGAACTTTACTGGACCGCAGTAAAACACATCAAAAATGCAACAGAACGTACCAAAAACGCACTGGAATGCACCGGAACACACCTAAATGCACCAAAGACGCACTGCAACACACTTGTCCTAAGTGAAAAGAGGGGGAAAAAACACTGGACTGCATCAAAAACGCATCAAAAATGCACTGGAACGTGTCAAAAACGTGCATGCAGAAAAGCACCTGGAACGCACCCAGACTGCGTTTCTATAGTGTGAACTAGGGCCAGTTCACACCATAGAAACGCAATCCGGATGCGTTCCAGGTGCTTTTCTGCATGCACGTTTTTGATGCCTTCCAGTGCATTTTTGGTACGTTTTTGATGCAGTCCAGTGCTTTTTTTTCACCCCTCTTTTTTATTAACCATAGAAAGGGACAAGTGTGTTCCAGTGCGTTTTTGGTGCATTTGTGTGTTCCTGTGCGTTCCAATGCGTTTATGATGCGTTCCAGTACAGTCCAGTGCAGGTAAAATGCAGCATGTTCTACTTTTTTTGTGGAACTGGAACGCACTGGAACAAACACTGCCATTTAGAACCATATAACCAACTTTCCATGCATTTTGGATGCATAAAAAACGCAATGGACTGCATGTGGTGTGAAATGGCCCTTAAGCAATTTGGCATATTTAAAGGCACTTCTCCTTGTTTTGTTTTTGGTGTTGTCCAAATTGGTGACATTGATATATGTCCCTTAGGGTGAGACCTGGGCCCCCATTTTAAGGCCAATAACTAGAAGATAAGCCAGCCAAGTGGGGACTAGCAAAATAACAGGTCAGTTCCCATAGACTGCAGTGGTATTTGTTGGTGGGGGGAGGGGTGATTGTCCCATCTCTAATTTTGTAGCATGCTGCATGATGTGCTTAATTTTGGACAGGGGGGGGGGGTTATTTTTCTCTAGCTGCATTTGTGTTGTTCTGCACATGCCCAGCCAGTTAGATTTTTTTTTGGGTGCTTTTTGTGTGTGAACAGCGCCTGGATATTTCTGGGCATGCTCACTCAGAGAGTGTTTTTATGGGTTAGTAATTGAAGGACATCCTTAACAGGTGTAGCCACTTTGAAGTTCAGTCTCTACATTGGGTGAACTTGCATTTTGGGTGTTTCATGGACTGTGCATGCGTTTTCAATTGCCTCATTAGCACACAAACATGTGTTATATAAAGCTCGCAGGTAGCATTCGCTCCCTTGCCCTGAAAAGAGGCAAGTGTGTGTGCGTGTGGGGGGCAAAAAGTACATTTTGGTGTCCTTATCGAGTTTGTAGCATGTATTTTATTTGCTATGTCTTTGCAAAACAGGCGTTTGTTGGAATTTTGTGGATTGTATTTTTTTGTGTGGGGGAAATGTTCCCCTGAAATAATTTTGATGTTGTTAATGTGTGTCGTTTGTTCACTTTGATTTAATTGTCTGTGCTGCATTTTTTTGCAAAATCTTTCTCAAGATGTTGTGAGTCTGTAACTGTTTCAAATTGACCCTGTTTTTTATTTTGCCTTCCCTTTTGTTTTGTAGACCAATAAAATTTGATGCAAAGCTTTGATGTTTGTTTTGTGTTTTCTTTGCAACAACTGTGACAGCTGATTGGCATGTCAAAACAAAACAGGTGTGATTTGTCTAATCTGGTGCCTTCATGCTAGCATATACATGTATTGTGTGCTGCCATGGAACGTCACCAGGAAATGAAAAATACAGAGCGGTAAGTATTCAATTTTCCTTTTTTACTGCAGTGGTTCTCAGCCTCAGTCCTCAAGTACCCCCAACAGGACATGTTTTGTGAATTTATCTTATCGAGCATTGCTGTCCAAAATTCAAAACCATTGACTGTGATTTAAAGCACATGTGCAAGATGAAGGAAAACGTGCAAACATGGCCTTTCTGGGGTACTTGAGAAGCACTGATTTAGAGCACTGCACTTAAAAATAGCTCAAGGCAATACAATTCTAATTGTGGGAATTTTGAGGAAAACAAAGTAAGTGTTAGAACCCCTGCTTGTGTTTTTTTTTTTTTTGTAAGTTGGGCTTTGTGTCCCCTTTTCTTAAAATTGGCTTCACTTCCTGTCACACAGCTAAACAGGAAGTGAAGGTAAAACCCTACCGATGTCTTTTCTTGGGGACACACAGATCAATCTAACTAGTGTCCCCATTAAGCAAATTGCACTCTAGCACTTTGTTGTGTACACCCCAAATCATTGGATAGTTTGGGGTTTAGTAAAGACAAATCCACTCTGCAGTAAAAGTGTAGCTGCTGAAAATCTGAGGGAAAGTACTGGTGATTGGATGTTACAATCATGTAAAAGCAAAGATGGTGTTTTGCATGTCCCCCTCAGATATACAGCAAGTGCTCTTGTAGTGCAAAGTAGATTTGCCTTTAGTAAATAAACCCCAAAGTCCAAAATACCTAATAATTTGGGGTGTACCCCACAAAATGCTGGAGTGCAATGTGCATAATGGGGAAAGTATTTAGATTGACCTGTGTGTCCCCAAGGAAAGACATTATTAGGGATTTTCCCTCACTTCCTGTGTGGCTATGTGACAGGAAGTGAATTATTTGAAAGGATAAAGTGGCCAAATTATTTAGTTTAACTTTGCAAAGACACATTCCTAAGTTGAATTGTGATGCATGTCAATGGCCCATTTAGACCCTCTTTAATCACTTGAGATCAGCGCTATAACTGATCGATGGCCACAGCATGGTCCTCAATTGCCGGGAGTCCGTCAATAAACGTCCTCCCCTTTGCGCGCGCTGTGGTCACCGAGTCAGAGACTCGGGTGATGACAGACCTGAGTAAGGGACCGATCCCTGCCCTTTACCATGTGATCAGCTGTCAGCCAATCCCGTGATGTAAACAAAAGCTGGGTAATGGTTTTTGTTTTCTACTTGTGCTGACAGCGTGAGCATAAAAAAAGGCAATCACCAGCTTATGTGCAAGGGACATGGGGCCCGAAGAGGCAATTCTGCGTCATCTGTGACAATCAGTAGCCCCTGCCAGTGCCACCTATCAATGCCCACCACTGGTGCCAATCAGTGCCACCTAGCAGTGCCACTTCTCAATGCCCACCAGTGCCAACTAGCAATGCCACCTCTCAATGCCCACCCTTGCCACCTTATCGGTGCCCATCAGTGCAGTCTCATCAGTGTACATCAATGAAGGAGAAAAATTACCTTTTTTCAAAATATTAACCACTTTCCTACCGCCCACCGCCAATTGACATCCTTGGCTTTGTGCGGTGACATCTGAATGATGCCTGCAGTTGCAGGCATCATTCTTTTCAGCCGGCGATTCTGTGCACAATAAAAATGATCATAGCGGCAGTTCCGCCACTTGATCGTTCTTATAGGCGGCGGGAGGGGACGTCCCCCCCCCCTCTTGCCGCCATCCGGTACTTCTCCGGGCTCTCCCGTGCCATCTTGGGCTTGGAAAACGATTTGGAGATGAAGGGTGACCAGATGGTCACCAGTCATCTCTATGACCGTCGGAGGCCCGGGCGCAACATTATGACATCAAGCCGTGTTCCTGTATGTTAACCAAGCCGTGATCTCGGCTGTCAGCATGAGATTGGTGAATTTTTTTGGACCAATATCATGCTTTCCAGCCTGGAGGAGAGATGTGGGGTCTTATTGACCCCGCATCTCTCCATAAAGAGGACCTTCACAATAGATTCCTATTACAAGGGATGTTTACATTCCTTGTAATAGGAATAAAAGTGATCAAAAAAAAAAAAAGTTTAAAAAAAGAGTAAGAAATACAAAAAAGTAAAAAACCCCCCCAAAAAAAAAAAAAAAGAAAAAAACGCCCATGTCCCCGGTAGCTCGAGCTCAGAAGCTAAAACACACGTAAGTCCCGCCCACATATGTAAACGCCGTTCAAACCACACATGTGAGGTATTGCTGCGTGCGTTAGAATGAGTGCAACAATTATAGCACTAGACCTCCTCTGGAATGCCAAAATGGTAACGTGTAAAAAAATTTAAAGCATCGCCTAGGGAGATTTTTAATTACTGAAGTTTGGTGTCATTCCATGAGTGTGTGCAATTTTAAAGCGTGACATGTTAGGTATCTATTTACTCAGCATAACAACATCTTTCACATTATACAAAAAAATTGGGCTAACTTTACTGTTTTGTAATTTTTTTACATTCGTGAAACAATTTTTTTACCAAAAAAAGGCGTTTGAAAATTTCTTGCGCAAATACCGAGCAAGATAAAAAATTTCAATGACCGCTATCTTATTCCCTAATTAGAAATAGGGTTGCCCCTGGGATAGTGCGGACCGGTGCAGTGAAAAGAACTGACCAAAAACTTAAATTAAAAAAGTAGAAAGGTTTTTATTAAATAAATCATGAAAAGTTGAGAAAATAAGAGAAAGTTTTCAATAATACATTGAGATACTCACAAATCTTAATTCCATTGTTATTATCACATTGATAGCCAAAATACATTACATTTGCATCCCTATGGGCGGATGCTAAACATCAGTACAGGGGGATGCAGGTAAATACCGACATGTTCCGGATATACGCGGCAGTTCAATACCGAGGTATATATGTTCCTTCTTCAGGGTAGGTATGAGGGCTGAACAATGTATTTAAATTTGAATCTGTGATTCGAGAGGAAAAACAATATATAAGAGTACAACATTTGGTTTTACAGCGACATTGCGTGTTTAAACATTATACATGGCATGCAAAAATAGGCATTTGAGCAAAAACATCCAATCAAATTATAGTTGATATATGCGATAAAGAGATGTGAAGAGGATGTTACTTACATCTCACAAAAATCTTTTTCTAGCAGCACGTAGGTATAGAGATGGATGTCTTTGGGTGAGCTCCATGGAGTTTAAAAAATTCAAGGCCAATAAGTAATAATAAGCTATGCGTTTAGTGATGAAGCATTTAGAAGTTTATATATGTTTAAAAAGAGGAGCGGAAAAAAACAAAAAAATATATATGTATTTGCAAGTCCATCAAGTTATTGGATGGACAAAATAGACAAATACATAGGTTGGACCTGGAAATGTTACATTGAAACACCAGACTAGTTATGCAGTGGTATCCTTGTTCCAATATATCATGCACAGCACGTCAAAGCTCACAGGGATGGGCCAATATAGACCAGAGATTGCCCTGAAAGGCAAAAAGATGGAATCAATTCTACTGGGGAGAGATTGTTTACAAAGAAATGGATTCCCCCCTCCCTTCGCTCCTCCCCTCCGGTGCCCACACCCACTGTTTCATTGGTCAGTTGACCAACAGCTGACCTATTTAATGTCAGCAACAAGTGTGTTAGATCTCGCTGTATAGATGAGATCCACTTAGCACTGCGATACTATCACAGGTAAGGAGCACACTTATTGCTTATCCAACATATCTTGGGAAACTATACTTACTGCTATACATATAAAAACATTTATTTGTAAACAATCTCTCCCCAGTAGAATTGATTCCATCTTTTTGCCTTTCAGGGCAATCTCTGGTCTATATTGGCCCATCCCTGTGAGCTTTGACGTGCTGTGCATGATATATTGGAACAAGGATACCACTGCATAACTAGTCTGGTGTTTCAATGTAACATTTCCAGGTCCAACCTATGTATTTGTCTATTTTGTCCATCCAATAACTTGATGGACTTGCAAATACATATATATTTTTTTGTTTTTTCCGCTCCTCTTTTTAAACATATATAAACTTCTAAATGCTTCATCACTAAACGCATAGCTTATTATTACTTATTGGCCTTGAATTTTTTAAACTCCATGGAGCTCACCCAAAGACATCCATCTCTATACCTACGTGCTGCTAGAAAAAGATTTTTGTGAGATGTAAGTAACATCCTCTTCACATCTCTTTATCGCATATATCAACTATAATTTGATTGGATGTTTTTGCTCAAATGCCTATTTTTGCATGCCATGTATAATGTTTAAACACGCAATGTCGCTGTAAAACCAAATGTTGTACTCTTATATATTGTTTTTCCTCTTGAATCACAGATTCAAATTTAAATACATTGTTCAGCCCTCATACCTACCCTGAAGAAGGAACATATATACCTCGGTATTGAACTGCCGCGTATATCCGAAACATGTCGGTATTTACCTGCATCCCCCTGTACTGATGTTTAGCATCCGCCCATAGGGATGCAAATGTAATGTATTTTGGCTATCAATGTGATACTCACAAATCTTAATTCCATTGTTATTATCTCAATGTATTATTGAAAACTTTCTCTTATTTTCTCAACTTTTCATGATTTAATAAAAACCTTTCTACTTTTTTAATTTAAGTTTTTGGTCAGTTCTTTTCACCGCAACGGTCCGCACTATCCCAGGGGCAACCCTATTTCTAATTTATCCATTGGGATGTGACCGGTTGCTTGGAACTAACCAGAATACACTTATAGCTTCATCTTATATATCCTCTATATAACATATTTCAAACGGGTAGCAAATACCCAATAAGTCCCCAACCATTTGAAGCTACTAGTGTATCACTATATATTTTTTTGGTTTTTCTCCCCTTTGACATTGCGTCTTTAATATTTCCTATTTTGTCAAGACCCCCCCTTCCTTTTCTCCCCTCCCCCCTCCCCTTATTTTTTTTTTTTTAACATGGCTGAATTGTATAGTGAATCCTGGGATACATTTATAACAAAATTACAATCTGATTATAGCCAAAATGAGTCCGTGGAATCCGAATTGAGTTTCTTGTTTTCAAATTTGACCAAATGGTTGGAGAAAAAGTCCCTAAAGCACTGGCACGTCAAAACATTTAACGAATATATTAGAGATGATTCAAGAAAAAAATGGGGAGGTACGGCTTAGTGGTAGAGACACCCAAAGGGAATGCACCTCATCCCAGAATATGTATATACATAATAGCAAGAGGGGAATGAAGGGATTTTCACAGTGCTAATAGTGATAGTAAAAAATTCAATGACATTCAACATAAAAATTTAGATATTTTAATATGAGTCGTGTAAAAAGTGCATATACAGCCACACGCAGGTGGCTGTTAATGAAAAAACAATATACAAAGAAATGGATGGTCAAGAAAAGGAGGAAACAAAAATTGAAGCTGGTTATTCAAAAGTACAAGGTTACTCGTGACGACCCGACATGTTTCGCAATTCTAGCTTAATCGGGGGACATACAGGTATATGCAGAAACTTGTACAGTACTAAACATAAATAAGAGATGAATTGATTAGAGGGATAACATAAATGACATAGAAACAAATGTAATATCAAACAAGCCAGATTGTGCCATTCCTCTCATGACATCCGCCCCCTCCCCTCCATGTATGTATGGGCAAACACATACCCAGCCAAGAACACCTCCAGGAGCAGACCACAATCCAACAAATGGCACCCGGGGACCCCCTGTTACGGGGCTAGTGTCCAGCCGAAAGGAGCATCCGCAGGTCCGGCTAAGGACAAAAAAGCATGCATGGTTGGAATAGCAAAGTGAAAAATAAATTGCAGAGGGTGGTAGGGGAGGGGGGGGGGGGGGGAGAAAAAAAAAAGGGGAAGAAGGCGGGGGCAAAAATGGGGGAGGGAAGGAGGGCAGAAATAGCTCATTAATTTATAAAGCCAAAAAAGGATTTATTTAAAAAAAATATTATACTAATGTGAAATGCTTAGGGGAAAATGAATAAAATACAAATAAGTAGAAATATACCTACTTAAAATCAAGGAAGAGAAGCGCATAAAGCGAATTCTGATCAGGAATCCAATCATGTAACAACACTAGCTGATGAACAAAACAGAAGCAGCATAAATAAGAGAGTATTTAAAAATGGGGAGAACATGATAAAGCATCAAGCGCTGAAATGACAGTGAGTCAGAAGAAGGAATAGGGAAAAGCAAAAGTGGCTACAGACTCATATTGGAGTCTGATATAGACAATGTCTCACAGTATAATAAATATATAATGAAAAATGTTAAATATGGTAAAGTATGTAGAATGTATAAACAACCTGAAATAACAGGCATTAGGTGTAACAACCAGACATGAAAGCGCATGACAAGGAGAGAAAATAGAAAAAATAATAACAATTTTAAACAGAGCAGCGGATACTTACTTAGCTGGAGTATGAGACAGAACTCAGGTCAGCCTTTCACTTCAGACAATCAACCAGACTGAAGCACCGGCCTGATATACTCCCCATTCAATCAACGTCTGGCGTGATTGACTGAGAGCGGGCACGATGACGTCATCACAAGTAGTTTCGTCCCGCACCTCAACTCACACCAAAGATGGAAACTCGGTTGCCCAAGATGCAATGCGCATTGAGTGGGAGGGGTAAAGTGTGTCAGGCTGAACTAGAGATGTATCAGCGCTGATCACAGCAAGGGGAAGTCTCAGAGTGCTAGAGACGCCCCCAAACCATCCCACGACAGATGAGCAAAGGTGTCATTGGCCAAAGGGGTGGAAGGAGGAGATTAGAGATGTGAATACTAAACTGGGGGAGTAGAAACTAACAGGTGAATGATGAAAGGGTGGGCACAAAGAGAAGCCCTTGTACCCTGGGGCGCCCGTAAGGTTGCTCAGCACCCAGATTGGGGATCCAACGGGGACCAAAGCGGGACCGCAACCAGAATCCCAAAGTGTGATCACTGCGGGACATACAGCCCAGCCATAACGCCCGCACGAATGGACCATACATTGCAGACCTAGAAGGGGAGAAGGGACGTAGGGGCGGAGGTGAGGAGGAGGCACAAGGGCAAATATACAAAAATACATAATGTTATTAAGATGTAATATAAATAGAAAAATGGATTAAAGAACGAATGAAGACAAAGATTAAATAATAATGATGAGGATAAAGTATAATGAATAAATAAAAATAAAATAAAAAAATTAATACATTGAAAACATGGTATATTGACATAACAGTAAAGGAAAAGAAAAAAGTGAAAAAGACAAGGGGGAAGGGGGAGAGGGAAGAGAGGGAAAAAGAAAAAAGGGGAAGAGGGGAAAAAAGAGAAAGGGAAGGAAAAAAAGGAAAGATAATGAGTGCGATGGTATAGCAGAAAGAGGAGAGGGGAGAAGAGCAACAGGATATTAGTTACAAAAAAGGTTTAAAGCTAAGATGTTCATTAAAGCCTGGAAAAACGGTAGCCTTGAGAGCATAAGTCCATCTAGCTTCAAGTTGAAGCAGCGTATGGTCAAAGCTGCCACCCCTTTCATCCAGTGGGACGTGTTCCAAGGCGGAGAATTTGATACAGCTAGCATTAAAGTTATGAAGGCTACCTACATGTTTACTGATAGCAGTTGCCATCATCTTTTTTTTGAAGATGGGTTTCATGTGGTCTTTGATGCGTATGCAAAAAAGGCGCTTAGTTTTGCCCACATAAAATCCTCCACAGGAGCATTGAGCCAGATATACGATACCTGGAGATTGGCATGACACTCTATGCTTGATGAAATGGGAATGCCCATTAGGGAGTAAAATGTCAGATTGATTACTCATATATGGGCACATGTCACAATGGCCACATGCAAAAGTACCATAATGGTTTCTTGCCTCTATTGGTTTGGTGTTGAAAAAATGACTACGTACAAGGCGATCCCTTAGAGAGGGAGCGCGTTTGTAGGTAATTTCAGGGAAGTTCTTTATGTGATTTTGAATTGCAGTGTCAGCTGAAAGAAGAGGCCAAAAGGCATTTAGGATTTTCTTAATTTGCAAATGCTGATTAGAATACCAGGTAATCAGTCTCACCGTCTCACTTGTTTTAGGATTTTTGGTAGTATTAAATATTAGTGAGTTTGGGGGTAATTTACTATAGCGCCGCGGCGCTAATTAGCGCAAATTGCCGCGAATTCGCGCTAATTAGCGCAAATCGCGGCAATTTGCGCTAATTAGCGTTAAAACGGTATTCACTATAGCGCTGGAGAAAAAATACTTACCAAAATCGAATTTACTATAGCTCCCAGAATCCAAATAGCGCCCAAATCCTTACTCTACTAAAAGCTGGAGTTGTGCACATGAAAATAATGTTTAGAGCGTGATATAATTGCCTAAATGGTACTGAAATATGCGGTATATTATTTAAAGATAATCTGCTTTTACACTGTGTGAAAAAGTGATTTCTACACTGAAATATCTTTAAAAGTCTGAGAAGTAAAAAAATGCCCGTTTTTGGACAACTATTTGCAAGCTAAACTGAGCATGCCCAGAGCTAATATAACTCAAATTTTAACTCAAGTGACTTTTTTCACAAGAGTTATAGTAAATACCGGAATGAGAGCTAATTAAAGAGCATGTTTTGGAAGTGAAAATCTGACCTATTTTAGTCCAATGCAAGTTTTAGCCATTGATTCTAATGATACAATTGTAACGTTCACAAATAAATCCTTTTAATGTTGAGATGAAATGTATCTTTCTCTGAAATAAATTTTCCTTTGCAACAATGTTGCTTCTAATTAAAATATTTTGTTTTTAAAGAAAGCTAGAATGTGGAATGTTTTGATAAAATATATTTTTCTGTCACTTTCACTTGTTACTCTCCATCTCACACCAATTTTTACCCAAACTCACACAGGTGTCTTTACAAAGCACAATCAATACTATTGCTTAGGCTTGTGCAATTCGTTTCGTAACGAATTGAAATTCGTCCGAATTTAGCAACTTTCGGACATTCGGAAGCATTCGAATTTCCGAACAAAGCAATTACGAATAAGACCGAATCCGAAATAAATTATACCGCAAATAGCGAATGCCCGAATGTCTTCGGCATAATTCGTTATGAAAAAGTTACGAATGTACGAATCCATACGAAGCACAATAACACTCACTCTGCTCTGCTCTCTGCTTCTCCCTCACCGTGCTGAACTCCCTCTCAAAATGGTGTACAGGGGCGGAGGTTATAGCCGCATGTAAAAAACGAAAGTAAAATACGAGATTTCGAATCCATTCGAAGCACAATAACACTCTGCTCTGCTCTCTGCTTCTCCCTCACCGTGCTGAACCCTCTCAAAATGGTGTACAGGGGCGGAGCCTATAGCCGCATGTAAAAAACGAAAGTAAAATACGAGATTTCGAATCGTTACAAATAACCGCTATGTATTTAGAAAAGTACAAATCCATTCGAAGCACATTAGGCATAATAGGCAGCATCGTTGTGAGAGAGACACGGAAAATTACGAATCAACGAACCCAAAAAAAGTTACGAAAGTAGGAGTTGTGTCCAGAATCAACGAAAAACAACGTACTCTACCGAAAGTACGAATTATAAAGCAACAAAAAATTCAACGAAAAATGTCGCTTGCAAAAATACGAATGAGTCCGAACACGAAAAATCCCGTCTAGCAAAATTACGAATGATTACGAATCAACAGGACCGGAAAGAAACGAACCGAAACGGAACGAATTTTTCCGTTGTGCACAAGTCTACTATTGCTTATCCAAATTTAAAATTAGTCACATTTTTTTGTGCTTTTTATTATTTCTAAATAATCATAATTTGAGCCCCAAAAATCTGATATGTGTTCCAACATCAGAAATAAAAATGTAATTCCCCAAAATTTGAGGGTAATATCACTATTCTAAACTCACCCCCCAAAAAACACCAAATATCACAGAATAAATCAAGAAGAATAACTCTTGAGTAATGTAATTCCATCACCTGTATGTCCAAAGAAATGCAGTATTTATGTGTATTTACGTGTAGGAGGATTCCACATGTGGCAGCTCTGTGGCTTAGAGGTTAGAACTTCCGCTTAGCATCCCTGAGTGTCTGGGTTCAAATCCCAAACATACTGCTTCATGTAGACAAGTTGTCTCATCTCCCAGGTCCTAAAACTATGTCTAAATCTTGTATTTAAGTGTAGGAGGGTTCCACCACCACTGTAAATCTTGCCAGATACACAATTTAGCCAAAAGTATTGGGACGCCTGCCTTTACACACACATGAACTTTAATGGCAGCCCAGTCTTAGTCCGTAGGGTTAAAATTTGATTTGGCCCACCCTTTGCAACTAGAACAGCTGCTGGGAAGGCTGGAAAGGCTGTCCACAAGGTTTAGTGTGTCTATGGGAATGTTTGATCATTCTTCCAGAAGTGCATTTGTGAGGCCAGGCACTGATGTTGGATGAGAAGGCCTGGCTCGCAGTCTCTGCTTTAATTCATCCCAAAGGGAGTTCTATCGGGTTGAGGTCAGGACTCTGTGCAGGCCAGTCAAGTTTCTCCACCCCAAACTCACTCATCCATGTCTTTATGTACCTTGCTTTGTGCACTGGTGTGCAGTCATGTTGAAACAGGAAGGGGCCACCCCCAAACTGTTCCCACAAAGTTGGGAGCATGAAATTGTCCAAAATGTCTCAGTATGCTGATGTCTTAAGAGTTCCCTTCACTGGAACTAAGGGGCCAAGCCCAACCCCTGAAAAACAACCCCACACCATAATCCCCCTCCACCAAATGATTTGGACCAGTGCACAAAGCAAGGTCCATAAAGACATAGATGAGTGAGTTCGGGGTGGAGGAACTTGACTGGCCTGGACAGAGTCCTGACCTCAACCCGATAGAACACCTTGGGGATGAATTAGAGCGGAGACTGCAGGCCAGGCCTTCTCATCCAACATCAGTGCCTGCCCTTACAAATGCACTTGAAAGAATGGTCAAACATTCCCATAGACACACTCCTAAACCTTGTGGACAGCCTTCCCAGAAGCCTTCCCAGAAGAGTTGAAGCTGTTATAGCTGCAAAGGGTGGGCCAACTCAATATTGAACCCTACGGACTAAGACTGGGATGCGATTACAGTTCATGTGCGTTTAAAGGCAGGCGTCCCAATACTTAGGCCAATATATTGTATATTGCTTGGAGACACGGAACTTGGCTATGAACTTAGGGCTAGTTCACACCACAGAGATGCAGAAAACATGTGTGAGGCTGCCTGGTGGCTAAGTGGGCAGCAATTCTGTCTAGCAACACTGGGGTAGCTGGTTCAATTCCCCAACATGCTAATGCTTATGTTGAAGACATGCTGGCATTTTATTTGTCTCCTGTCAAAATAGTCTCTAATGTAAGAAAGTTTATTTTGGACTTTAGATTGGAAGCTCATTGGAGCCAGGGCCCGATGTTAATGTTTGTTAGCACTAATCATGCCCAGGGACTTGGACATTTAAAATTGTAGGGTTTACACTGCACAGGTACATATGCTTAGAAAACTGTTGCTTTGTTTATGTGTATGCAAATGGACTTGGATCTTTGGCCTGTAGTTGGAGATTTGATGCACATAGCCAAGGTTGCAAATAGTATTATTTGTTCCTGCCCATCAGGTGAAATAACTTTAGACATACACGAAGAGACAGATTGAAAGATACTGGTGGGTGTGTACTTCTAGTGGGCGTGTACTTCTATTGGGCGTGTGTCAGTTTGCTAACAATACAACCTCTCTTATATAAAGTCCTGCAGTATGGGGGATCGTTTGGTCTGAGAAGGCCAGGTTTTTTGCTGTGGTTTGTGGGGGGGGGGGAGAGAAGGAATGATATTGTGCAGATTGACAAACCCCCAACTAGTTTTATTTGCTTAAATTCTTGTGCATTTTTTCAATCAAAAATTGTGTGTGTATTGTTCCTGTCCGACCGTGCAAAATCGTTTGGGAGCATCTGCTGACCTTCTACTCTTGGATCTCATTGCTTAATCATGTACACAGAAATGCAGCTTCCAGCAGAACATGGTCACCAATGTATGTATATGTGGATTGTGGGGTGGGTGTTTTGA
Organism: Rana muscosa; assembly: GCA_029206835.1. Classification (NCBI taxonomy): domain Eukaryota; kingdom Metazoa; phylum Chordata; class Amphibia; order Anura; family Ranidae; genus Rana; species Rana muscosa. The sequence goes on from CM055128.1 coordinate 197,331,047, forward strand.
ACATGTCTTTTTTATTATTATGTTGGAATGCTTTGTAAGAATAATGACTTAAGTATGTTTCTATATTCTTGCAGATAAAAATGTGATGTGTTGCCCGTTATACACTAAAAGTAAAGCTGTGTGCACTCTAAGGTTTTGACAAATTTTAGATTGTAAGCTCCTATGAGCAGGGCCCTTAAAATCCAAATGCTAAATGTAGCACCATGTATCCTGTCCAAATTTTTTTGAAGCTAGTAAATGAATGTACCTAATTTTGTTTCTGCTAGCAAAATAAAAGTACGTTATTGAGCTTTGGTGTGTGCGCTTTTTTTTTTTTTTTTGGCAAAGTGCAAAATCCTTAATATTTTATTTCTATATGAATTTGTGCACCAAAAAATGAATCTCTTTGCCCTTGTTCACATTGATGCTACTTTGAAATCGCGCTACTTCACTTAAGCTAGCGCGATTTTAGGTACTACTTGATAGACATCTGTGTGGCTTCATACACAAATGTCTATTGAAGTCGCACCTGAAATTGGCAAAAGTAGTGCAGGAACTACTTTTGGAAATCTGTGCGGCGCCACAAAATTGGGGTTGCATCGATTGGAACAGTGCCATTGCCACCAATAGTCATGCGATTTGATTTCTGAAAGTGCATGACAAATCGCCCCAATGTAAACCTAGGCTTCAGCACACCTGCAAGTAAATGATAAAGGTGGAATCTTTATAACAGCTGTGGAGAATTGCAGGTAATGAATTCAGCTGGAGGATAGACAGTGTTGTGTGAGTCAGCTCTGGTTCACATTGGTGCGATATGACATGTCAGATCTGTGGCAATTGCGCTGTTCTAATTGGTGTGATTTGTATTGATATAAGTGCAGAAACCTGCACAGATGTCTCTGATGTCCCCCCCCCCCCCTCTTGCAGTCGGGACTGAAAATCGTATGAGTTCAGCTGAAGGATTTCCTCCCGCTGTCAGTGTGAAGCAGAGCTCAAACCGGGCCTTTTGCCTTTGTAATTCACCTGCTGCTATGGCAGAGACACCATTCCTTTTCAAACTCCCTTAAGTTTACCTTCAAATATCATATGTAGAAATACAGATTTGCATATCTGCAAATAATCAAAAATAATAAATTCTAAGTGTGATTGAGATCAAATATTCGCAGCTGCAATCAACAGAGCGTGGTTTCACCTCCTGACCCGGAAATGAGTCATTGTAATCACCCGGAAGTTCCTGTGCTGGCCAGAATCTCCATCTAGGTGGACATGGCGAGGTCCCTCTTTAGCATAGATAGAGGAAGTGCTGCTGATTTGCCGGGTAAGTGTAGGATATGTACTTGTGCTTACTCAAGGTGGGGGTGGATTTGGTGTGGGTGGGCTTCATTGATTTGTTTGGTATCACTACACATTTGCTTCTGGACCATGTGCACACATCACTACTTCCTGCATTTGTTCTGCTGATGTAAATCAGTAAGGACTATGCAAGTATAAATGAGAGCTCCTTTCTATTAAAATATATATAACTTGATTCACAGTTGGGCGACTTTTCATGATTCTCAATGATAACCATTCATATCTGTGCTACTTTAAGTCAGACCAACTTCAAAGTAGTTCTTGTACTACTTTGGTGTGACTTTCAGGCTCGGTTTCCACTAGTGCGACTTGTCATGCAACTTGGGACTGCAAAGTCGCATGACATGTCATACCCTATGATTTCCAATGAGTATGGTTCATATCTGTGCGACATCAAGTCGCAGCGAGTTCAAAGTAGTCCCTGCACTACTTTGGATCCACTTTGATACAACTTGAGGTCCATAGACCTCAAGAATATACAGGCATTGCTCCAAGTCGCATCAAAATCACGGCAAAAAATTGCAGCAAAATCATGTGAATTTAGGGTTGCAATAGTGGAAACAGAGCCTCATGTGACTTGAGGTACATAGGGCGCAATATTACACAGGCATTCCCAGAAGTTGGGGCCAAGTTGCAGCGACAAAGTGGCAGCAAATTAGGGTGACTTTCAGGTCGCAGCAGTGTGAAAGAGATTCAAGGATATCTTTGAATTTGGCCCTATTGTCACTTGTGCATCCTGAAAGTGGGGAAAATTCATCCCTGCACTACCTTGGTTTGACTTTGATGCGATTTGAGGTCCATACACCACAAGATAACACAGACATTGCTTCAAGTCATGGCAAAGCTGTGCAATTTTAAGGTCGCACAAGTGCAAATGGGGCTTTATTCAAAGGTGTTATTTAATCTCATTAGGTTACTTTCACACTTATGTGACTTTTCATGCAGCTTTGTACCTCAGAGTCACATTAAAAGTCCCCCCCCCCATGAGTTCCATTCATATCTATGCAACTTCACCCATGTTCACCTAGCTCTGAATTGACATGTCAAATTGCAGGCCAAATCGGCGCCTATTGACAGCAATAGAACTGTCCGAATTGATGAAACGCCACACAGATTCCCAAAAGTATTTCCTACACTACTTTGGGCGACTTCAGGAGGCGATTTCTTACCTCCCAACCTTTTGAGATGGGTATAAGGAACAACTATTAGCAAAAGTATGTAGGCATAGTACACACCTCCTAAAACACCTTCTTAAAGGAGAATTATTAAAATATATATATATATTAGTTAAACCCCCAAGTGCTTTTTTTTAACAATAATATCCCTTTAGATTGGCTTTGAGAATTTACAAACAAAGCAATTTAGAAATTAGATGAAAGGTTTAGCGCTGGGAAACACTTTTTGAAAGATAAAAATTGCATTTTATATCAAACTATACAGATCAGAACAAAATGAGGGACAAATGAGGAGGAAAGAGGGACAGAGGGACTTTGGTCCAAATCAGGGACAGTTGAGACCTATGTGATTTCACTTGACATCTGTGCAGGAAAGTGCACTGATGTCTCTGAAATCGCTCACAAAGTCGGGCTGAGGCTCCTTTCACACTTGAGCGACTTTTCCTGAGACTTTGGTCATCAGAGTTGCATGACAAGTCATACCCCATGATTTTCAATGTGTACCATTTATATCTGTGCAACTTCAAGTCACACCGACTTCAAAGTAGTCCCTGTACTACTTTGGTCCGACTTTGATACGAGTTGACAGGCATTCCCTGGGATTGCAGAAAAAATGCAGACGGAAGTTTGCGCGCCTTTCCCTGCGACTCCTGCGTCCATAGACCTCAAGATTACACAGGCATTGCTTAAAGTCGCATTAAAATCACACAAATTTCAGGTCGCACAAGTGTGAAAGGAGCCTAAGTCACTGTGCTGAGTACTATTATACCTAGAATATAAAGTAGTCCCACCATCAAACACTCAGCAGCATATGCTGAAAAGAGGCGAATGCCTATTACCAATGCCACATCAGCATGGTTGTTACAATAATATTAAAGTGGTTGTAAACCCACTTAGACAACTTGCATCCATAGGTAAGCCTAGATTAAGGCTTACCTGTAGGTGCAAGAAATATCTCCTTAACCTACACACACTAGTAGATGTTTGTGCTACACTCAATAGGCTAGTGGTCAGCACTTATACCTTGAAAAACTCAGGCTTTGAAGCACTCATGAGTTCAAATCCCACAGAGAGATACTAAAAGATTGTATTGGTGAAAAAAGGCAAATGCCTATTAGCCAATTAGCCAAAGCAGCATATGCTGAAAATAGGTGAATGCCAATTAGCCAATGCACTTTTATTCAATTATATTATGATGTGGACTTCCAAACATCACACACTAGCTAACGGGCAGTTTACATTTCTTTGTTTGTTTATTTTAATTTGCTTGTGCAAATAATAAACATAGCTGTTGGATGTTAGTTTGGCTGGTATTTGAACTTGTAACATGAGAGCTGTATAGACATGGGAGCAGACCACTAAGCCATTGTGCTAAGTACAAGACCTGCATAATAGTGTAGTATGATTAAAGAATGAACATAAATAATTACCGCTTTATAGCCACCTAAATGAAAAAATAAAAACATGAAAAAAACAACATACAACAAATAGGTAACCTAAATGTTTAATACATGTCATTTTACATAATAGCAGACATTACTATGTAAAAATCCTTCATAACTGCATGTGTTAGCAAAAGAAGGAAAAAAACTAGGAATACTAATTGCAATATACATCAATAGATAGAGCACATCTCATATAAAAATGTTTCTTTCACATACATGGATCATGGTTACATTGCAGTGCTATATAAAAACTTAGTGGAAATTGGCATTTGCGCGTACGCGTATTCACTAATTAGCGCTGATTTCACATTTACTAACACTTGTTTGCTGCTAATAGCGCTCTTTTTTATTCGCAAATTCGCGCATGGAATTTTTAATTGTCAAAAATTGGAGCTATTTTTTGCGATGTGCTCAGTACTTCCTGGAGTTATAGTAAATCGGCCCCTTTCTATCTTTAGGACTAACCATGTTATAGGCTTTTTTGAGACAAGTGTGGCTGTAGCCGCGATTTCTGAGCCTATTATATAGATCCTTAGATGCCTTTTTTAAAATCAGCTTCTTTACTGCAGTTGCGTCTGATACGCAGGTATTGACTGTATGGAATGCTGTTAAGTAAGGGTTTGGGATGTGAACTGCTGGCATGGAGAATAGTGTTACCGGCTGATGGTTTTCTGTAAAGGGATGAGGAAAGTTGACCATCCTCAGAAACAAAGCGTTCCAAATCCAGAAAGTTAATCTTAGTTTGGCTGCATGTATAGGTAAATTTCAAGTTGAAGTCATTTGTCGAGATTAGATCAATGAATAGTTGAAGTTCAGATTCGGTGCCGGACCAAAGGATCAGCACGTCGTCTATGTAGTGATACCAGGACATGATCCTGTCAAGCATAGCACCAGGATGGTCACCAGAAAAAAGCTCCCTTTCCCACTCCCCCAGGTACAGGTTGGCATACGATGGGGCACACTTAGTCCCCATCGCGACCCCCTGCACCTGGAGGAAGTGGGAAGAACCAAACATGAAGACATTATGTCTTAGAATATAGGAGAGTAGGTCCAGGACAAATTTATTGTATTTAGTGGAGGAAGGGCCTCTTTCATCAAGAAAACTTTCGATAACTTTGATACCCTTATCATGTGGGATGGTGTTATAAAGGCTTTCAATATCGAATGCTACAAGCCATGTATTAGCAGGAAGTTGTAGACCTTCAATGGTTTTAAGCAAGTCTATAGTGTCTTTGATGTAGGAAGACAGTGACAGGACATGGGGATATAAAAAATTGTCCACCAAGGAACTGGCATTTTCGGTTATGCTTGCACAGCCCGATATAATCGGGCGGCCAGGGGGCAAGGTCAATGATTTATGAAGCTTCGGTAAAGCATAAAAAGTTGGTGTTTTGGGATTCTTTATGTTAAGGAAGTTCCAGGTACTTTGGTTAATCAGGCCATCCTGATATGCTTTAAAGATAATCATACGGAATTTGTTATGGAAGTTGGTTAGCACAGTTCTCGAAATCGGACGATACCAATGTGTGTTGGACAAAATGCTGTCACACATAGTTGCATATTGTGATTTGTCCATGATAACCAAATATCCGCCTTTATCGGCCGGTTTAATAATTATTTCATTGTTAGATTGAAGAGATTTAATAGCCTGTTTCTGAACTGCATTGAGATTGCAATTCGTTAGTGGATCAAACTTAAGTTCCTCAATTGCTTTGGTAGTTTGTTGAATGAAAGCCCAAATGTTGGGGTTTGTATTCAAAAGGGGAAAGTTGCGTGACTTAGGTCTAAAGGACTGGGGAGGGGGGAAGGTCACACCAGGGGCGGACAGTCCCGAAAAAGGAAAGTCAAAGGGAGAGTCTTCCTCGGTGTGGCCATCCTCCCAGAGATCCATCAGGTCATCCAAGGCCTGATGATTTCTCAGTGAGTCCTCAGAGATCAAAGGTACAGATTCAGAGCAAGAGACAATATCGGGTTTATCGAACACCACCTTATACATTAGCCGTCGTGCAAACAAATGTAAATCTTTAATGATTTCAAACTTATCTAGCTGGAAATCTGGGCAGAAAGTAAGGCCCAATTTAAGGACCTGAGTTTCGGCGTCAGATAGTGCATAAGAGGAAAGGTTAACAATGGACATTTCAAGTACTTCACATCCAAGAGTAGGGGAAGCCTGTTCTTGGGCTAAATGGAGGTGGGGGTGGAGTCTAGCTCCTTCCCTAAAAAAATGGGTGCTATTTTAAATCAGCTGGTACTACCATCCCAGAAGGAGAGATAATAATATTATCCAAAGTACTCACCTTGGTGCTGGTGTCTAGATGCATAGGGGGTGCAAGGACTGAATTTGAGAGTGCTGTAGAACTGATAGTATCAGACGCAGCTATAGAAGGACCCCGTAGAGTGCGAGGAGAGGGTTGAAACATAGAAGGCCGACGTGGACTGGCTTGAGGTGGAAGTGAGGGTTGTGAGGGTAGTGACCGTAAAGAAGGTGTAGCACCTAATTGTTGTTGGAGTGATTCCGTGGAAGCAGCATCGGAGTTTCCTTTACGTTTTTTGGGTAAACGATCACCAGAGAGGTCCCGATAGATAGTAGATTGGCTAGAGGAGAGAGAAGAGGAAGAAGAAAGGTTAGGTATGTTATTATCAGCTTTAGTGGTCTTATTATTATGAGTTTGTTTGTTCGGAGGTCATGAATTGTTTTGTTGGGTCCATTTATAAGCAAAGCCGTTCGTATGGGCATTGCTGTCTCTTTGGAATTTACTCTCCTTATTGGTGATGATCTCAAGAGTATAGCTTTCAATATGTTCTTTTAGTTATTTTTCTTTTTTCTGAAATTTAGTGTTGGTTACAATGAGACAGTATTCATCATACCATTTCAGCACTTGTTCATCTAAAGTTGCTAATTCCTGTTCATATTGAGAGCATAGAATGGACATCATTCCAAATGAACAACTCTGGAGATTGCTCTCCCATCTAATTTTAAGTGGTTCGTCGATTTTACGTAGGTTCGGAAAAATTTGTACCCTTAGTCCACAAGGGACTATATGATTTTTAATATATTTTTCAAAATAGCGTTTATGCCAAAATATTCTAACCTTTTTCTCTAAAATACGTTGTAATCTAAGAAATGCTCGATCCAGTTCAAGGTCAGAAATCTCACCCGTGTTTTGAGATCTCTGTACCTTGTTCATAAGGCCCTCCCAAGCTTCTCCACTGAAAGCACTCATAATCAACCAAAGAAGTGAGCCAGAGGCTCATAGGAAGCACAGAACTGAAAAAAAAAAAAAATGGGAATAGTATCCCAGAACAACAGAAAAGTTACAATACTGTCATGTACAAATGGTCGGTTAAATAACCGTATAAACAGTAATATTCATTAAAGAATATGGTTTTTGAATTTCTTAGTACACTAATAGTTGAGAAGGATAAAGAAGTCTTAGTTTTTATAAAATTTAAGTGTTGTGTCTCCCATAGTCGGACAAATAGGGGATGTGTATTGAAACACGGTAGTCAATTCAAGAAAAAATGGGGAGGTCCGGCTTAGTGGTAGAGACACCCAAAGAGAATGCACCTCATCCCAGAATATGTATATACATATAAGCAAGAGGGGAATGAAGGGATTTTCACGGTGCTAATAGTGATAGTAAGAAATTCAAGTTTCTAGTTCAGCGCTGACACACTTTACCCCTCCCACTCAATGCACATTGCATCTTGGGCAACCGAGTTTCCATCTCTGGTGTGAGTTGAGGTGTGGGACGAAACTACTTGTGATGACGTCATCGCGCCGGCTCTCAGTCAATCACGCCAGACGTTGATTGAATGGGGAGTATATCAGGCCGGTGCTTAAGTCTGGTTGATTGTCTGAAGTGAAAGGCTGACCTAAGCTCTGTCTCATACTCCAGCTAAGTAAGTATCCGCTGCTCTGTTTAAAATTGTTATTATTTTTTCTATTTTCTCTCCTTGTCATGCGCTTTCATGTCTGGTTGTTAAACCTAATGCCTGTTATTTCAGGTTGTTTATACATTCTACATACTTTACCATATTTAACATTTTTCATTATATATTTATTATACTGTGAGACATTGTCTATATCAGACTCCAATATGAGTCTGTAGCCACTTTTGCTTTTCCCTATTCCTTCTTCTGACTCACTATCATATTTCAGCGCTTGATGCTTTATCATGTTCTCCCCATTTTTAAATACTCTTTTATTTATGCTGCTTCTGTTTTGTTCATCAGCTAGTCTTGTTACATGATTGGATTCCTGATCAGCATTCGCTTTATGCGTTTCTCTTCCTTGATTTTAAGTAGGTATATTTCTACTTATTTGTATTTTATTCATTTTCCCCTAAGCATTTCACATTAGTATAATATTTTTTTTTAAATAAATCCTTTTTTGGCTTTATAAATTAATGAGCTGTTTCTGCAGCTATTTCTGCCCTCCTTCCCTCCCCCATTTTTGCCCCCGCCTTCTTCCCTCTTCCCCTTTTTTTTTTCTCCCCCCCCCCTCCCCTACCACCCTCTGCAATTTATTTTTCACTTTGCTATTCCAACCATGCATGCTTTTTTGTCCTTAGCCGGACCTGCGGATGCTCCTTTCGGCTGCACACTAGCCCCGTAACAGGGGGTCCCCGGGTGCCATTTGTTGGATTGTGGTCTGCTCCTGGAGGTGTTCTTGGCTGGGTATGTGTTTGCCCATACATACATGGAGGGGAGGGGGCGGATGTCATGAGAGGAATGGCACAATCTGGCTTGTTTGATATTACATTTGTTTCTATGTCATTTATGTTATCCCTCTAATCAATTCATCTCTTATTTATGTTTAGTACTGTACAAGTTTCTGCATATACCCGTATGTCCCCAGATTAAGCTAGAATTGCGAAACATGTCGGGACGTCACGAATAACCTTGTACTTTTGAATAACCAGCTTCAATTTTTGTTTCCTCCTTTTCTTGACCATCCATTTCTTTGTATATTGTTTTTTCATTAACAGCCACCTGCGTGTGGCTGTATATGCACTTTTTAAACGACTCATATTAAAATATCTAAATTTTTATGTTGAATGTCATTGAATTTCTAACTATCACTATTAGCACCGTGAAAATCCCTTCATTCCCCTCTTGCTATTATGTATATACATATTCTGGGATGAGGTGCATTCTCTTTGGGTGTCTCTACCACTAAGCCGGAACCTCCCCATTTTTTCTTGAATTGACTACCGTGTTTCAATACACATCCCCTATTTGTCCGACTATGGGAGACACAACACTTACATTTTATAAAAACGAAGACTTCTTTATCCTTCTCAACTATTAGTGTACTAAGAAATTCAAAAACCATATTCTTTAATGAATATTACTGTTTATACGGTTATTTAACCGACCATTTGTACATGACAGTATTGTAACTTTTCTGTTGTTCTGGGATACTATTCCCATTTTTTTTTTCAGTTCTGTGCTTCCTATGAGCCTCTGGCTCACTTCTTTGGTTGATTATGAGTGCTTTCAGTGGAGAAGCTTGGGAGGGCCTTATGAACAAGGTACAGAGATCTCAAAACACGGGTGAGATTTCTGACCTTGAACTGGATCGAGCATTTCTTAGATTACAACATATTTTAGAGAAAAAGGTTAGAATATGTTGTGTGAGGGGGTTAACTCGGTAGCGGGTGTGTGTGACCCCCTGGTTGGGCTCCCCACACAAAAACAGGGCCAGCAGACGGAGGTTGTGGTTTTCAAAATCAAAAGGTGCGGTTTATTTCTCTATGTACAGTGACAAAAACACAGCAAAGCAAAAAGAAACATAAACAAAATAAATCCTGGTCAGTTTGACCTCTGACTAAACATGCAGGTTTCCTAAACTAACAACTGGGATCAGCCTGGTGCTGTCCTAGTCCCTAAGTCCCTGGTTTAGTAAAAGTCCAAACAAATAGCCACACAGGCTTTGCCTCACCGCACAGGGGTTCACTCTCCCTAGACAGTCCACACAGGTCTGGTTCCAGGCATGAGCTAACATCTAATGAAGCTGGGAGTTTTTATAGAGGCCTTTAAATGAGCTGACAAGCTTCAGCTGGTCTCATCAACTCCCTGCCTGCACGACGCCCAGCCCTCTCCCTAGAGGTATGAGTCATCCATGAGCCTACTAGCCTCAGCTGGGCTTCATCAACTCCCTAGTTGTATAAGTCGGCGTAAAGCCTGAATCTGGGCGAAATATATCTACCCCCCTGGATGCAACCAGGTGACTTTACCTTCCTGCTGTCACATACCCCCCCCCTCTTGTTTTAACCTCGGGGTTGGAACACCAGCAATCAGGCATTCATGTACTCGAGACAAAGCATCCACATTCCCCATTTGAACGCCAGGGCGATGCTTTACTGTGAAGTTGAATTCCTGTAGGGCCAGGAACCACCTATTCACTCTTCTATTTGTTTCCTTGTTTTGAGCCATCCACTTTAACGGAGCGTGATCCGTAACCATGTCAAAGTGCCTACCTAGCAGGTAGTACCGAAGGGAATCTAGAGCCCACTTCACCGCTAAACACTCCTTTTCAACCGTGGCGTAATTTACCTCATGGGACTTCAACTTCCTGCTGAGGTAAATGACTGGGTGCTCTTCCCCGTTCCAGACCTGGGACAATACTGCTCCTAACCCCACATCTGACGCATCACTTTGTACGACAAAGTCTTTAGAGAAGTCGGGTGAGTACAACACTGGCTGGCTACATAAGGCTTGTTTCAAGAATTGGAATGCTGCCTCAGCCTCGGGGGTCCATTTAATCATGACCGACCCTTTCCCTTTCGTCAGGTTGGTTAGGGGCACAGCCTTAGAAGCAAAGTGGGGAATGAAGCGCCGATAATAACCCGCGATTCCCAGAAAGGCTCGTACCTGCTTCTTGCTGTTGGGACGTGGCCAACTCTGGATGGCCTCGACTTTGTTGAGTTGGGGTTTTATCACTCCCCTGCCAATGGTGTACCCAAGATATTTGGCCTCCTCCTGCCCAATGGTACACTTCTTGGGGTTAGCCGTAAACCCCGCTTCCCGGATAGAGTCTAGGACTGCTTGCACTTTTGGCAGATGTGAGGCCCAATCTGTGCTATGGACAATTACGTCATCCAGGTAAGCCGCAGCATACTTCCGATGGGGCCTCAGTATCTGGTCCATTTTCCGCTGGAATGTGGCCGGCGCATTCTGTAACCCGAACGGCATTCTCTTATATTGGAGTGCCCCGTCTGGGGTTACAAATGCGGTTTTCTCTTTGGCCGACTTGGCCAGGGGAATTTGCCAATACCCTTTTGTGAGGCCAAGAGTCGTCATGTATCGGGCTGTTCCCAGCCGGTCGATCAACTCATCTATACGTGGCATGGGGTAGGTGTCAAATTTTGTAACTTTGTTCAACTGACGAAAATCGTTACAAAATCGCCAGCTCCCATCCGGTTTAGGCACCAACACAATGGGACTAGACCAATCACTTTGGGACTCCTCTATCACCCCTAAGTTCAGCATTTTCTGTACTTCCTCCCGTATTGCCTCCCGTCGGGCCTCTGGGATCCGATAGGGTTTTAACTTCACCCTTTCACCGGGCGGGGTAATAATATCATGCTCTACCCCAGATGTTTGTCCCGGCAGCTCAGAGAACACCTCCTTGTTGCGAAGCACAAACTCCTTAACCTCCTGTTGTTGGGGTTGTGACAAGGTGGCTGCTATTCCAACCTCCGGAATCACGCAACCAGTTTGAGCTGGTGACCAAGTTTCTGCGACTAGGGACTCTCTATCCCTCCAGGCTTTCAACAGATTAACGTGATATATCTGTTCGGGCTTTCGCCTTCCTGGTTGTCTGACCTTGTAATTCACTTCGCTCACTTTTTCCATTATCTCGTAGGGGCCTTGCCATTTGGCAAGGAATTTACTTTCAACCGTAGGGACAAGTACCAATATCCTATCCCCCGGGGAAAAGGTACGGGTCTTTGCTCCACGGTTGTACACTCTCTGCTGTGCCAACTGCGCTTGGGCCAAATGTTCCTTCACGATGGGCATTACCTGTGCAATTCGATCTTGCATCAGGGCGACATGCTCAATCACACTCCTGTGGGGAGAACTCTCACTTTCCCAAGTTTCCTTGGCAATATCCAACAGCCCTCTTGGGTGTCTCCCATACAGTAACTCAAAGGGGGAGAATCCCGTAGAGGATTGGGGCACCTCCCTAATAGCAAACATCAAATAAGGAAGTAGACAGTCCCAATCCTTTCCATCTCTATCCACCACTTTCTTCAACATTTGTTTTAGGGTTTTGTTGAATCTTTCAACCAGCCCATCGGTTTGGGGGTGATACACAGATGTACGCAATTGCGTCACTTTGAGCAATTTACACAGCTCTTTCATAACCCGGGACATAAAGGGTGTACCTTGGTCCGTAAGCAGTTCTTTACAAATACCCACCCGGCTAAAAACAAGAGATAGCTCTTTGGCTATGGTTTTGGCCGAGGTATTTCTGAGAGGGATCGCTTCTGGATAACGGGTGGCATAGTCCATTATAACCAATATGTACTGGTGCCCCCTAGCGGACTTGATTATAGGACCTACCAAATCCATTGCGATTCTCTCAAACGGGACCTCAATGATGGGTAGAGGGACCAGCGGGCTACGGAAATGTGGCATCGGGGCCGACCTCTGACACACAGGGCAGGAGGAACAATCATTTTCTATGTCCTTCATCACCCCAGGCCAATAGAATCTCTGTAATACCCTCTCTCGGGTTTTCTCTGTCCCCAGATGACCTCCAAGAATGTGCCCATGGGCCAACTCCAACACCAACTTCCTGTAAGGTTTGGGCACCACAAGCTGCTCAACGGTTTCTTCTGCCCTTTTTGCCACCCGATACAGTAGGTCCTTCTCTACGCTGAAGTATGGGTAAGTGCAGGTATTATCTGGGTTCACTAACTCGCCATCTATTTCCACTACGTTTTCCCGTGCCTTTATTAGGGCGGGGTCTTTTAACTGTTCTGTGGCAAAATTTTCCCTGTGAACCTCCAGATCAGAAAACTCCACAGACGGTAGGTTTTCGTCTGAGGAGGTGGGCTCCTCTCCAGTTTCTTGAGTCTCCCCTGCCAATACTGACAAGGGAAATTCTGGAGAGTCCTCACCACTCTCAGAGGAGTTCTGGCTATCACATTCCTGGTACATAGGGGCACCAGTGGGGGGCTCAGGATCATCCCACAGTTCCCAGAACTTCGGAAAATCCCTTCCCACAATGGCATCATGCGGTAATTGAGATACTAACCCCACTGGATGAGAGAGGGTACCTTTGGGGGTCTCGAAACACACTGTAGTCACTGGATACTCTCGGGTGTCCCCATGCACACAAATAACAGCTACCTTGCTATTCCCAGAGACCTCTGTTTTAACTAATTCAGCCTTTATCAGGGTCACAAGGCTACCTGAATCCAGCAATACCACAACATTTCTACCATTAATACACATTTTGCATAAATGTTTCTCAGTTCCCCGAATGGCAGTGCATGCGACTGTCGCACACAGCGATTGACGTCTGTCCATCAGAAAGTCACATTGCATGGGTTCCTCCACAACCGGGCAATTTGCTGCAATATGTCCCGCTTGCCGGCAGCGGTAGCAAACAATCCATTTGGCTGCCTCTTGAGCCCCTGACTTCCCAGGCTGTTCTCGCCAAACTTTGGGTAGAGCTCCCACCCTCTCACTCTCTCCACCCTCACCCCTTGGAATCCTCTTATCCGCCCCTGGGGATGGTCTGGTCTTAGGGTGGAAAGTCTGAGAGTCTCTGGAAGAGGCCGTCAGGTTCTCTGTAGCCAAGTATTTCTCTACACGATCCACAAGACCACCGGCCGTCTCTGGGTCTCCATGGCTTACCCACTTTTGGATGGCAGTAGGAAGAGCTCTCAAAAACCGATCCATTACAACACGTTCCACAATCTCTGGTGCGGACAAAGTCTCTGGCTGTAGCCACTTCCTGCTCAGGTGAATGAGATCATACATTTGAGACCTGGGGGGTTTTCCAAGCTGGAAAGTCCAGTTATGCACACGCTGAGCCCGGACAGCCAGGGTGACACCCAGCCTTGCCAATATTTCAGCTTTTAGCATCACATAGTCTTTTGCTTGGTCAGGCTCTAGGTCATAGTAAGCCTTCTGCGATTCACCAGTTAACAGAGGAGCCACCAGTCCAGCCCACTGCTCCTCAGGCCACTTTTCTCTTTCAGCAGTCCTTTCAAATGTGGTCAAAAATACCTCTGGATCATCCTCTCCAGTCATTTTTGTCAATAAACGACTCACCCCAAAGGACGCGGTATTAGTGGGACGGCTTTCCTCACTGGTCTGCGGACGTTGCTGCATTACTGCTTCCATTTGTTGTAGTCTCTGCTCTTGCTTCTGTAACAGGTCTATGAAGCGGGCCTCAGATTGCTGCTGGGCTTGTTGATGAGCTTGCTGCTGGGCTGCAAGACTCCTTTGCAAACCTGCATTTGTCTGCTGTTGATTGGCATTTGCTAGAGCCAGCTGTTTCAGTATCTCCTCCATGCTGGCTTAAAAAAAACCTGCCACTGGTTCTCCACCAACTGTGAGGGGGTTAACTCGGTAGCGGGTGTGTGTGACCCCCTGGTTGGGCTCCCCACACAAAAACAGGGCCAGCAGACGGAGGTTGTGGTTTTCAAAATCAAAAGGTGCGGTTTATTTCTCTATGTACAGTGACAAAAACACAGCAAAGCAAAAAGAAACATAAACAAAATAAATCCTGGTCAGTTTGACCTCTGACTAAACATGCAGGTTTCCTAAACTAACAACTGGGATCAGCCTGGTGCTGTCCTAGTCCCTAAGTCCCTGGTTTAGTAAAAGTCCAAACAAATAGCCACACAGGCTTTGCCTCACCACACAGGGGTTCACTCTCCCTAGACAGTCCACACAGGTCTGGTTCCAGGCATGAGCTAACATCTAATGAAGCTGGGAGTTTTTATAGAGGCCTTTAAATGAGCTGACAAGCTTCAGCTGGTCTCATCAACTCCCTGCCTGCACGACGCCCAGCCCTCTCCCTAGAGGTATGAGTCATCCATGAGCCTACTAGCCTCAGCTGGGCTTCATCAACTCCCTAGTTGTATAAGTCGGCGTAAAGCCTGAATCTGGGCGAAATATATCTACCCCCCTGGATGCAACCAGGTGACTTTACCTTCCTGCTGTCACAGTTGGCATAAACGCTATTTTGAAAAATATATTGAAAATCATATAGTCCCTTGGGGACTAAGGGTACAATTTTTCCGAACCTACGTAAAATCGATGAACCACTTAAAATTAGATGGGAGAGCAATCTCCAGAGTTGTTCATTTGGAATGATGTCCATCCTATGCTCTCAATATGAACAGGAATTAGCAACTTTAGATGAACAAGTGCTGAAATGGTATGATGAATACTGTCTCATTGTAACCAACACTAAATTTCTGAAAAAAGAAAAAGAACTAAAAGAACATATTGCAAGCTATACTCTTGAGATCATCACCAATAAGGAGAGTAAATTCCAAAGAGACAGCAATGTCCATACGAACGGCTTTGCTTATAAATGGACCCAACAAAACAATTCACGACCTCCGAACAAACAAACTCATAATAATAAGACCACTAAAGCTGATAATAACATACCTAACCTTTCTTCTTCCTCTTCTCTCTCCTCTAGCCAATCTACTATCTATCGGGACCTCTCTGGTGATCGTTTACCCAAAAAACGTAAAGGAAACTCCGATGCTGCTTAACGGAATCACTCCAACACCAATTAGGTGCTACACCTTCTTTACGGTCACTACCCTTACAACCCTCACTTCCACCTCAAGCCGGTCCACGTCGGCCTTCTATGTTTCAACCCTCTCCTCGCACTCTACGGGGTCCTTCTATAGCTGCGTCTGATACTATCAGTTCTACAGCACTCTCAAATTCAGTCCTTGCACCCCCTATGCATCTAGACACCAGCACCAAGGTGAGTACTTCGGATAATATTATTATCTCTCCTTCTGGGATGGTAGTACCAGCTGATTTAAAAATAGCACCCATTTTTTTAGGGAAGGAGCTAGACTCCAAACCCATCTCCATTTAGCCCAAGAACAGGCTTCCCCTACTCTTGGATGTGAAGTACTTGAAATGTCCATTGTTAACCTTTCCTCTTATGCACTATCTGACGCCGAAACTCAGGTCCTTAAATTGGGCCTTACTTTCTGCCCAGATTTCCAGCTAGATAAGTTTGAAATCATTAAAGATTTACATTTGTTTGCACGACGGCTAATGTATAAGGTGATGTTCGATAAACCCGATATTGTCTTTTGCTCTGAATCTGTACCTTTTGATCTTCGAGGACTCACTGAGAAATCATCAGGCCTTGGATGACCTGATGGATCTCTGGGAGGATGGCCACACCGAGGAAGACTCTTCCTTTGACTTTCCTTTTTCCGGACTGTCCGCCCCTGGTGTGACCTTCCCCCCTCCCCAGTCCTTTAGACCTAAGTCACGCAACTTTCCCCTTTTGAATACAAACCCCAACATTTGGGCTTTCATTCAACAAACTACCAAAGCAATTGAGGAACTTAAGTTTGATCCACTAACGAATTGCAATCTCAATGCAGTTCAGAAACAGGCTATTAAATCTCTTCAATCTAACAATGAAATAATTATTAAACCGGCCGATAAAGGCGGAAATTTGGTTATCATGGACAAATCACAATATACAACTATGTGTGACAGCATTTTGTCCAACACACATTGGTATCGTCCGATTTCGAGAACTGTGCTAACCAACTTCCATAACAAATTCCGTATGATTATCTTTAAAGCATATCAGGATGGCCTGATTAACCAAAGTACCTGGAACTTCCTTAACATAAAGAATCCCAAAACACCAACTTTTATGCTTTACCGAAGCTTCATAAATCATTGACCTTGCCCCCTGGCCACCCGATTATATCGGGCTGTGCAAGCATAACCGAAAATACCAGTTTCTTGGTGGACAATTTTTTATATCCCCATGTCCTGTCACTGTCTTCCTACATCAAGGACACTATAGACTTGCTTAAAACCATTGAAGGTCTACAACTTCCTGCTAATACATGGCTTGTAGCATTAGATATTGAAAGCCTTAATAACACCATCCCACATGATAAGGGTATCAAAGTTATCGAAAGTTTTCTTGATGAAAGAGGCCCTTCCTCCACTAAATACAATAAATTTTGTCCTGGGCCTACTCTTCTATATTCTAAGACATAATGTCTTCATGTTTGGTTCTTCCCACTTCCTCCAGGTGCAGGGGGTTGCGATGGGGACTAAGTGTGCCCCATCGTATGCCAACCTGTACCTGGGGGGGTGGGAAAGGGAGCTTTTTTCTGGTGACCATCCTGGTGCTATGCTTGACAGGATCATGTCCTGGTATCCCTACATAGACGACGTGCTGATCCTTTGGTCCGGCACCGAATCTGAACTTCAACTATTCATTGATCTAATCTCGACAAATGACTTCAACTTGAAATTTACCTATACATGCAGCCAAACTAAGATTAACTTTCTGGATTTGGAACTCTTTGTTTCTGAGGATGGTCAACTTTCCTCATCCCTTTACAGAAAACCATCAGCCGGTAACACTATTCTCCATGCCAGCAGTTCACATCCCTAACCCTTACTTAACAGCATTCCATACAGTCAATACCTGCGTATCAGACGCAACTGCAGTAAAGAAGCTGATTTTAAAAAGGCATCTAAGGATCTATATAATAGGCTCAGAAATCGCGGCTACAGCCACACTTGTCTCAAAAAAGCCTATAACATGGTTAGTCCTAAAGATAGAAACTCACTAATATTTAATACAAACCAAAAAACCTAAAACAAGTGAGACGGTGAGACTGATTACCCGGTATTCTAATCAGCATTTGCAAATTAAGAAAATCCTAAATGCCTTTTGGCCTCTTCTTTCAGCTGACACTGCAATTCAAAATCACATAAAGAACTTCCCTGAAATTACATACAAACGCGCTCCCTCTCTAAGGGATCGCCTTGTACGTAGTCATTTTTTCAACACCAAACCAATAGAGGTACCATTATGGTACTTTTGCATGTGGCCATTGTGACATGTGCCCATATATGAGTAATCAATCTGACATTTTACTCCCTAATGGGCGTTCCCATTTCATCAAGCATAGAGTGTCATGCCAATCTCCAGGTATCGTATATCTGGCTCAATGCTCCTGTGGAGGATTTTATGTGGGCAAAACTAAGCGCCTTTTTTGCATACGCATCAAAGACCACATGAAACCCATCTTCAAAAAAAAGATGATGGCAACTGCTATCAGTAAACATGTAGGTAGCCTTCATAACTTTAATGCTAGCTCTATCAAATTCTCCACCTATGAACACGTCCCACTGGATGAAAGGGGTGGCAGCGTTGACCATACGCTGCTTCAACTTGAAGCTAGATGGACTTATGCTCTCAAGGCTACCGTTTTTCCAGGCTTTAATGAACATCTTAGCTTTAAACCTTTTTTGCAACTAATATCCTGTTGCTCTTCTCCTCTTCTCCCCTCTCCTCCTTCTGCTATACCATCGCACTCATTATCTTTCCTTTTTTCCTTCTCTTTCTCTTTTTTCCCCTCTTCCCCTTTTTTCTTTTTCCCTCTCTTCCCTCTCCCCCTTCCCCCTTGTCTTTTTCACTTTTTTCTTTTCCTTTACTGTTATGTCAATATACCATGTTTTCAATGTATTCATTTTTTTATTTTATTTTTATTTATTCATTATACTTTATCCTCATCATTATTATTTAATCTATGTCTTCATTCGTTCTTTAATCCATTTTTCTATTTATATTACATCTTAATAACATTATGTACTTTTGTATATTTGCCCTTGTGCCTCCTCCTCACCTCCGCCCCTACGTCCCTTCTCCCCTTCTAGGTCTGCACCAATGTATGGTCCATTCGTGCGGGCGTTATGGCTGGGCTGTATGTCCCGCCGTGATCACACTTTGGGATTCTGGCTGCGGTCCCGCTTTGGTCCCCGTTGGATCCCCAATCTGGGTGCTGAGCAGCCTTACGGGCGCCCCAGGGTACAAGGGCTTTTCTTAGCCCTTTGTGCCCACCCTTTCGTCATTCACCTGTTAGTTTCTACTCCCCCAGTTTAGTATTCACATCTCTAATCTCCTCCTTCCACCCCTTTGGCCAATGACACCTTTGCTCATCTGTCGTGGGATGGTTTGGGGGCGTCTCTAGCACTCTGAGACTTCCCCTTGCTGTGATCAGCGCTGATACATCTCTAGTTCAGCGCTGACACACTTTACCCCTCCCACTCAATGCGCATTGCATCTTGGGTAACCGAGTTTCCATCTCTGGTGTGAGTTGAGGTGTGGGACGAAACTACTTGTGATGACGTCATCGCGCCAGCTCTCAGTCAATCACGCCAGACGTTGATTGAATGGGGAGTATATCAGGCCGGTGCTTCAGTCTGGTTGATTGTCTGAAGTGAAAGGCTGACCTGAGCTCTGTCTCATACTCCAGCTAAGTAAGTATCCGCTGCTCTGTTTAAATTTTTTATTATTTTTTCTATTTTCTCTCCTTGTCATGCGTTTTCATGTCTGGTTGTTAAACCTAATGCCTGTTATTTCAGGTTGTTTATACATTCTACATACTTTACCATATTTAACATTTTTCATTATATATTTATTATACTGTGAGACATTGTCTATATCAGACTCCAATATGAGTCTGTAGCCACTTTTGCTTTTCCCTATTCCTTCTTCTGACTCACTATCATATTTCAGCGCTTGATGCTTCATCATGTTATCCCCATTTTTAAATACTCTCTTATTTATGCTGCTTCTGTTTTGTTCATCAGCTAGTCTTGTTATATGATTGGATTCCTGATCAGCATTCGCTTTATGCATTTCTCTTCCTTGATTTTAAATAGGTATATTTCTACTTATTTGTATTTTTATTCATTTTCCCCTAAGCATTTCACATTAGTATAATATTTTTTTTTAAATAAATCCTTTATTGGCTTTATAAATTAATGAGCTCTTTCTGCAGCTATTTCTGCCCTCCTTCCCTCCCCCATTTTTGCCCCCGCCTTCTTCCCCCTTCCCCCCTTTTTTTTTTTTCAAGGACTAAATAAATTTAATGATAATGTTCATTATACATGTATCCTCCCTCCCCTTTTCCTTCCCTCCTTTTTTTTTTTTTTTTTTTTTTTTATATTTAGCATTATTTTTTATTTATATTTGCTCCAGAGGGTAAACCATCTTCATATTTTCATGCATGGCTAGCCGAAGCCGTAGGTGCCCTATGGACTTCGCTCCATGGGGCAGCACCCCTAATCCAGGGGTGTGTTTGGTGGTGGTTTGGCACGCGGACGGCATTCTTCTGTTTGCCGCCGCCGGGCTCTACTGCCGGTGATGATCTCCGTTGCTGTCCATGGCTGTGACGGTTTGGTGATCTTCCGAGTATTCGACCCCGGCGTGCATTCGCATTGAGCCTGGTTGGCTCAGCACTCCTGCTGCCCTACGTGCCGGCGGTCACGTCGACGTCTGACGTCATTGCGCATTCCCAGTGCGGCGATGCCGGACGCCGCGTAGACCGAGGGATGACGCCATTTTCCTGAACATCGCCCTGATTTGACGATGAGACGTCAATTGGGAGGATCTACATATTGTTTTACTCCCACTGGATTCCCCCCTCCCTTCGCTCCTCCCCTCCGGTGCCCACACCCACTGTTTCATTGGTCAGTTGACCAACAGCTGACCTATTTAATGTCAGCAACAAGTGTGTTAGATATCGCTGTATAGATGAGATCCACTTAGCACTGCGATACTAACACAGGTAAGGAGCACACTTATTGCTTATTCAACATATCTTGGGAAACTATACTTACTGCTATACATATATAAAAACATTTCTTTGTAAACAATCTCTCCCCAGTAGAATTGATTCCATCTTTTTGCCTTTCAGGGCAATCTCTGGTCTATATTGGCCCATCCCTGTGAGCTTTGACGTGCTGTGCATGATATATTGGAACAAGGATACCACTGCATAACTAGTCTGGTGTTTCAATGTAACATTTCCAGGTCCAACCTATGTATTTGTCTATTTTGTCCGTCCAATAACTTGATGGACTTGCAAATACATATATATTTTTTTGTTTTTTCCGCTCCTCTTTTTAAACATATATAAACTTCTAAATGCTTCATCACTAAACGCATAGCTTATTATTACTTATTGGCCTGGAATTTTTCAAACTCCATGGAGCTCACCCAAAGACATCCATCTCTATACCTACGTGCTGCTAGAAAAAGATTTTTGTGAGACGTAAGTAACATCCTCTTCACATCTCTTTATCGCATATATCAACTATAATTTGATTGGATGTTTTTGCTCAAATGCCTATTTTTGCATGCCATGTATAATGTTTAAACACGCAATGTCGCTGTAAAACCAAATATTGTACTCTTATATATTGTTTTTCCTCTTGAATCACAGATTCAAATGTAAATACATTGTTCAGCCCTCATACCTACCCTGAAGAAGGAACATATATACCTCGGTATTGAACTGCCGCGTATATCCGAAACATGTCGGTATTTACCTGCATCCCCCTGTACTGATGTTTAGCATCCGCCCATAGGGATGCAAATGTAATGTATTTTGGCTATCAATGTGATACTCACAAATCTTAATTCCATTGTTATTATCTCAATGTATTATTGAAAACTTTCTCTTATTTTCTCAACTTTTCATGATTTATTTAATAAAAACCTTTCTACTTTTTTAATTTTAATTTTTGGTCAGTTCTTTTCACTGCACCGGTCCGCACTATCCCAGGGGCAACCCTATTTCTAATTTCTCCATTTATCCATTGGGATGTGACCGGTTGCTTGGAACTAACCATAATACACTGTTATAGCTTCATCTTATATCTCCTCTATATAACATCTTATTCCCTAGGGTGTCTGCTAAAAAAAAATATATAATGTTTGGTGTTTTTAAGTAATTTTGGAGCCATAAATTTATGATTTTTACATGAAGGAGAGAAGTGCCAGAATAGGCCCAGTGCTGAAGTGGTTAAAATATCCATTTCTTTTCTTTTAAACTCGGTCTTTTGTATTTATATATAAAAAAAAAAAACGCAGAGGTGATCAAATAGCACCAAAAGCAAGCTCTATTTGTGTGCCAAAAAATGATACATTTTCATTGGGTTACAGTGTTGTATGAGCGCGCAATTGTCATTCAAAGTGCATCAGCGCTGAAATGTGAAACTTGGTCTGGGCAGTGCGCAAGTGGTTAATATAAGGCTACATGCACTCGGACGTTTTTCCAGCCGCTTGTTTGAGCGATTTTTGCAGCTTAAAAACATCTCTCCATTCTAGCCTATGGCCTCATGGCCACCATGGCGTTTTTGAGCTGTAAATGGCATAGGCGATTTTAGGCCCCATGTACACGGGACGCTGGTGCAAAGTGTTCAGAACTAAGGTTGAAAGTGGCGCTTAGAAAGGCGCGCTTTGTGGCGTTTGCATGCCGTGTTTTACCACATTTGCGTGTACTGTATATGATAAGGAGCCACCCTAAGCTCCAAAAACAGTATTATTTACGATTTTAGCTATTTTGTGAGACCAGAGTGATATCAGCAGCTGAGAGAGCAGCAGTGTAGTTGTATTTAGCGTGTCACTTGCCACATCACTTGCCACAAGTTGTGGACTGTCCACTTGCCACGTCAGCTGCCCCAAGTTGTGGATTGTCCACAATGCAATGGAAGCAATTTCATTTTTATTTATATATATATATATATATATATATATATATATATATATATATTTATATTTTTATGGTTTTTCCTCATTTGCCATAAATTTGGAGTTTATCAATGTAAAAAAATAGGTCACCTTTAAAAACGCTTCTAAACTAAAATGCGGATAAACGCCGGTACCGCGTCTGAAATGTGGAAATCTTTGGCGTCTGAAGGCATTTTTTGGCTTTGTAAAAAATGAGTTTAAACGCAACTGCAGATTTTTTTTGCCAGCCCAAAAACAGTGTTTTGGATGTAATAGAATTCAATGGACCCGCATCCAAAACGCAAGTACCGCGATTTTGCGGCAATTTTTTGTTTTACCTGTTTATAGGTGGTTGTTAAAGGAAATGTAAAAAAAATAAACTGCTGGCACAAAAAAATAAATAAATAGAAAAATAAAATAGCGTGGGGTCCCCCCCCAGGTCCATACCAGGCCCTTGGGTCTAGTATGGATTCAAAGGGGACCCCCCCACCCGGACCCCCCCACCCAAAATGAAAAAAAAATGGCGTGGGGGTCCCCCCAAAATCCATACCAGGCCCTTCAGGTCTGGTATGTATTTTAAGGGGAACCCTGCACCAAACAAAAAAAAAATTAGCGTGGGGGTCCCCTAAAAATACATACCAGACCCTTTATCCGAGCACACAACCTGGCAGGCCGCAGGGGAAGAGGGTGAGCCGAGAGAGCGGCCCCCCTCCCTCCTGAACCGTACCAGGCCGCATGCCCTCAACATGGGGGGTTTGGTGCTTTGGGGCAGGGGGGCGACCTGCGGCCCCCCCACCCCAAAGCACCCTGCCCCCATGTTGATGGGGACAAGGGCCTCTTCCCGACAACCTTTGCCTTTGGTTGTCGGGGTCTGCGGGAGGGGGGCTTATCTGAATCCGGGAGCCCCTTTAATAAGGGGGACCCCAGATACCAGCCCCCCAACCTATGTGAATGAGTATGGGGTACATCGTACCCCTACCCATTCACCTGGTGGCAAAAAAATTCAATAAAAAACACAATACAGGTTTTTAAAGTAATTTATTGGGCAGCTCCGGGTGTCATGGAAACCCTGTCAGGAACAGACGCCCTGGACTTCCTGGTTCCCGCCCCCGCAGGTGACGCCCGAAGGGCTATTTAAACTCCTCACTTGCAGACAGTCCCTGCTGTCTGCTCTACAGCTTTTATCCCAAGTGACCTGATCTGCCTTGTTTACCTGTATCTGACCCGGCTTCCTGTGACCCTCCTGCTATCTGCCTGTACCTGACCATCGGCCTGTTTTCTGACTTCGGTATTGCCTGATCCTTTTGTGCCTCGCTGCCTGCCAGTTTACCCGACCCCGGCTTGTCTGACGATCCTGCCTGACCTTGGCTCTTGTTCACCTGCTGCTGCCTAGTGGTTCCAGTTTACCTGCTGTGCCTCCCGGTCCGGGTCATCTGCTGAGTTCCTGGTTCCTGTCTGCTCATCTGCTGGTTCCTGTCTGCTCATCTGCTGGTTCCTGTTCACCTGCTGCTGCCTAGTGGTTCCAGTTTACCTGCTGTGCCTCCCGGTCCGGGTCATCTGCTGAGTTCCTGGTTCCTGTCTGCTCATCTGCTGGTTCCTGTCTGCTCATCTGCTGGTTCCTGTTCACCTGCTGCTGCCCAGTGGTTCCAGTCTACCTGCTGTGCCTCCCGGTCCGGGTCATCTTCTGAGTTCCTGGTTCCTGTCTACTCACCTGCTGTAGTTCCTGGTTCCTGTCCACTCACCTGCTGTAGTTCCTGGTTCCTGCCTCCTCACCTGCTGGTTCCTGATCACCTGCGGTAGTTCTTGATCCTGCCAGGCACTCGTACCCCTTCCACCTCCGTGCTTCCTGTTATACCACCAGGGGCCGCCGGTGGGAGCCGTAAGGGAGGCCTCCCTCTGCTAACCGGGCTCGTCACCATCAGGTACGTGACAGTAGCAGACAGCCATGTCTGAGCCCGAGCAGGGAGCCTCACCTATGGAGGAACTATGCCGACACCTGGCGGGACTGACCGAGACCGTTAAGAGCCTCCAGCAAGGCTACACTCACCTGGAAGGACAAGTGCGGGCCCTCACCAACCCCGATGGAGCTCAAGGGGGTCCACGTGCCTCCACTTCTTCCGCCGGGGCAGGAGCTGCGCCCACGGTGGTCATGCTTCCCCCTGAACCCAGGGTCCCTACACCCGAAAGATTCTCCGGGGACCGGAGCAAGTTCAGGGCTTTCCGGAACTCTTGTGAGTTGTACTTTGCCTTACAGCCCCGCACCTTTTCCTTAGAAGCTACCAAGGTGGGCTTTGTAATTTTGCTGCTTTCCGGAGACCCACAGAACTGGGCCCACCGCCTGCTAGAACGCAAAGATGCGTCCTTGGACAGCCTTACACTTTTTTTTGACGCCATTGCCCAATTGTACGAGGACCCTCAGCTCTCGGTCACTGCAGAGAACGCCCTGCGGACCCTTCAGCAGGGACGCAGAGCAGCGGAAGATTATGTAGCTGAATTCAGGCGCTGGAGCGCAGACACCAGCTGGAATGACGCTGCCCTCCGTCACCAGTTTCGCATAGGCCTTTCTGACCCATTGAAGGACGAACTGGCTAGGGTAGGAATACCAGAAAATTTGAACCTACTGATCGATCTGACAATTCAGATCGACCGACGCCTGAGGGAACGGAGGGTTGAGAGGGCCACGGGCTTCACCCGGCCGACCTGGATGCTTCCCCGGGTCCCCAGTCATCCGCACCCAGCTTCTGCAGCACCCTTGACCCCCTCGTACGATGCTCCTGAACCCATGCAGCTTGGGGTCCTCCGCCCTTCCCTTACTCCGGAGAAACGCCAACGCCGACGCGCGCACAACCTGTGCCTGTACTGCGGGGAGCCCGGTCACTTTGTTAGGAACTGTCCCCTGAAGTTCCGTAAGTGCTTGTCAGTATTCCCTGCTGTGATCAACCCTCAGACTAAATCCCCCTCTCACTTCGCTCTTTCTATCTCCCTGCAGCTCCCAGGAAGGACCCTGCAAGTCGTCGCAATTATTGACTCTGGGGCTTGTAGTTGCTTCATGGATTCAACTTTTGCCCGTACTCAACTTATTCCTCTACTTCCCAAGACCCATGGACTACGGGTTCACCTGGCTGATGGGTCCCTTATCAAGTCGGGGCCCGTGGTCGAAGAGACGGCTCCCCTACCTGTCACTGTCTCCTCTACCGGGGTGCACCGAGAATATCTACGGCTGGATATTATCTCCTCTCCACTGTTCCCCATAATTCTCGGTATGCCCTGGCTACAAGCTCATAATCCTACCATTAACTGGGTCACGGGGGTGATCACGTTTCCTTCCTCCTACTGCCAACGGTCCTGTGGCTCACACAAACCCCCTGGGCCTGCCACCTTAATGTGTACCGACACTGAGGCCGGAATACGTCAGGCCATCCCTGACGCTTACCTGGACTTTCTCGATGTGTTTAGTAAACAGGGGGCAGAGACACTACCACCCCACCGAGCCTACGACTGCCCCATTGATCTACTTCCCGGAGCAGCTATTCCTTTCGGTAGGATTTTCCCTTTAACGGAGGTGGAACAGGGGGCCCTGAAGGACTACATCGATGAGAACCTTTTAAAGGGGTTCATTCGCCCCTCTACGTCGCCAGCAGGCGCAGGCATTTTCTTTGTAGAAAAGAAGGACCATACCCTCAGGCCATGTGTGGACTACCGTGAACTAAATAAGGTCACCATTAAAAATCGTTATCCTCTTCCTCTGGTACCAGAGTTGTTCCAAAGATTGGGAGCTGCCGTTATTTTCACTAAGCTTGACCTCCGGGGAGCCTATAACCTGGTCCGAATCAAGGAGGGCGATGAGTGGAAAACCGCCTTCCGCTCCCGGTTCGGACATTTCGAATATTTAGTGATGCCCTTCGGGCTGTGCAATGCCCCTGCCACCTTCCAGTATTTAACTAATGATGTTCTTCAGGACTTTTTAGATCTCTTTGTGATTGCTTATTTAGATGACATACTAATCTTCTCTTCCTCCCTTGACTCTCATCGCAGGCATGTCAGAAGTGTGTTAGACCGGCTTCGGCAGCATAAACTATATGCGAAGGCTGAGAAATGCGAGTTTGAGCGGGAGAGCATAGCATTTCTGGGATTAATCATCTCTGGTGAAGGCATCAGGATGGACCCACAGAAGATTACCGCAATCTTGGACTGGCCAGCGCCAGTGGATAAGAAGGGAATCCAACGGTTCGTTGGATTCGCCAACTTTTATCGTAAATTCATCCGGGGGTTCTCCGCCATCATTGCACCCATTATTCAGCTAACCAAGCAAGGTACCCGCTTCCACTGGTCCCCTGAGGCCCAAAAGGCCTTTGAGGATCTCAAAGGGCTCTTCACCTCTGCATCCATCTTAAAACACCCAGATTCCTCTCTACCATTTGTACTTGAGGTAGATGCTTCTGAGGTTGCAGTAGGGGCAATATTGTCACAGAGGCAAGGAACCAAGGCTTTGCTTCATCCGGTGGCTTTCTTTTCTCGCAAATTATCTGCGGCAGAAAAGAACTATGACGTGGGAGACCGGGAACTCTTGGCGATTAAGTCCGTCCTGGAAGAATGGAGGTACTTACTTGAAGGTGCTGCTCACCCGATCTTAGTATTCACCGACCATAAGAACTTAGAGTACCTGAAAACTGCAAAAAGACTAAAACCACGACAAGCCAGATGGGCCCTGTTTTTTTCCCGGTTCTCCTTCCATGTGACATACCGCCCCGGTGCCAAGAACACTAAACCTGACGCCTTGTCCCGAATGTTTCATGGATCCAAAGAACTCTCCTCACCCGATACAATCCTCGCTCCTGGGAATTTTCTCCTACTTCAGGAGGACCTACTCTCCCAGATCAGACAAGCCACGACTAGACAGGAACCATCTCCTGAACTGGATCTGCAAACCAAGGATGGATTACTCTGGCACCAAGACAGGATATTCATACCAGAAGAACTAAAGATAACCGTGCTAGAGCTCTGCCACGATCATGCCCTTGCTGGGCACTTTGGCGTGGCTAAGACCACTGAGTTGGTACAACGTACCTTCTGGTGGCCTCGACTACGCGAGGATTGCAGGAGGTTCGTGGAGTCCTGTACTACATGTACCCGGAATAAAGGGTCCAGATCCAAAGCCTGGGGACTACTGAAGCCCTTACCCGTTCCAGAGAGACCGTGGAAAATGCTTTCTATCGACTTCATAGTTGAACTCCCCCCGGCTGAGAATCACACCACCATCTTTGTGATTGTGGACCGTCTGTCCAAGATGGCACATTTTGTTCCTATGAGAGGGACCCCCTCGGCCCCGGAAACTGCACAAATGTTCATTAAAGAAGTCGTCAGGCTCCACGGGGTACCTGCTAATATAGTCTCCGATCGGGGGGTACAATTTACCTCCCGGTTCTGGAGGTCCCTCTGCAAGACTCTGGGAATAGAGCTATCATTCTCTTCGGCTTACCACCCTCAAACCAACGGACAGACTGAGAGAACAAATCAGACCCTCGAGCAATATTTGCGTTGTTTCTCCTCCTTTGCTCAGAATGACTGGCTCTCCCTGCTTCCGCTAGCGGAGTTCTCCTACAATAACTCCATCCACTCCGCAACTAACCAGACCCCATTTTTTGCGAACTTCGGGTTTCACCCCACATTTCTGCCCAACTCTCTCCCTGAGTGCTCAGTGCCCGCAGTTCTGGAAAAAGTGAATTTCTTCTCCTCTAACAACCAGCTTCTACGCGAAGCCATGGCAAGAACTCAGGAGTATAACAAGACGGTCTACGACAGGAGGAGACGGGGTGAATTAGCGCTGGCACCGGGCGACCAAGTATGGCTTTCCACCATCAATCTAAGATTGGCTTGCCCGTCCAAGAAATTGGGCCCCAAGTTTCTAGGGCCTTTTCCTATCAAAAGGAAAATCAACGAGGTGGCCTACGAGCTGGAGCTCCCCGACTCCCTGAGGGTCCACCCTGTTTTTCATGTTTCTCTATTGAAACCGTCAGTCTCCAACCCATTCCCAGGTCGGACCCCGACTCGCCCTGATCCCGTCATCATAGACGGGGAACAGGAATTCGAGGTAGAAGCTATTTTAGACGCACGAAGAAGAAATAGCCAGAGTCAATTTTTAATAAAATGGAAGGGTTACGGACCAGAGGAGAACTCCTGGGAACCCGAAGAGAACATTCACGCCAAAGACCTGATACAAGCCTTCAGGAGGTCTCACCCCGAGAAGTTTGTTCCTAGGAGCATCCGGAGGCTGCCCCTTGGGGGGGGCAATGTCATGGAAACCCTGTCAGGAACAGACGCCCTGGACTTCCTGGTTTCCGCCCCCGCAGGTGACGCCCGAAGGGCTATTTAAACTCCTCACTTGCAGACAGTCCCTGCTGTCTGCTCTACAGCGTTTATCCCAAGTGACCTGATCTGCCTTGTTTACCTGTATCTGACCCGGCTTCCTGTGACCCTCCTGCTATCTGCCTGTACCTGACCATCGGCCTGTTTTCTGACTTCGGTATTGCCTGATCCTTTTGTGCCTCGCTGCCTGCCAGTTTACCCGACCCCGGCTTGTCTGACGATCCTGCCTGACCTTGGCTCTTGTTCACCTGCTGCTGCCTAGTGGTTCCAGTTTACCTGCTGTGCCTCCCGGTCCGGGTCATCTGCTGAGTTCCTGGTTCCTGTCTGCTCATCTGCTGGTTCCTGTCTGCTCATCTGCTGGTTCCTGTCTGCTCATCTGCTGGTTCCTGTTCACCTGCTGCTGCCCAGTGGTTCCAGTCTACCTGCTGTGCCTCCCAGTCCGGGTCATCTTCTGAGTTCCTGGTTCCTGTCTACTCACCTGCTGTAGTTCCTGGTTCCTGTCCACTCACCTGCTGTAGTTCCTGGTTCCTGCCTCCTCACCTGCTGGTTCCTGATCACCTGCGGTAGTTCTTGATCCTGCCAGGCACTCATACCTCTTCCACCTCCGTGCTTCCTGTTATACCACCAGGGGCCGCCGGTGGGAGCCGTAAGGGAGGCCTCCCTCTGCTAACCGGGCTCGTCACCGTCAGGTACGTGACACCGGGGGTCTTCTTCCGAGTTCGGGGGTCTTTCTGCTGGGCGCCCCGCTATCATCTTCCAGCTCTTTTGCTAGCGGGGTCCCGGGCTTCCTCGTCGTCTTCTTCCGACTTCGGGGGTCTTTCTGCCAGACGCCCCGCTATCTTCTTCCAGCTCTTTTACTAGCGGGGTCCCGGGCTTCCTCGTCATCTTCTTCCGACTTCGGGGGTCTCTTGTTCTGTTCTCCGGTGTCGTCTCCGCGCTCTCCGGTTCTTCTCCCGCTCTCCGGTGCCTTCTCCACGATCTCCGGTTCTTTCTGCCTTCTGCCGGATGCCCCGCTATCTTCTTCCAGCTCTTTTGCTAGCGGGGGCCCGGTCTTCATCGTCGTCTTCTTCCCTCTTCTCTCCGCCCGATGTTGCCTCGTCGCTGTCCGCCGCTAATGCTCTGTCCGTGGAGCGGTGCCACTTATATTGGCATGGGGCGTGGTCACCGGGTAATGCCACCGCTGACCCCACCCCCGTTTCACGTCACAGTCCCATCACTCCCCGAGACTGTGACATCATACGGGGGCGGGGTTAGCGGTGTCATCACCCTGTGACCACGCCCCATGCCAATATAAGTGGCACCGCTCCTCGGACAGAGCATTGCAGCGGTGGACAGCGACGAGGCAACATCGGGCGGAGTGAAGAAAGAAGAAGATGACGATGAAGACCGGGCCCCCGCTAGCAAAAGAGCTGGAAGAAGCTAGCGGGGAGCCCGGCAGAAGGCCGAAAGAACCGGAGATCGTGGAGAAGGCACCGGAGAGCGGGAGAAGAACCGGAGAGCGGGAGAAGAATCGGAGAGCGTGGAGACGACACCGGAGAACAGAACAAGAGACCCCCAAAGTCAGAAAAGGACGTCAAGGAAGCCCGGGACCCCGCTAGCAAAAGAGCTGTAAGAAGATAGCGGGGCGCCCGGCAGAAAGACCCCCGAAGTCAGAAGAAGACAACGAGGAAGCCCGGGACCCCGCTAGCAAAAGAGCTGGAAGAAGATAGCGGGGCGCCCGGCAGAAAGACCCCGGAACTCAGAAGAAGACCCCCGGAGCTGCCCAATAAATTACTTTAAAAACCTGTGTTGTGTTTTTTATTGACTTTTTTGCCACCAGGTGAATGTGTAGGGGTACGATGTACCCCATACTCATTCACATAGGGTGGGGGGGCCGGCATTTGGGCGCCCCCTAATTAAAGGGGGCTCCCGGATTCCGAAAAGCCCCCCGCCCGCAGACCCCGACAACCAACGGCCAGGGTTGTCGGGAAGAGGCCCTTGTCCCCATCAACATGGGGGCAGGGTGCTTTGGGGTGGGGGGGCCGCAGGTCGCCCAACTGCCCCAAAGCACCAAACCCCCCATGTTTAGGGCATGCGGCCTGGTACGGTTCAGGAGGGAGGGGGGCCGCTCTCTCGTCCCCCCCTCTTCCCCTGCGGCCTGCCAGGTTGCGTGCTCGGATAAGGGTCTGGTTTGGATTTTGGGGGGACCCCTGTGCCGTTTTCGGCTTAGGGGGTACACCTTAAAATCCAGACCAGACCTAAGGGCCTGGTATGGATTTTGGGGGGACCTCCACGCCGTTTTTCGGCTTAGGGGGTTCACCTTAAAATCCAGACCAGACCTAAGGGCCTGGTATGCTCCTGGAGGGGAACCCATGCCTGTTTTTTCATTAAAATTTGGCCTGGAGTTCCCCTTCATCATTCATACCAAACATGGGACAGCGAGGCTACCGAGGACCAGCGCGATGCCATCGCGCTGGAGACATTCTCGGCCAGCTAGTCGCCTCTAGGACACGACTTGAGCGGCTGCTTCACGCTCAGGTCATGTCCAAGTTGCAAAGTCGCGCTGTCCCCGTGTCAGCCGGCACACGAGTCACCCCGCGAGTCAGATCCGCTTCATCCGACCTCCCGGGCGACCTCTATTTAAATCAATGGGCTCCCATAGGGAACCATACATTTTCAATACAGCGCCGCTGACATTTGTATTTACTGTAACAGTGCGCCGCTGCTTCCTGCGCCCAAGGAATGAGTTAACCAATTAAGGTATCAACCAGCGCAGCGCACTGTTATTAGTAAATCACCCTCTTCGTGTATGTCTAAAGTGATTGCACCTGATGGGCAGGAACACATAATACTATTTGCAACTGTGTTAGCCCTTGGCTATGTGCATCAAATCTCCAACTACAGGCCAAAGATCCAAGTCCATTTGCATGCACATAAACAAAGCAACAGTTTTCTAAGCATATGTACCTGTGCAGTGTAAACCCTACAATTTTAAATGTCCAAGTCCCTGGGCATGATTAGTGCTAACAAACATTAACATCAGGCCCTGGCTCCAATGAGCTTCCAATCTAAAGTCCAAAACAAACTTTCTTACATTAGAGAATATTTTGACAGGAGACAAATAAAATGCCAGCATGTCTTGGGATTGTGGTGAGAAACCCACATAGGAAAAAATAAAAACTTCAACACAATATTAGCATGTAGGGGATTTGAACCAGCAACCCCAGTGCTGTCAGACAGAATTGCTACCCACTTAGCCACCGGGCAGCCTCACACATGTTCTCTGCATCTCTGTGGTGTGAACCAGCCCTAAGTCGATAGCCATGTTCCGTGTCTCCAAGCAATATACAATATATTGGCCTAAGTATTGGAACGTCTGCCTTTAAACGCACATGAACTGTAATGGCATCCCAGTATTAGTCCGTAGGGTTCAATATTGGGTTGGCCCACCCTTTGCAGCTATAACAGCTTCAACTCTTCTGGAAAGGCTGTCCACAAGGTTTGGGAGTGTGTCTATGGGAATGTTTGACCATTCTTCCAAGTGCATTTGTGAGGTCAGGCACTGATGTTGGATGAGAAGGCCTGGCCTACAGTCTCTGCTCTAATTCATCCCCAAGGTGTTCTGTTGTGTTGAGGTCAGGACTCTGTCCAGGCCAGACAAGTTCCTCCACCCCGAACTCACTCATCCATGTCTTTATGGACCTTGCTTTGTGCACTGGTCCAAATCATTTGGTGGAGGGGGATTATGGTGTGGGGTTGTTTTTCAGGGGTTGGGCTTGGCCCCTTAGTTCCAGTGAAGGGAACTCTTAAGACATCAGCATACCAAGACATTTTGGACAATTTCATGCTCCCAACTTTGTGGGAAAAGTTTGGGAGTGGCCCCTTTCTTTTCCAACATGACTGTACACTAGTGCACAAAGCAAGGTCCATAAAGACATGGATGAGCGAGTTTGGGGTGGAGAAACTTGACTGGCCTGCACAGGGTCCTGACCTCAACCCAATAGAACACTCTTTGGCTGAATTAGAGCAGAGACTTGAGACAGGCCTTCTCATCCAACATCAGTGCCTGGCCTCACAAATGCACTTCTGGAAGAATGATCAAACATTCCCATAGACACGCTAAACCTTGTGGACAGCCTTCCCAGCCTTCCCAGAAGCTGTTCTAGCTGCAAAGGGTAGGCCAAATCAAATTTTAACCCTACGCACTAAGACTAGGCTGCCATTAAAGTTCATGTGTGTGTAAATGCAGGTGTCCCAATACTTTTGGCTAAATTGTGTATCTGGCAAGATTTACAATAGTAGTGGAACCCTCCTACACATAAATACAACATTAAGACCTAGTTATAAGACCTGAGACAACTTCTCTCCGTGAAGAAGCATGTTTGGGATTTGAACCCAGACACTCAGGGATGCTAAGCAGAAGTTCTAACCTCCAAGCCACAGAGCTGCCACATGTGAGATCCTCATGCACATAAATACAAATAAATACTGCATTTCTTGGGGCATACAGGTGATGGAATTACATTACTGAAGAGTTATTCTTCTTGTTTTATTCTGTGACATTTGGTGTTTTTTTGTGGGTGAGTTCAGAATAGTGATATTACCCTCAAATTTTGGAGAATTACATTTTGATTTCTGATGTTGGAACACATATCAAATTTTTGGGGCTCAAATTATGATTATTTAGAAATAATAAAAAGCACAAAAAAATGTGACTTGTTTTAAAATTTGCACAGCAATGGTATTTTTTGTGCTCTTTAAAGACACCTATGTGAGTCAGGGTAAAGATTGTTGTGAGATGGAGAGTAACAAGTAGGGATGAGCCGAACACCCCCCCGGTTCGGTTCACACCAGAACTTTCGAACAGACCTAAAGTTTGCGTGAACTTTAGAACCCTATTAAATACAATGCATGCGAACGTTCGAAATCTAAAGTGCTAATTATAACGGCTAATATGCATGTTATTGTCCTAAAAAGGGTTTGGGGACCCGGGTTCTGCCCCAGGGGACATGTATCAATGAAAAAAAAAGTTTTAAAAACGGCCGTTTTTTGGGGAGCAGTCATTTTAATGATGCATAAAGTGAAAAAAAATCGTACCTGGGGGGTGTCTAAAGTATGCCTGTGAAGTACCACGTGTTTCCCGTGTTTAGAACTGTCCCTGCACAAAATGACATTTCTAAAGGAAAAAAATGGTCATTTAAAACTGCTTGCGGTTTAATGTAATGTCTGGTCCCGGCAATATGAATGAAAATCCTTGAGAAAAATGGCATGGGTATCCCCCCCACCCCACTTGTATGGATATTAAGGGGAACCCCGCACCCAAAATTTAAAAAAGGCCCTATATACTCTGAACAGCAGTATACAGGCGGTGTAAACAAGACAGGGACTGTAGGTTTGTTCTTAAGTAGAATCTTTTTCTAATTTGGAACAGGTACATTTTTTAAGTGTAGCTCTAGGCAAAAAATAAATTTTTAAGCTTTTTGGAGAACATAGGGAAGGGTTATCACCCCTTAAACATTTGTTTTGCTGTCTGTGCACCTGTTCAGAAGATTTCACCTCACTTTCCATCCCAATGACAAATGTTTTTGGAAAAGTGTTTTTTTTATTGAAACCAGGATTGGTGATAAAGCATCAGTAGAGAGGAGACACCTTTTTCCCATATTAACTTTTACTGGAGAGAATTTCCCTTCCTAGGGGTAGATTTCCTCTCACTTGCTGTTCTCTCCTTCCTTTTGCAAGTAGGAGTCGTTTGTAAGTTGGATGTTTGAAAGTAGGGGCCTGCCATATATACTCTGCAGAAATTTGCTCCTTAGGTGTCGGTGTTGCCACAACACTGTAAGCCCTCACAATTACTCTTGGTGGGCACTGGAACGCCCTGCTGTGAACTATTATATCAGGAATTGTAATTACATGCCATTGTTGAACAGTGGTAGGAAAAATTGGGCCTTTGGTGGTGGTGCTGGTGCTACAACACTGTCAGCCCTCACAGTTACTCTTGGTGGGCGCATGAATGGGCCCTGCTGTAAATTATTAGATCAAGAATTGTAATTGCATGCCCCTGTTGAAGAGGGGCAGAAAAATTGGGCCTTTGGTGGTGGTGGTGGTGGTGGTATTGCCACAACACTGTAAGCCCTCACAGTTACTCTTGGTGGGCGCAGGAATAGGCCCTGCTGTGAATTATTAGATCAAGAATTGTAATTACATGCCCCTGTTGAACAGGGGCATAAAAATTGGGCCTTAGGCACTGGTGCCACAACACTGCAACCCCTCACAGATACTGTACTTGGAGCACAGTAATGAGCCCCGTTGCAAAGTATTGCATCAAAAATTGTAATTACACGCCCCTGTTAAACAGGGGCTGAAAAATTGGGCCTTAGGCACTGGTGCCACAACACTGCAACCCCTCTTATATACTGTACTTGGAGCACAGCAATGAGCCCTGTTGCAAAGTATTGCATCAAAAACAGTAATTACACGCCCCTGTTAAACAGGGGCTGAAAAATTGGGCCTTAGGCACTGGTGCCACAACACTGCAACCCCTCACATATACTGTACTTGGAGCACAGCAATGAGCCCTGTTGCAAAGTATTGCATCAAAAATTTTAATTACACGCCCCTGTTAAACAGGGGCTGAAAAATTGGGCCTTAGGCACTGGTGCTGGTGCCACGACACTGCAACCTCTCCCAGATACTCTAGTTGGAGTGCAGGAATGAGCCCTGCTGCAAATCATTGCATAAAAAATTGTAATTACATGCCCCTATTAAACAGGGGCTGAAAAATTGGGCCTTAGCCACTGGTGGCGGCACCCAGAAACAAAAATGTTCTTCCAAGCTATCATCATGAATCGGATCATTGAGGAGGAGGAGAATAGTCAGTCAACTTAACAGGACAGTCACTCAGCATCAGCATCAGTCTTGAAGGGATGTGACATTTGAAAAAAAATATTCTACTATATCAGCTTCAGGTGCTTGGTAGCTGGTGGTGATCCAAGACTGGTTCATCTTTTTGAAGGTCAGTCGATCAACCGAGTCGGTGGACAGGCGCACCCTGTGATCCGTGACAAATCCTCCAGCAACACTGAATGTGCGTTCCGAAAGAACGCTGGATGCAGGACAGGCCAGTAGCTCAATTGCATACTGTGCAAGCTCTGGCCAGTGATCCATCCTCAAGACCCAGTAAGCCAGAGGATTTTCGGTGGGAAAGGTGTCCAAGTCTGACCTTGCCCCTAGGTATTCCTGCACCATGTATATCAGACGCTGGCGATGGTTGCTGGAACCGATCATACCTTGGGGCTGCGGACTAAAAAATTGTCTGAACGCATCGGTCAGGCGGCCACCTTCCCCACCGCTCCTTCTTTGACTGACCGAAGCCTCAGAACTCGTTGTCCAGGACCAGAAGTTGGTAACCTCCCAGTCTCTGGGAACGCGTTGCACAGACCTTTCTGCAATGCCTCCCGGAGTTGTCTCATCCTCTGCTCCCTCTGAGACGGTAAGATAAGGTCCGCAACCTTACCCTTGTACCGTGGATCAAGGAGAGTGGCCAGCCAGTAATGGTCCCTCTCCTTGATCCGAAGAATACGAGGATCCTTCCGCAGACTTTGCAGGATCAGGGAGGCCATGCAGCGTAGGTTAGCTGAGGCATTCGGTCCGGAGTCCTCTGGGTCACTAAGGACGACATGATCCACAGCCACCTCCCCCCAGCCACGTACAAGTCCACGGGTTTCTTGGGACTGTAAATCATCCCTAAAAGACTGCTGCTGTTGATGCTGAGTGCCAGGCTCCACCTCCATGCTGACACAATCCTCCTCCTCCTCCTCGTCCTCTTCCTGTGCGATGGGTGAGACAGAAGGAACACTGTCTGGGTAAAGGGGGCCTTGAGAGGCAAGGAAGTCCTCCTCTTTCTGCCTCTGTTCTGCCTCAAGTGCCCTGTCCATTATTCCATGCAGCGTATGCTCCAACAGGTGGACAAGAGGTACAGTGTCACTGATGCATGCACTGTCACTGATCACCATCCTCGTGGCCTCCTCAAATGGTGCCAGGACAGTGCATGCATCCCTGATCATGCCCCACTGGCGTGGTGAAAAAAAACAGAGCTCCCCTGACCCTGTCCTGGTGCCGTAGTCGCACAGGTACTCATTGATGGCCCTCTGCTGCGTGTGCAGCCGCTGCAGCATGGCCAACGTTGAATTCCACCTTGTGGGCATGTCACATATAAGGCGGTTCTTGGGCAGGTTCAACTCCTTTTGCAGCTCAGCCAGCCGAGCACTGGCATTATATGATCTGCGAAAATGCACACAGACTTTCCTGGCCTGCCTCAGGACATCCTGTAAGCCCGGGTACCTGCCCAAGAACCGCTGCACCACCAGGTTAAGGACGTGAGCCACACAGTGCACATGGGTCAGTTGTCCCTGTCGGAGGGCGGAGAGGAGGATGGTGCCATTGTCGTAAACCACCATTCCTGCCTTAAGCTGGCATGGCATCAACCACCTCTCGGCCTGCCCCTGCAGAGCTGACAGAACCTCTGCCCCAGTGTGGCTCCTGTCCCCCAAACACACCAGCGCAAGCACGGCATGGCATCTTTTTGCCTGCGTACCTGTGTAGCCCCTTGAACGCCTACGGAGCACCGCTGGTTCCGAGGACAAAGCACAGGAAGAGGCCATGGAGGAAGAAGAAGAGGAGGGGGTGGAGGAGAGGTGTGTCACAACCAGTAGTAGCATTTTGGAGGCGTGACGGCGGAACAACCTCCAACACTACTGCACCTTGTCCTGCATCGTTCCCAGCTGCCAAAAGAGTGACCCAATGGGCCGTGAAAGAAAGGTAACGTCCCTGTCCATGCCTGCTGGACCATGAGTCAGCGGTAATATGCACCTTACGGCTGACCACCCTGTCCAGCGAGGCATGGACATTGCCTTCCACATGCCGGTAGAGAGACGGAATCGCCTTCCGTGAGAAAAAGTGGCGTTTGGGAACCTGCCACTGAGGAACCGCACATTGCACAAACTCACGGAAGGGGGCAGAGTCTACCAACTGAAAAGGCAGCAGTTGAAGTGCTAGCAATTTAGCCAAGCTAGCATTCAACCGCTGGGCATGTGGATGGCTGGGAGTGAACTTCTTTCGATGGTCCAGCAGCTGGGGCAGGGAAATTTGCCTGCTAGAATCGGACGTCGGTGTACTGCTAGCAGAGTGCCCGCAAGTACTTGGCTGTGACACACCTAATTCTACACCTTCATTCCTCTCAGTGCAGGTTTCAGAGAGGACTGAAGGTATAGTGGGGTTGGAGATCCCAGCTGATGCGGAGCAAGGAGAGGTCCGCTTTGTTCGTTGGTGTGGGTCTTTAAGGTAGGCTTGCCAACAAGCTGCATGGCAGGTCAACATATGTCTGGTCAAGCATGTGGTGCCCAAGCGGCTGAAGTTTTGGCCACGTGAGATACGCTTGAGACAGCAGCGGTGCGATCTGATGCACTCGACTCAAAAAAGGCCCACACCAAAGAACTTTTGGAATAACGGGCAGAGGCAGCTCCCTGCACAGGTGGAGCTCTGCGGTGTGATTCAGTCGGTGTGCTGCCCTTACGCTGGCCCCCCGAGGGCATCCTGCCTTGTTGGAGATGAGCCTCCTCCTCATCGTCCACCTTCTACTCTCTCCTATCAGGCACCCACGTGGAGTCAGTGACCTCATCATCCCCTCCCTCCTCATCACTGGAGCCAATCTGGCAGTATGCTGCAGCTGCTGGAACATGACTGCCAGATTGCTGTCCTTCTTGAGCATCCCCTCTCTCTGCTCTCACACTACTGCCTTCCTCTAGCTGGGTATCATCATCAGACCCTTCGAAACGCTGGGCATCCTCCTGGAGCATGTACCCAACACTGTGCTCAAACAGTTCGGGGGACTCCTCAGGAGAACATGGTTGGTCTAGGGAAGGAGTGACTAATGATGACATAGATACGAGGGAAGAGGACGCTTTGGCAGCTGCTTTGCCAGTCCCCTGAGCCTGGGTGAGAGAGGATGAGGAGGATGAGGAGGGCTTGGTCATCCACTCTACCAAGTCTTCGGCATGATGCGGCTCAACACGTCCAGCTGCCGAAAAGAAGGACAAGCGTGTCCCATGGCCACGTGCTGATGACGATGCACCGCGTCCACGACCAGCACTGTTATCTCTAGACACAGAGCCTGCTTGCCCTCTTTTATTGGCTCCTGACTGTCTGCCTCTCCTTGTTTTCCTTCCAGACATTCTAAAGGCCTGCAGGGAGATGGGAAAACCAGCAATAAGGGGTAGCTTCAGGTGTATACTGTGCAGGAGGCACACTACGCCCACTGTAAGTGCTGCAGATGCCTGCCTGTGTTACACAACAGGAAAACACAGCAATAAGGCCTAGCTTCAGGTGTATATTTTGCAGGAAGCACACAACGCCCGCTGTAAGTGCTGTAGATGCCTGTTAGTGTAACACAAAAGAAAAAAACTACGAGCAATAAGGGGTAGCTTCAGGTGTATAATGTGCAGGAGGCACACTACGCCCGCTGTAAGTGCTGCAGATGCCTGTCTGTGTTACACAACAGGAAAACACAGCAATAAGGGCTAGCTTCAGGTGTATATTTTGCAAGAAGCACACTATGCCCGCTGTAAGTGCTGCAGATGCCTGTTAGTGTAACACAAAAGAAAAAACGACGAGCAATAAGGGGTAGCTTCAGGTGTATAATGTGCAGGAGGCACACTACGCCCACTGTAAGTGCTGCAGATGCCTGCCTGTGTTACACAACAGGAAAACACAGCAATAAGGGCTAGCTTCAGGTGTATGTTTTGCAACAAGTACACTACGCCCGCTGTAAGTGCTGCAGATGCCTGCCTGTGTTACACAACAGGAAAACACAGCAATAAGGGCTAGCTTCAGGTGTATACTGTGCAGGAGGCTTAGCAAAAATGACACTGACACTGTCCCCTGCCTATCCTTCTCTCTCCCTGCACACAAGGTTTAGCAAAGAATATCACTGACACTGTCCCCTGCCTATCCTTCTCTCTCCCTGCACATAAGGTTTAGCAAAGAATATCACTGACACTGTCCCTGCCTATCCTTCTCTCTCCCTGCACACAAGGTTTAGCAAAGAATATCACTGACACTGTCCCTATCCTTCTCTCTCCCTGCACACAAGGTTAATTAACAAATAGCACTGACAGTGTCCCTGCCTATCCTTCTCTCTCCCTGAACCGGAACACACTACACAAGGCCGCCACGCTGGTGGCCTTTTATAGTGTGGGGTGTGTACTAAATCCCCCTGAGCTATAATTGGCCACAGGCATTCTGCCTGTGGCCAATTATGGCTCTCCTCGCTGCCGGCGCTGTGATTGGCCAAGCATGGGGGTCACAGTGCATGCTTGGCCAATCACAGCGCTGGGATTGCACTGCGATGGCGCAGTGTATTGTGGGCCGTTCGCGTCACTCGAATTTGGCGCAAACGGCCCAAAATGTTCGATCTTCGGCGAACGATCGAACAGCCGATGTTCAAGTCGAACGTATGTTCGACTCGAACATGAAGCTCATCCCTAGTAACAAGTGAAAGTGACAGAGAAAAATATATTTTACCAAAATATCAAAACATTCCACATTCTAGCATTCTTAAAAACAAAATCTTTTAATTAGAAGCCACAATGTTGCAAAGGAAATTGGAGGGGAGGGGGTTCTTTGAAACGAGCGTGTGTACACTCGGCCGGGACAAGTTTCTTGTCCAAGAATCTCGTCGAAAAAAACGACATGTTTTTCTCAACGAGAATCTCGGCCGTGTGTACGAGGCCTCAGTGAGGGAAAGTGTCAGTGTACCATTCTGTGCTAAACCAATCTTGCTGAAGCATATTGAAAATCCTTGAGTTTAGGGACAGAGAGGGACACTCAGTGAGGGAAAGTGTCAGTGTACCATTCTGTGCTAAACCAATCTTGCTGAAACATATTGCAAATCCTTGTGTTTAGGGACAGAGAGGGACACTCAGTGAGGGAAAGTGTCAGTGTACCATTCTGTGCTAAGCCAATCTTGCGGAAGCATATTGCAAATCCTTGTGTTTAGGGACACAGAAGGATAGGCAGGGGACAGTGTCAGTGTCATTGTTGCTAAGCCTCCTGCACAGTATACACCTGAAGCTAGCCCTTATTGCTGTTTTTCCCATCTCCCTGCAGACCATCCATTAGAATGTCTGGAAGGCAAACAAGGAGAGGCAGACAGTCAGGAGCCAATAAAAGAGGGCAAGCAGGCTCTGTGTCTGGGGGCAACAGTGCTGGTCGTGGACGCGGTGCATTGTCATCAGCACATGGCCATGGGACACGCTTGTCCTTCTTTTCGGCAGCTGGACATGTTGAGCCACATCATGCCGAAGACTTGGTAGAGTGGATGACCAAGCCCTCCTCATCCTCCTCATCCTCTCTCACCCAGGCTCAGGGTACTGGCAAAGCAGCTGCCAAAGCGTCCTCTTCCCTGGTATCAATGTCATCATCAGTCACTCCTTCCCTAGACCCACCATGTCCTCCTCCTGAGGAGTCCCCCGAACTGTTTGAGCACAGTGTTGGGTACATGCTCCAGGAGGATGCCCAGCATTTCAAAGGATCTGATGATGATACCCAGCTAGAGGAAGGCAGTAGCGTGAGAGCAGAGAGAGGGGATGCTCAAGAAGGACACCAATCTGGCAGTCATGTTCCAGCAGCTGCAGCATACTGCCAGATTGGCTCCAGTGATGAGGAGGGAGGGGATGATGAGGTCACTGACTCCACGTGGGTGCCTAATAGGAGAGAGGAGGAGGAGGAGGATGAGGAGGAGGCATATCTCCAACGAGGCAGGATGCCCTTGGGTGGCCAGCGTAAGGGCAGCACACCGACGGAATCACACCGCAGAGCTCCGCCTGTGCAGGGCGCTGCCTCTGCCAGTCATTCAAAAAGTTCTTTGGTGTGGGCCTTTTTTGAGGCGAGTGCATCAGATCGCACAGCTGCTGTTTGCAACATATGTCTCAAGCGTATATCGCGTGGCCAAAACATCAGCCGCTTGGGCACCACATGTTTGACCAGACATATGTTGACCTGCCATGCAGCTCGTTGGCAAGCCTACCTTAAAGACCCACACCAAAGAACAAAGCGGACCTCTCCATGCTCCTCATCAGCTGGGATCTCCAACCCCACTATACCTTCAGTCCTCTCTGAAACCTGCACTGAGAGGAATGAAGGTGTAGAATTAGGTGTTTCACAGCCAAGTACTTGCGGCCACTCTGCTAGCAGTACACCGACGTCCGATTCTAGCAGGCAAATTTCCCTGCCCCAGCTGCTGGACCGTCGAAAGAAGTTCACTCCCAGCCATCCACATGCCCAGCGGTTGAATGCTAGCTTGGCTAAATTGCTAGCGCTTCAACTGCTGCCTTTTCAGTTGGTAGACTCGGCCCCCTTCCGTGAGTTTGTGCAATGTGCGGTTCCTCAGTGGCAGGTTCCCAAACGCCACTTTTTCTCACGGAAGGCGATTCCGGCTCTCTACCGGCATGTGGAAGGCAATGTCTTGGCCTCGCTGGACAGGGCGGTCAGCGGTAAGGTGCATATTACTGCTGACTCATGGTCCAGCAGGCATAGACAGGGACGTTACCTTTCTTTCACGGCCCATTGGGTCACTCTTTTGGCAGCTGGGAAGGATGCAGGACAAGGTGCAGTAGTGTTGGAGGTTGTTCCACCGCCACGCCTCCAA
The DNA here is from genome assembly GCA_029206835.1 of Rana muscosa. Lineage (NCBI taxonomy): Eukaryota > Metazoa > Chordata > Amphibia > Anura > Ranidae > Rana > Rana muscosa. The sequence continues at coordinate 197,373,839 of CM055128.1, forward strand.
AATGCTACTACTGGTTGTGACACACCTCTCTCCTCCACCCCCTCCTCTTCTTCTTCCTCCATGGCCTCTTCCTGTGCTTTGTCCTCGGAACCAGCGGTGCTCCGTAGGCGTTCAAGGGGCTACGCAAGTACGCAGGCAAAAAGATGCCATGCCGTGCTTGCGCTGGTGTGTTTGGGGGACAGGAGCCACACTGGGGCAGAGGTCCTGTCTGCTCTGCAGGGGCAGGCCGAGAGGTGGTTGACGCCACGCCAGCTTAAGCCAGGAATGGTGGTTTGCGACAATGGCACCAACCTCCACTCCGCCCTCCGACAGGGACAACTGACCCATGTGCCCTGTGTGGCTCACGTCCTTAACCTGGTGGTGCAGCGCTTCTTGGGCAGGTACCCGGGCTTACAGGATGTCCTGAGGCAGCCCAGGAAAGTCTGTGTGCATTTCCGCAGATCTTATAATGCCAGTGCTCGCCTGGCTGAGCTGCAAAAGGAGTTGAACCTGCCCAAGAACCACCTTATATGTGACATGCCCACCAGGTGGAACTCAACGTTGGCCATGCTGCAGCGGCTGCACACGCAGCAGAGGGCCATCAATGAGTACCTGTGCGACTACGGCACCAGGACAGGGTCAGGGGAGCTTGGTTTTTTTTCACCACGCCAGTGGGGCATGATCAGGGATGCATGCACTGTCCTGGCACCATTTGAGGAGGCCACGAGGATGGTGAGCAGTGACAGTGCATGCATCAGTGACACTGTACCTCTTGTCCACCTGTTGGAGCACACGCTGCGTGAAATAATGGACAGGGCACTTGAGGCAGAACAGAGGCAGGAAGAGGAGGACTTCCTTGCCTCTCAAGGCCCCCTTTACCCAGACAGTGTTCCTTCTGTCCCACCCATCGCACAGGAAGAGGAGGAGGAGGAGGATTGTGTCAGCATGGAGGTGGAGCCTGGCACTCAGCATCATCAGCAGCAGTCTTTTAGGGATGATTTACAGTCCCAAGAAACCAGTGGACTTGTACGTGGGTGGGAGGAGGTGGCTGCGGATCATGTCGTCCTTAGTGACCCAGAGGACTCCGGACTGAATGCCTCAGCTAACCTACGCTGCATGGCCTCCCTGATCCTGCAAAGTCTGCGGAAGGATCCTCGTATTCTTCGGATCAAGGAGAGGGACCATTACTGGCTGGCCACTCTCCTTGATCCACGGTACAAGGGTAAGGTTGCGGACCTTATGTTACCGTCGCAGAGGGAGCAGAGGATGAGACAACTCCGGGAGGCCTTGCAGAAAGGTCTGTGCAACGCGTTCCCAGAGACTGGGAGGTTACAAACTCCTGGTCCTGGACAACGAGTTGCTGGGGCTTCGGTCAGTCAAAGAAGGAGCGGTGGGGAAGGTGGCCGTCTGACCGATGCGTTCAGACAATTCTTTTGTCCGCAGCCCCAAAGTATGATCGGTTCCAGCAACCATCGCCAGCGTCTGATATACATGGTGCAGGAATACCTAGGGGCAAGGTCAGACTTGGACACCTTCCCCACCGAAAATCCTCTGGCTTACTGGGTCTTGAGGATGGATCACTGGCCAGAGCTTGCACAGTATGCAATTGAGCTACTGGCCTGTCCTGCAACCAGCGTTCTTTCAGAACGCACATTCAGTGCTGCTGGAGGATTTGTCACGGATCACAGGGTGTGCCTGTCCACCGACTCGGTTGATCGACTGACTTTCATCAAGATGAACCAGTCTTGGATCACCACCAGCTACCACACACCTGATGCTGATATAACAGACTAATTTATTTTAAAATGTCACATCCCTTCAAGACTGATGCTGATGCTGAGTGCCTGTGCTGTTATGTTGACTGGCTATCCTCCTCCTCCTCAATGATCCGATTGATGATGATAGCTTGGAAGAACATTTTTGTTTCTGGGTTCCGCCACCAGTGCCTAAGGCCCAATTTTTCAGCCTCTGTTTAACAGGGGCGTGTAATTACAATTTTTGATGCAATACTTTGCAACAGGGCTCATTGCTGTGCTCCAAGTACAGTATCTGTGAGGGGTTGCAGTGTTGTGCCACCAGTGCCTAAGGCCCAATTTTTCAGCCCCTGTTTAACAGGGGCGTGTAATTACAATTTTTGATGCAATACTTTGCAACAGGGCTCATTGCTGTGCTCCAAGTACAGTATCTGTGAGGGGTTGCAGTGTTGTGCCACCAGTGCCTAAGGCCCAATTTTTCAGCCCCTGTTCAACAGGGGCATGCAATTATAATTATTGATCTAATAATTCACAGCAGGGCCCATTGCTGCGCCCACCAAGAGTAACTGTGAGGCCTTACAGTGTTGTGGCACCAGCACCACCATCAAAGGCCCAATTTTTCCTACCACTGTTCAACAATTATATGTAATTACAATTCCTGATATAATAGTTGACAGCAGGGCGTTCCAGCACCCACCAAGAGTAACTGTGAGTGCTTGCAGTGTTGTGCCAACACCAACACCTAAGGGGCCAATTTCTGCAGAGTATATACGGCAGGTCCCTACTTTCAAACATCCAACTTTCAAACGACTCCTACTTGCAAACGGAAGAAGACAACGGGAAGTGAGAGGAAATCTACCCCTAGGAAGGAAAATTCTCTCCTGTAAGAATTAATATGGGAGAAAGGTGTCTCCTCTCTACTGATGCTTTATCACCAATCCTTGTTTCAATAAAAACACCACATTTCAAAAACAGTTGTCATTGGGACGGAAAGTGAGGTGAAATGTTCTGAACAGGGGCACAGACAGCAAAACAAATGTTACAGGGGTGATAACCCTTCCCTATGTTTTCCAAAAAGCTTAAAAATATATTTTTTGGCTGGAGCTACACTTAAACAATGTACCAGTTCAAAATTACAAACATATTCTACATAAGAACAAACCTACAGTCCCTGTCTTGTATGCACCGCCTGTATACGGCTGTTCAGAGTATATAGGGCCTTTTTTATTTTGTGTGCGGGGTTCCCCTTAATATCCATACAAGACCCAAAGGGGCTGGTAATGGGCTGGGGTAGGGGCTGTGATGGGGTAGCTATGCCATTTTTCTTAAAGATTTTCATCCATATTACCGGGACCAGACATTACATTAAAGCCGCAAGCAGTTTTAAATGGCTTTTTTTTTTCCTTTAGAAATGTCATTTTGTGCAGGGACAGTTCTAAACACGGGAAACACGTGGCACTTCACAGGCATACTTTAGACACCCCCCAGGTACGATATTTAAAGGAATATTTGATTATTTTTTTTCACTTAATGCATCATTAAAATGACTGCTCCCGAAAAACGGCCGTTTTTAAAACTTCTTTTTGCATTGATACATGTCCCCTGGTGCAGAACCCGGGTTCCCAAACCCTTTTTAGGACAATAACATGCATAATAGTCGTTATAATTAGCACTTTAGAATTTGAACGTTCGCATCCATTGTATTTAATAGGGTTCTAATGTTCGTGCGAACTTTCGGTCCGTTCGCGGGTTCTGGTGCGAACCGAACCCGGGGGTGTTCGGCTCATCACTAGTAAGGACTATGCAAGTATAAATGAGAGCTCATTTCTATTAAAATATATATGACTTGATTCACAGTTGGGCGACTTTTCATGATTCTCAATGATAACCATTCATATCTGTGCTACTTTAAGTCAGACCAACTTCAAAGTAGTCCCTGTACTACTTTGGTATGACTTTCAGGCTCGGTTTCCACTAGTGCGACTTGTCATGCAACTTGGGACTGCAAAGTCGCACGACATGTCATACCCTATGATTTCCAATGAATATGGTTCATATCTGTGCAACATGAAGTCGCAGCGACTTCAAAGTAGTCCTTGCACTACTTTGGTCCCACTTTGATACAACTTGAGGTCCATAGACCTCAAGAATATACAGGCATTGCTCCAAGTCGCATCAAAATCGTGGCAAAAAATCGTGGCAAAATCATGCGAATTTAGGGTTGCAATAGTGGAAACAGAGCCTCATGTGACTTGAGGTACATAGGGCGCAATATTACACAGGCATTCCCAGAAGTTGGGGCCAAGTTGCAGCGACAAAGTGGCAGCAAATTAGTGTGACTTTCAGGTGCAACCTGAAAGTGGGGAAAATTCGTCCCTGCACTACCTTGGTTTGACTTTGATGCGATTTGAGGTCCATACACCACAAGATAACACAGACATTGCTTCAAGTCATGGCAAAGCTGTGCAATTTTAAGGTCGCACAAGTGCAAATGGGGCTTTATTCAAAGGTGTTATAATTTAATCTCATTAGGTTACTTTCACACTTATGTGACTTTTCATGCAGCTTTGGACCTCAGAGTCGTATTAAAAAGTATCCCCCCCCATGAGTTCCATTCATATCTATGCAACTTAACCCATGTTCACATAGCTCTGATTTGACATGTCAAATTGCAGGCCAAATCGGCGCTTATTGACGGCAATAGAAATGTCCGAATTGGTGCGACGCCACACAGATTCCCAAATGTAGTTCCTACACTACTTTGGGCGACTTCAGGAGGCGATTTCTTACCTCCCAACTTTTTGAGATGGGTATAAGGGACAACTATTAGCAAAAGTATGTAGACATAGTACACACCTCCTAAAACACCTTCTTAAAGGAGAATTATAAAAAAAATAAAAATATTAGTTAAACCCCCAAGTGCTTTTTTTTTTAACAATAATATCCCTTTAGATTGGCTTTGGGAATTTACAAACAAAGAAATTTAGAAATTAGATGAAAGTTTTAGCGCTGGAAAACCCTTTTTGAAAGATAAAAATTGCATTTTATATAAAACTATACAGATCCGAACAAAATGAGGGACAAATGAGGAGGAAAGAGGGACAGAGGGACTTTGGTCCAAATCAGGGACAGTTGAGACCTATGTGATTTCACTAGACATCTGTGCAGGAAAGTGCGCTGATGTCTCTGAAATCGCTCACAAAGTCGGGCTGAGGCCCCTTTCACACTTGAGCGACTTTTCCTGCGACTTTGGTCATCAGAGTTGCATGACAAGTCATACCCCATGATTTTCAATGTGTACCATTTATATCTGTGAAACTTCAAGTCACGCCGACTTCAAAGTAGTCCCTGTACTACTTTGGTCCGACTTTGATACGAGTTGAGGTTCATAGACCTTAAGTTTACACAGGCATTCCCTGGGATCGCAGAAAAAATGCAGACGGAAATTTGCGCGCCTTTCCCTGCGACTCCTGCGTCCATAGACCTCAAGATTACACAGGCATTGCTTAAAGTCGCATCAAAATCACACAACTTTCAGGTCGCACAAGTGTGAAAGGGGCCTAAGTCACTGAGCTGAGTACTATTATACCTAGAATATAAAGTAGTCCCACCATCAAACACTCAGCAGCATATGCTGAAAAGAGGCGAATGCCTATTAGTCAATGCCACATCAGCATGAGCATGGTTGTTACTATAATATTAATATTGGTTGTAAACCCACTTAGACAACTTGCACCTACAGGTAAGCCTAGATTAAGGCTTACCTGTAGGTGCAAGAAATATCTCCTTAACCTACACACACTAGTAGATGTTTGTGCTACGCTCAATAGGCTAGTGGTCAACACTTCTACCTTGAAAAACTCAGGCTTTGAAACACTCATGGGTTCAAATCCCACAGAAAGATACTAAAAGATTGTATTGGTGAAAAAAAGGCAAATGCCAATTAGCCAAAGCAGCATGTGCTGAAAATAGGTGAATGTCAATTAGCCAATGCACTTTTATCCAATAATATTATGGTGTGGACATCCAAACATCACACACTAGCTAACGGGCAGTTTACATTTCTTTGTTTGTTTATTTTAATTTGCTTGTGCAAATAATAAACATAGCTGTTGGGTGGTAGGTTGGCTGGTATTTGAACTTGTACCATGAGAGTGGAGACATCTGAGCAGACCACTAAGCCATTGTGCTAAGTACAAGACCTGCATAATAGTGTAGTATGATTAAAGAATGAACATAAATAATTACCGTTTTATTGCCACCTAAATGAAAGAAAAAAAAAACATGAAAAAAACAACATACAACAAATAGGTAACCTAAATGTTTAATACATGTAACTTTACATAATAGCAGACATTACTATGTAATAATCATTCATAACTGCATTCGTTAGCAAAAGAAGGAAAAAAACTAGGAATACTAATTGCAATATACATCAATAGATAGAGCACATCTCATATAAAAAAAAATCTTTCACATACACGGATCATGGTTACAGTGCAGTGCTATATAAAAACTTAGTGGAAATTGGCATTTGCACGTACGCGGATTCGCTAATTAGCGCTGATTCCACATTTACTAACACTTGTTTGCTGCTAATAGCGCTCTTTTTCATTCGCAAATTCGCGCGTTGAATTTTTAATTGCCAAAAATTGGAGCTATTATTTGCGATAGTGCTCAGTACTTCCTGGAGTTATAGTAAATCAGCCCCCTAGTACAATAATGAAAACCTGATCCATCCAAAAATGTAGGTGGTTTTCCTGGAGGATCAGGAACATTAGGTGCTATCATATTTCTTAACCCTGGTGCTCGTCTATAGATGAATTTAGGTCTAGAGGGAAGAACATTAACCAAATCTCTGTCCTTGAGAAGTATTGGCCAAAATTTGTGAAAGGTGCGCTCAATAGTTTTGTACTGCCTATGAAAACCAGAAACAAAAGCTAATTCCCCCTGGGGGGGTATTTTCTCTATCCATAATAGCCACTTGATGCTGGGCTTTTTGGAGTACCTGATGGGAATAACCTTTTTCTATAAACCTCTTAGTGAGGATGGAGACCTGTTCATGGAAATCGGTCAGACTCTCACAATTCCCCCTGATCCGCATGTACTGGCCTTTGGGTATAGCTCCCAGCCATTGGGGGTGATGGCAACTGGTTGTTGGCACAAAGCCATTTCTATCAGTGCTTTTGAAAAAGGTCTTTGAGCTAATTTTGCTGTTTTTCTTAATTAAAGTAAGATCTAGATAGTTGACTGTAACCGTACTCCATTCAGCTGTAAATACAAGACCATATTGATTGTTATTTAGATAAGTACAAAAATTTTAGTTTGAGGAAGGCCTACCCTCATAAAACACAGACAAGCGCTCCTGAAAAAATAAGACAGAAATATATAAATTTTTAGTGGATGAAAAGCTGCTTTCTTAATAAAACGAGTTTTAAAACTTTAAAACAGAATGCTTAAAAATAGAGGTAAATCAAATTAGTATAGTAAATACAAATAAAGATCAACCCAGATAGCGCTAGTACATGTATTCAACATGTACAGCAACAATCATTATTGGAGTCCACATTAATGAGTTCATAATTGTAGGATGAAAGTGATGAAAAAAGAGAACCCAGAAACGTCCAGTTATCCTGTTAAATGGAGGAATACTGCTGACACCAGAAGAGATTAAGGGAGAAGAACACCTTCACTCACGTGCTGCAAACAAACAGAGGGGGGTGTGTGTATAGAACCCCCTCCTAGATGGACTCTTACCACAGAGCGATCAAATAACAGCCTGTATGCAATCAAAAAGGTGCTCCCAGCAGAGGATCTCACACTTCCGGTCCGTGGTTGCAGTGCTCATCAATCACCATAAGGAAAACAAAGGAAGCGGACATAGCGTAACACCGTTTCAGAGCCTTTATTCAAACTTTTAAAATCCCACATAGATGTGCACTCACATGTAAAAAAATGTAATCAGGCATTTGTTCCCATTTATACAGTGCCAGAACCAGGCTCTATAGGTTAACTTACATATCCTACCACACTCGCCGCTGTCCGTGCTGCGGAGATGGATGTATACGTTCCTACAGCTGGCTGGCGTCACCTCTTGCGTGTCTTGTTTCCACCCTGACTAGTTTCGTCTATACAACTTCATCTGAGGGTTTCCACCCTGACTAGTTTCGTCGTATAGATGAAACTAGTCAGGGTGGAAACAAGACACGCAAGAGGTGACGCCAGCCAGCTCTAGGAACGTAGACATCCATCTCCACAGCACGGACAACAGCGAGTGTGGTAGGCTATGCAAGTTATACAGCGCCTGGTTCTGGTGCTGTATAAATGGGAACAAATGCCTGATTACGTTTTTTTACATGTGAGTGCACTATGTGGGATTTTAAAAGTTTGAATAAAGGCTCTGAAATGGTGTTACTCTATGTCCGCTTCCTTTGTTTTCCTTATGGTGATTGATGAGCACTGCAACTGCGGACCAGAAGTGTGAGATCCTCTGCTGGGAGCACCTTTTTGATTGCATACAGGCTGTTATTTGATCGCTCTGTGGTAAGAGTCCATCTAGGAGGGGGTTCTATACACACACCCCCCTCTGTTTGTTTGCAGCACGCGAGTGATGGTGTTCTCCTCCCTTAATCTCTTCTGGTGTCAGCAGTATTCCTCCATTTAACAGGATAACTGGACGTTTCTGGGTTCTCTTTTTTCATCACTTTCATCCTACAATTATGAACTCATTAATCTGGACTCCAATAATTATTGTTGTTGTACATGTTGAATACATGTACTAGCGCTATCTGGGTTGATCTTTATTGAGATAATTGATGAAAAATTGTAAGTCCTCATGTGAGCCCTCCCACAGTAGGATAATATCATCAATATATCTTTTATAATACAAAAGAGCTGCCTTGGATTCATGGTAGGTGGTTTCATTTTCCCAGTTATTGAGTACTACGTTGGCTACACTAGGAGCATACTGAGCCCCCATTGCTACCCCCTTAATTTGGTTATAGAACTTGTCCTGAGCCCAAAAATAATTATTACTAGGGGTGCAACGGATCAAAAAACTCACGGATCGGATCGATCCTCGGATCAGGGGTCACGGATCGGATCATTTTCAGATCGGCAAAAAAAAAAATTACTAATATCCTCGTAATTTCCCCCCCACTGTAATATCCATAATCTTCCCCCCCTGTAATAACCACAATCTTCCCCCCCTGTAATATCCACAATCCTCCCCCCCTGTAATATCCACAATCTTCTCCCCCTCTAATATCCACAATCTTCTCCCCCTGTAATATCCACAATCTTCTCCCCCTGTAATATCCACAATCTTCTCCCCCTGCAATATCCACAATCTTCTCACCCTGCAATATCCACAATCTTCTCACCCTGCAATATCCACAATCTTCTCCCCCTGCAATATCCACAATCTTCTCCCCCTGCAATATCCACAATCTTCTCCCCCTGTAATATCCAAAATCTTCTCCCCCTGTAATATCCACAATCATCTCCCCCACTTACCTTACTCTCCCGCCGGCCAGTTCAGATCCACGAGCAGCGAGGATGAGGGGTGATGACGTCAGCACGCACAAGGCGGCGGCCGCCGCCGGGTGTACCAAGATGGCCGCGGCTCCGGAGCTAGGCTGAAGCCACGGCCTTTCCTAAGGCTGAGGCCGCGGAACGCTCCGCGTATCGCGGTGTGTGCCGATCCGAACGGGGTGACCCGTTCGGATCACGGATCTTCACCGATCCGTTGCACCACTAATTATTACCCATGGCTTGCCTAAGACCTTCAACTTGAAAGTCTGTTTGGTCAGTGGGTAGCTTGGATTGCTCTGTCAAAGCCAATCCTACGGCTACTAGGGCATCATCTTGTTTAATATTAGTATACAGCGACTCAATGTCAACTGTGACCATGAGTGTAGTATCTGTTACTGATAAAGTGGAAATAGACCTAATGAGCTCCCTACTATCTTTCAAGTAAGACTTACCCTTGGCTACCAATGGTTGGAGATATATGTCTATATACTCCCCAACACGTGAGTACAGGGAACCTATCCCACTAATAATAGGTCGGCCGGGCAGTTTGACTCTAGTCTTCTGAATTTTGGGTAGTATGTAAAGGACTGGGGTGCGTGGGGCCCGTGGAATAAGATATTGAGCCTCCTTCTGATTCAAAATATGTTGATCCACTCCTCTAGAGACCCAATTTGCCAATTGGGTTCGTAAGTTATTAATCGGATCCGATGCAAGTACCCTATAAGTGTCAGCATCATCCAACAGCCGTTAGATCTCTGTATAATAATCGTCCTTGGTGAGTACCACCACAGCACCCCCTTTATCTGCTGGGCGGACTACCAAGTTTTTATTTTGTTCTAACTTTTTAATACCCTCTATTAGTGCATGATTTTTACTGGCCTGTTTAACTTCTACTAGTTTGATTTCATCAAAGGGTGGTGAGTCCCTTTCGTAGGATTAAAAACAGAATTATTTTTTAAACCACTATGTAAAAACTGTTTAGTTACCACTGTGGATGAAACAGTAGAGGTTTGAGAAGCAAAATGTTTTTTTTTTTTTTTTTTTTTCACAATCAAAGATTTTTATTAAAGTTTGTTACAGATAACAAGTAATAAATCAGGCATATAAAATACAGAATTGAACATTCAGGGCTCAGTAATATGCAGAGTCAATAGGCATAGGCATAACAAAATATAAAGCCCTGATGATAGTAATAGGGTAACCTAAAACAAACATAAATTGAACATATATTTGAGTAAATGTAATGGTGGGGGAATGGGAAAGGTAAAAAGAATGGACAAGAGGGAGGGAAGGGGTGGGAGAAGTGGAATGATTGAAGCATGGCAGTATAGGTAGAAGGGAAACAACAACCTTCCGTCGCATGTATACATTCTCTATGATAGGGGTTATGCGGTAAGTGATTGGAATTCAGAGGAGTATGAGAATACGACCCAAGGTTGCCAGATTTCGGCAAAATTGGTGTTACTCTCCCTCTTCATAGCTGCAATTTCTTCCATTTTGTATATATGGTGTATTCTATCCAACCAGTCCCTAATTTTTGGCACCTGTTTGGTCTTCCAGTGAAGGGGTATGAGTGTTTTCGCTGCAAGGAGGAGATGTCTAGTGAGGGATTTCTTATATTTGCTTATGGTGAAATTGTTAACGTTAATCAGGCAAGCTGCTGCTGTAAGATTGAGACTGGTTTCAGTTATGAATTGGACCCATTTCCTGACCTCATCCCAGTACTCTAGAATTTTTGGACATTCCCACCATATATGGAGGAAGGAACCAATAGCGTGATCACAACGCCAGCATGTATTTGAGGCTGTGGTGGACCATCTCCCAGACCTCTGGGGTGTAATGTACCATTGGGTAAGAATTTTATAAGAGACCTCCTGATATTTAGCGCTTAAGGAGCATTTGTGTGTCATAATACATGCCTTCTCCCATTGTTGTGTCGATATCGTAATTTTGAGGTCGTTTTCCCATTTAGCCTTATGTTTCGAGTCGTCTGTGTGCTGAGCCTGGGTTAACCAGGTGTAGGCTAGAGAAGTGGTATGAGCTACTGAGGATCTCTTGAAGCAAAGTTTCTCAAATGGGGACATTGGCTTACAGTACGATGACCTAAATTTGCTGTTAATCAGGAAATCTCTTAGTTGCATGTAAAACCAGAGGCCCGGGAACGGCCCTCCCCATTCTGCCTGCATAGTATCCAAAGATTTGACTTTTGAGTCTGACAGGCATTGGGAGGTTGTGCATGTGTGTATTTCTTTCAGGCGTTGGCCCGGAATAAAATCGGGATTGTTAGTAATTGGGGTCAGAGGCCCAGGTATGGAGGCAATATTGTATCTGCCTGCAATTTTGTGCCAGACCTGAAGGGTGTTTGCTACTAAAGGATGTGTCTGAGTTTTGTCTGTTTTGGAGTGTTGTGTCCAAGGGTAGAAAAGTAGGTTGTTTGGAGTTAAGCTTTGTTCCAGTTGGATCCAGTCTTTATCCTGACCATGGCAGTGCCAATCTAGTATCCTAGTAATGTGGGTGGCTTGGTGGTATTTTTTAAAGTCAGGCAAACCAATTCCTCCTCTATGTTTGGGGCGTGTCAGCAAATCAAAATTAATTCTTGGTTTCTTGTCTGCCCATAGGAAGCGTCTCTGGGCTCTGAGGAGGCTTGTGAAAAAAGCCTCTGGGATTTTAATGGGAAGTGCATTGAAGAGGTAGAGCAGTCTTGGGAGAACCGTCATTTTTAAAATTGAAGCTCTGCCAAACCACGAGAAGGTCTTGGAGGACCATTTTCGGAGTTCTCTAGTCAGTGAGTTGAGTAGTGGCTTGTAGTTGTATCGGTAAAGAGAGTCTAAATCGTTAGTCAGGTGTATTCCTAGGTACTTCAATGTGTCTCGTTCCCATCTATAATTGTAGTTGTCCTTCATTAATTTTAGTTGATCAGGAGGAAGGTTAATATTCAGGGCCTCCGATTTGGATTGATTAATCTTAAAATTGGATATAAATCCAAACGTCTCAAAAATTCTTTTTAAGTTAGGGATGGATATGTGCGGCTGTGATAAAAAAAATAATAAATCATCCGCATAGGCGGCTACTTTGTATTCTCTTTTCCCTATCTTAAAGCCTGAGACATCCTCTACTAGGTTTATTTTCCTTATCAGAGGCTCCAGAGAGATGATGAAGAGAAGGGGGGAAAGGGGGCATCCCTGTCGTGTACCATTGTGGATCTTAATGGATTCAGAAAAGGTATTGTTGACCTTGACCTTTGCACTTGGATTTCGATAGAGGGCTGTGATCCAAGAAAGCATATTTTCGTTTAAGCCAATATGGGAGCATGTGGCCATCATATAGTCCCAGGAGACCCTATCGAAAGCCTTCTCAGCATCAGTAGAAAGCAACAATCCCTTTGTTTTAGAGTGTCGGGAGAAGTGTATTAAGTTTAGTGCTTTGGTAATATTATCTCGTGCTTCTCTGCCCGGCATGAATCCTACTTGTTCTGGTCCTATAATTTTTGACAGTAGGGGTTTCAGTCTGTTAGCTAGTATTTTGGCCAAAAGTTTCAGATCTATATTCAATAGGGAGATGGGTCTATAGTTTGCACATTCCGTCTGGTCTTTGTCCGGTTTGGGTATTACTGCAATGTGTGCCATAAGGAAGTATTCCGAGTTATGGTCAGTCTTAGCTAGATAGTTAAATGTGGACCTAAGGGGCTTTATAAGTAAATGTGTGTAGGCTTTGTAGTACTGTGAGGTAAAACCGTCTGGACCTGGGCTTTTCCCTGCTTTAAGGCCTTTGATTGCCTCTAAAATTTCTTCGGTATCAATGGGTTCTTCTAATTTCGCTGCGTCTTCCTGAGTGAGCGTGGGAAGTTGGCTATCCTTAAGGAAATCAGATATCGTTTCTTGTTTTGTGGTTGTCAAATGTGGTGGCTTATGTTGTTCTGGGAGGTCGTAAAGTTTTGAGTAATACTTCTGAAAAAGGTCAGCTATTTCAGTAGTCTTATGTCTAGGAGTACCATCTTTATCCCTTATGGCATGTATGTGTCCTGCCATGGTGGTATCTTTTAATGCTTTGGCTAGTAGTTTGCCACTTATATCTCCGTGTTCGAAATAGATACTTTTTTTGAAAAAGAGGGCCTTTCTAATTTTGAGGTCAAGTACAGATTTGAGGGCGGCCCTACAGTGCGTCAGTTCTTCTTCTACCTTGATGGAGAGTGATTGTTTGTGTTGTGATTCCAATGTGGCTATTTGCGAGGACAAATTGACTATTTCTTTCTCCTTCTCTTTCTTTTTCCTGGCGCCCCATCTCATAAATTCTCCCCTTATCACACTTTTGTGAGCTTCCCAGTTATTTAGGGGATTAGTATCTGCGTCTACATTGCTTTTAAAGTATTCATTAATCGCTCCATGAATGTCGTCTTTTATGGTCTGATCAGTCAAGAGTGACGCATTGAGTCTCCAGCTAAAAGTAGTGCGCTTCGGAGGGTCAAAAGTCAGTGAGATGGATGTGGGTGCGTGGTCGGATAGGGAGATTATACCTATCTCAGCCCTTTGTAGGTTGCACAAATCCCTTTGTGAGATCAGGATCAAGTCAATTCGTGAGTATCGTTTATGTGGGGAGGAAAAAAAGGTATAGTCCTTCCCAGTGGTGTGTATAGATCTCCAAGTATCTACCAAAGATAGGGATCTTAAAAGTGATTTGATTCGCTTGAGGATTCTATATGTTACAGCTGTGTGTCCCGTGGAGGTGTCTTTGAGGGGAGAGAGGGGAATATTGAAATCTCCTCCCAATATGATACACCCCTCTGCAAACCATTTTAGCTCGTCTATTATCCTATGACAGAATGTGATGTGGGCGGCATTTGGGAAGTAAACATTGGCGAGTGTAACAGGTGAGCCTGCCCAAACGCCTTTGAGGAAGAGGAAGCGGCCCTCTGGGTCTGAAAGGAGTTGTTTGACTTCAAAGGGGGAATCCTTGTTAATCAATATAGAAACTCCTTTTGTTTTGGCTAGAGGGTTTGTGGCATGGTACATTTTTGTAAACATGTTATCAGTGAATGTAGGGACATGTTTGCTCTTGAAGTGTGTTTCTTGTAAGAAGACTACGGACGGATGGACTTTTTTAAGTTCTTTTAACAGTTTGGATCTCTTCTCAGGGATGTTGAGGCCATTGACATTGTGGGATATCAGGGTCGGGGATTTTCCTAGATGGGTATAAGCCATGATCTAATTTGTGTAATTACGTATCGTATGATTAAGATTCCGGTACGGTTTGCCTTGTAGTCGAGGGGTTTGTGGTTAGGGCAATATCTGGTTATTAGGTGGGTTATGGGTAGGTTAAGGAAGGGAGTAGGGGTAGTGAGAGTGAAAGGGGGGTGAACAGATAGGGGAGGTTGAGTGAATGCTCACGTTACACCTGATAGGTGGGGAGCAAGTAAGTTGTCTTTAAAACGAGACAACGATGTCAACTCTGAGGGATATAAGGGAGGCGCAGCGGCACAAATTTGGCAGTGGAATGATGTTTACCAAAAATGTATCACTAGAATGTGTTGTGTGTGAGGTTATCTCTCATATAGAATGAGAGCAGAACTGGGAGACCTGGGGGGAAGTGAGCATCATAGAATTGTAATATAAACTCAAACCGATAACTTTAACAACGTAACAGCAGTTAAGGGAGGAGAGAGGCAAAAAGACCTGAAAAAAAAACAAAAAAAAAACCCCCAAACCCCCCCTCTCGAGAGGGGGTCTAAGGAGGAGAGTCCTCACATATCTACCAGATTTTCTGAAAAAAAAATTCTTGTCTGACGTGAAAATAGTGAGATTCTGTAGGCATTAGCAGCATTTGGAAGCCCCTTCCCCTCACCCCGCACCGTGCGTGTAGCCTAGTGCCCCATGTGGAACATACAGTTAAGAGGTTAGACATACCCCAATAAGTGCTTGTGTGGGTTGGCACAGAGCATAGAGCAATAGTCACGTGTACAAGACCCTCATTACCAAAAATCGGTGATCTCCGATAGATGGTTACCTTTTGACAGGTTACAGTTAGACCGGCTTGAGAACAAGTCTGTCTCCCTCAGTACATACCGGTACATGTGAGGACATTCAAAATCCAGGTGCCAGAGCAGATGCATTTTTGTTCTCTCTCGTTTGTCTAGGGAGCGCACTCTCCTTGCATCATTAATGCGGTTATTTTGTATACTCACAGATCCGGTTGCTGTAAAGGGTAGATGAGGGTATGCACTTCCTATTCGTCTGATGTCGGTCTGTCACTCGTCCTGTCTCCAAGTGGAGAGATTATGCAAGTTAAACCTTATCAAAAGCAGTATAGTTAGTCGCTTATGAGATCTTATTCCTAAGTCTTCAAACACTATGGATACCATGGGCTTAGATTGTAGCACTTATGTAAGGCGTTTAGGGTCAAGAGATCTGGTATCCCCCCTACGGTGTTCGTGGGCGAAGGAGTTATTTTGTTAGACCTTGAGGGTAGGTTCAATAAGGCATGTTCATGAGCGTATCATCTGTGCTCAACTGCCCTACTTTTAATCCGAGAGGGGTGTGCGGATATCTCCCGGGAAACAAACCAGGTAATATTTTACTAGGGTAAAGGGGCTATCTTAAAATAACATAACACCTAAACAGACTGAATTCTCATGTAGAAGTTTCAATCTAAAGTTTCCTGCTGCGAGAACAAAAAAAAAAAAAAAAAAATTTCTTGGGGGGGACATCCCCCTCTCTCTTTGTTCTCCTCCCTTGCGTCAGTGAGTTCTGTAAAAGTGAATATTAGATTGTTTACTTGGATCTTGGGTTTCTAGTTCCTTTGAAGGAAGAGGGAGAGTCGGAGTTGCTCCTGTTGGTATTTCTGCGGTAGGGTCCTTGTTGGGAAGGAGGACGGGTGGGTGTTGAACCAGATCCAGATTGGTAATTGTTGATTTCCGGCGGCAGCAAGAATTCCGCGTACCAATCAGGGAGATCTATTGGGGTTATTTGTAGATTTTCGCAGAATTTTTTTAAATCGTCAGGAATTTTGAGCAAGTATTGTTTGCCCATATGAGAGGCTTGTAGTGCAAATGGGAATTTCCATCTATAGATTATGCCTTTTTCTCTAAGGACTTCCAGCAGCGGTCTCAGTGCTCTTCTGTTCTTTAGGGTAATTGGTGACAGGTCTTGGAACAATTGCACTGTGGTCTCATTAAATAGGATTTGGTCATTGGATCTTGCTTTCTGGAGAACGTCTTCTTTTAGACCAAAGTTGGGTAGGCAACATATGATATCCCTGGGTGGGTTTCCATCTGGTGCCCTAGGTCGGAGAGCCCTGTGAGCCCTGTCAAATTCTATGGGAGATTGTTCAGGTCTATCTAGGAGCTTGTTGAAGATGGAAGTCAGCGTCGGTTTGACTTGGTCTGGTAGAACAGTCTCAGGAACACCTCTGATTCTTATATTATGTCTCCTTCCTCTATTATCCAAGTCTTCCAAATGTCTATTCATTTCAATCAAGTGTTGAGAGTGGGAGGTAGTGATGTCATCCAGTCTGACCAGTGCCCTGTCTCTCCTTTTTCCCGCTCGTTCCGTTACAGCCATTTGTTCGGAGAGCCTAAGCAGCTCCGTTTTAATGTCCGTAATGGCGGAGGTGAATGATCTTTTAATATCCGCAGCTATATCTGTCATGATAGCGTAGGTCAGAGGTCTGTCACCTTCATCGTGGCCCGCTGCCGAGTCCTCAGATGGCGGTAAGGAAACTTCGTCGTCTTCTAATTCTTCCTCCATATTTTGCTTGTGAGGTGTCGTCATTTTGGAGTTTCTCCTTCCCCCGCTGTATCTGTATTTGTTCAGGTTTGTTGAAGTTATCCTTCTTTTGGGGGTAGTCAGAGAGCGGAGAACGTGGTCATGTGTTCCCTTTCTGATTTGTGTGGTCATATTCACTATGTGTACGGTTAATTTTCAGGCCCAGGTCTCACAGCAGCTCAGTTTTCACTCACACATCTGCCATCGGTGCCGTGCGCCAAGCCACTATCCCTAAATCCTAGGTGAGGATAGTAGGAAGCAAAATATTTTTGTGAGAATATAATCACAATAGGAGGGGTAGGTGTGATTAGTGCATTAGTTGCGGTGAGGGAGGGACTTCTCTTGCATCAAGTGGTAAAGTGGGAAAGACCGGTTGTCATTCAGTATAGCAGGATTTTATTACAGCCGACTGTGTGTCTCTGTTTGATTGCACCTGCAGTATAGTGGTTTATCGGTAGGGGGCAGGCATGCCTGAGTCTCTACTACTGTTAGGCCCAGGGTGTAGCAAGATGGCCGCCGTTCAGGATCACAGGGACAAGGCTATCATATAACTGGCCAGTCACCTTGATCTAAATGTCAGGTCGTCTCACCTGTGGTTTGGATGTAGTGATTCCTCCACTTTTCAGAGAAGTTCCAAGCCGTTTGGTAGCAGGGTGGGTGTCCTCGTCTGATCTTGGGTGCAGCAAGATGGCCGCCGGGCCCTGCAGTCTATCTCCGGTCTTAGTTAGGTAACCCACCTTCTGTCTGCCTTCAGATTTGATGTGGGATAAGGTGGTCGTCCGGGCCGCGCTCCGGATCTGTCGCTGGGTGATCTGCGGCGTTAGTTACCGGAGCGGGGTGGTTCAGAGGCAGTCACGGGTCCCAAGATGGCGGCGGCGCGGCGCTGGATGGATTCGGCCGCAGGTCTGAGGGCCGGCCTACAGACCTCTCCAGACCAGTTATCCTGCCGTGGGGACAGGCAATCTTCCGTGCTGCGATCCGGAGGTGTCGCCGTGTGATCCGCAGGCTTACCCGGTCAGGATGGATCCGGTGCAGGTACAGGCCCCAAGATGGCGGAGGCGCGGCACTGGTCCGGTTCAGCCACAGGCCTGAGGGCCGGCCTAACTATCCTCCAGACCCCTCAGATCCCGGTATCTGTGTCTTTTGCTTTGCAGCAACAGGGTGTAACCCCGTATTATTTTTATTTTCTCCTATGTCGCCGGATGGCATTAGATTAGGGCTCAGGCTGCGGAGCTCAGCCAGAACACGTCCTTCTCCTCACGTCGCTGGACACGCCCCCCCCATGTTTTTTAATATTGAGTTTTCTGACGTATTTTTCCACATCTATGAATAACTCGAATTTGTTGATGTTTTTATCTGGCGCATACTTTAAACCCTGTGATAAAACTCCCAACTCTTGTTCAGAGAGCTCTATATTTGTTAGGTTGAAAATCCCTTTTGTTAACTGTCCCTTGGTCTTTTTCTTCCTGGTTCCCCCTCTTCTGCCCCTTTTATGGTAGATTCTTTGGGGTATTGGGGGGTAGTAGGTGGGATTTTGTAGGGTTCTTTCCATCCCCTCCATTCCCCCCCTTGTTGATGGTTATTTTGATGTTGATTTGGTCTACCCCTATAGTTCCCTCTAAAGTTGCCTCTAGGTGGTCTAGGCTGGTATTGACTTTGACCTTGATTAGGATAAAGATAACCATAATCCATAGGTCTATTATCAAGTGGTGCATACCTATTGTAAGTAGGTGCTGCATATTGGTCTGGATAATAATTATTGGGTGGAGGATAGTGGGTGGTGTATTCCGCCTCATAGTATCTATTACTATGGCCGGGCAGTTTGATTGACATCTGAGTTAGATGTCACTTCCTGTTTTCTCTCTCTCATTGCCCCCGAAAGAGAGAAAACCGGAAGTATGAGGAGGGACTCCTCCATGGCCGCTGCCAGTGGAAGGCCGATGGAGACACAACAGGAGAGGACACCACACAGCAAGGTAAGTGCGGCTGTGCTCCCATGGAGAAGAGGGAGGGGGATTTGATGGGACAGAGGCTGCATTTGATGGGTCACAGGGCTGCATTTAATGGGACACAGGGCTGCATTTGATGGGACACAGGGCTGCATGTAAGGAGGGACTCCGCTGTGGGCACCTGATGTAAGGAGGGACTCCGTTGGAGGGACCTGATGTAAGGAGAGACTCCGTTGGGGGCACCTAATGGCATCTGGTGGCAGGCAAAACGCTCAGGGCTCCCACTGATTCTGCATTATGGTGAGTTGAATCTCCATTCATCCATTCTTCTCTGGACACAATAAAGAGTCACTTGCTTTACCTTGTGGTATTTTTATTATAAAAGGTTTCTTAGGTGGAGTAGGGAAGGTTAGGAATAACATGGGATGCCCATAGTTATTAGTACCTAGTAGATTCGATTCTGAGAATAAGGCACAACAAAGATGATAGTTTAGTGAGCTGCAGACTATTGCTCCCTTGTATGTTGTACTGATTCCTGCAGAATATTGCTTTAAGAACTTCTTGTGGAAAAGTCACTCTGAATGACTTTCTGAGGTAATGACAGTTATCCAAATGCTATCTCTGTGTCCGGAATGTTTCCTCATACACACCCCTCCGACCCCACAGTCCCTCTACTGCAAATGGCAACTGATGGACTACTAGGCCCAAATAGTCCGGTGATGGAAAGGCTGAGTTCCCCAGCCACAGCTTTCCATCTTGAGATAAGGTTAGAGTCCCTCCTTGTAACATCCTGCTGTGTAGGACTGACCGTGCAACATCCCGTCTAAGACACCCCCTTGTGGCTTTCAGTTACTAGGGGCAACAGCAGATATTCCCAAGTCTCCTCAATCCATGCTGACACAATCCTCCTCCTCGTCCTCTTCCTGTGTAATTGGTGGGCCCGCAGGAACACTGTCTGGATAAAGGGGGCCTTGAGAGGTAAGGACGTCTTCCTCTTCCTCCCTCTGTTCTGCCTCAAGTGCCCTGTCTATTATTCCATGCAGCGTGTGCTCCAACAGGTGGACAAGAGGTACAGTGTCACTGATGCATGCACTGTCACTGCTCACCATCCTCGTGGCCTCCTCAAATGGTGACAGGACAGTGCATGCATCCCTGATCATGACCCACTGGCGTGGCAAAAAAAAACAAGCTTCCCTGACCCTGTCCTGGTGCCATAATCGCACAGGTACTCATTGATGGCCCTCTGCTGCATGTGCAGCCGCTGCAGCATGGCCAACGTTGAGTTCCACCTGGTGGGCATGTCACAGATTAGGCGGTTCTTGGGCAGGTTGTATTCCGTTTGGAGGTCAGCCAGCCGAGCACTGCCATTATATGACCGGCGGAAATGCACACAGACTTTCCTGGCCTGCCTCAGGACATCCTGTAAGCCCGGGTACCTGCCCAAGAACCGCTGCACCAGCAAGTTAAGGACGTGAGCCAAACAGGGCACATAGGTCAGCTGTCCTTGTCGGAGGGCGGAGAGGAGGTTGGTGCCATTGTCGCAAACCACCATTCCTGGCATAAGCTGGTGTGTGGTCAACCACCTCTGAGCCTGCCCCTGCAGAGCTGACAGAATCTCTGCCCCAGTGTGGCTCCTGTCCCCCAAGCACACCAGCTCAAGCAACGCATGGCATCTTTTTGCCTGCGTACTTGCGTAGCCCCTTGAAAGCCTATGGATCACAGCTGGTTCCGAGGACAAATCAGCAGGGGAAGAGGCCATGGAGGAAGAAGAAGAGGAGGGGGTGGAGGAGAGAGGTGTATCAGAATCACCACTAGTAGCATTTTGGAGGCGTGGTGGCAGAACAACCTCCAACACTACTGCACCCTGTCCTGCATCCTTCCCAGCTGCCAGCAGAGTCACCCAGTGCGCCGTGAAAGATAGGTAACATCCCTGTCCATGCCTGCTGGACCATAAGTCAGCGGTAATATGCACCTTACCGCTGACTGACCCGGTCCAGGAAGGTCAAGACATTGCCTTCCACATGCCGGTAGAGAGCCGGAATCGCCTTTCATGAGAAAAAGTGGCGTTTTGGAACCTGCCACTGAGGTACCGCACATTCCACAAACTCACGGAAGGGGGCAGAGTCTACCAACTGAAAAGGCAGCAGTTGAAGTGCTAGCAATTTAGCCAAGCTAGCATTCGACCGCTGGGCATGTGGCTGGTGCAGCAACTGGGGCAGGGAAATTTGCCTGGTACAATCGGACGTTGGTGTACCGATAGCAGAGTGCCCGCAAGTACTTGGCAGTGACACATCTAATTCTACACCTTCATTCCTCTCAGTGCAGGTTTCTGAGAGGACTGAAGGTATAGTGGGGTTGCAGATCCCAGCTGATGAGGAGAAATGAGTGGTCCGCTTTGTTCCTTGGTGTGGGTCTTTTACGTATGCTTGCCAACAAACTGCATGGCAGGTCGACATATGTCTGGTCAAGCATGTGGTGCCCAAATGGCTGATCTTTTGGCCACACGAGAAACTCTTCAGACATATGTTGCAAATAGCAATAGTGCGATCTGCTGCACACGTCTATAAAAAGGCCCACACCAAAGAACTTTTGGAATAACGCGCAGAGACAGCAGCGCCCTGCACATGTGGAGCTCTGCGGTGTGATGCAGTCGGTTGTCTGCCCTTAAGCTGGCCCCTGGAGGGCATCCTGCCTCGTTGGAGATGTGCCTCCTCCTCTCTCCTATCAGGCACCCAATGTAGAGTCAGTGACCTCATCATCCCCTCCCTCCTCGTCACTGGAGCAAACCTGGCAGTATGCTGCAGCTGGGGGAACATGACTGCCAGTTTGCTGTCCTTCTTGGGCACCCCCTCTCTCTGGGCTCACGTTACTGCCTTCCTCAAGCTGGGTACCATCATTGGAGCCTTCAAAACGCTGCGCATCCTCCTGCAGCATGTACCCAACACTGTGGTCAATAGACATGTGCAAAAGGAAAAAAATTGTTTTGTTTCGTTTTAATTTGTTAATTAATTAATTTTGTTTAGTTGGATTCGTTAAATTTGTTTTCGGAATTCGTTTAGTTTTCGACCGAATTGGAAAAATCGTCGCATTCGAAAATATTTCAACCAAATTCGAAAATATTTCTACCGGATTCAATAATATTTCATCCGCATTCGTTAATATTTCAACCAAATTCGATAATATTTCAACCGGATTCGAAATTATTTCAACCGAATAGAAAATATTAGAATAAAATAGAAAAACAGAGAATAGACTAGAAAAACAATAGAACAGAATATAATATATTATATTTTATTCTATTCTGTTCTATTTTTTTTCTAGTCTATTCTTTTATATTCTATTAAAATCTGTTCTATTAAAATCAAAATCATTATATACTAAATTTGAATTTCAGAAGATGGTTATATATAAATATATATATATTTTTTTTCCGACATTCTAATTTCGTATAGAATGAATTCGAATTTGAATAGAAAAGATTAGAATAGAAATAGAAAATAGACTAGAAAAACAATAGAACAGAATAGAATATAGATATTATCTATTTTTTTTTGCAGATTATTATTTGTTTCCATGAGATCTCCTGCAGACTATTAGCATCTATTTCATTTTTTTTTGCAGATCTCCTGCAGACTATTAGTATCTATTTCCTTTTCTCGCCAGATCTCCTGCAGACTATTAGCATCTATTTCTTTTTTAGCAGATCTCCTGTAGACTATTAACAGCCATTTCACTTCTTTTTTTTGCAGATCTCCTGCAAACTATTAGCATCTATTTCATTTTTTTTGCAGATTACTATTTATTTCCATCAGATCTCCTGCAGTATATTAACATCTATTTCATTTTTTTGCAGATCTCCTGCAGACTATTAGCATCTATTTCATTTTTCTTTTCTTTTTCTTTTTCTTTTTTGCATTAGAGCAGCCATTTTCTTTATTTCAGCAGATCCCCTGCAGCCTATTAGCATCTATTTCATTTTTTTTTGCAGATTACTATTTATTTCCATTCGATCTCCTGCAGACTATTAGCATTTATATATTTTTTTGCAGATCTCCTGCAGACTATTAGTATCTATTTCATTTTCTCATCAGATCTGCAGACTATAAGCATCTATTTCATATTTTTTTTGCAGGTCTCCTGAAACTATTAGCAGCCATTTCCCTGTGTATAGAGATATAAGCGGTGATGATGTCTCTCTTGTTGTCTCTTCCTCAAACCGTTCCTCCATTCATAAATAAAATAGATGCTAATAGTTTGCAGGAGATCTGCTGGAAATAAAGGGAATGGATCGTAATCTGCAAAAAAAAAAGAAATAGCTATTAATAGACTACAGGAGATGTGCTAAAATAATGTGTATTAGTGAGTGTGGGGGATGGATGGAGATGCTGAGCTCTGATTGGATGGAGTATGGAGGTGATTGAATGAATTCAATTTGAATCGAAAAGATTAGAATAGAATCAAAAATATTGGAAAGAATCTAATAGAAAAACAATAGAACAGAACAGAATAAAATGCAATATATATATTATATTTTATTCTATTCTGTTCTATTGTTTTTCTAGTCTATTTTCTATTTATATTCTAATCTTTTCTAATTGGAATTTGAATTCATTCTATATGAAATTCGAATGTCGGAACATGGTTTTATATATATAAATATATATTTATTTATTTATTTATTTTCTGATTTGTTCCATAGTTTTTTTCATGATATTGTTTTCTATTATTTTCGAATATTTTCTATTCAAATTCGATTTAATTCTATATGAAATTTGAATATTGGAAAATGGTTATGTATATGTATATCTTATAAATTTGAATAGAAAAGATTAGAATAGAAAATAACTGAATAAAAAAATAAGAGAATACAATAGAACAGAATAGAAAAAAAAAATATATATATATATATATCTGTCCATAACTGTCCATCTTCCGAAATTCGAATTTAGTATAGAACGATTTTGATTGGAATAGAAAAGATTCGAATAGAAAAGAATAGACTAGAAAAACAATATAACATAATAAAATTAAATATAATATATTAGATTTTATTCTATTCTGTTCTATTGTTTTCTAGTCTATTCTTTTCTATTATTTTCTATTCTATTTTATTCTAATCTTTTCTATTCAAAATCATTCTATACGAAAATCTAATTTCAGAAGATGGTTATTTATATATATAGATCTATATCTATAGATATATAGATATATCTATATATATCTATATCTATAGATATACATATATATTATATTTTTATAGGGTTAGGGTGAGGGTTAGGGTTAGAGTTGGGGTTAGGGTTAGGGGGTTAGGGATAGGGTCATGGTTAGGGTTAGGGTTATGGTTAGGGGTTAGGGTTGTGATTGGGATTAGGGTCAGGGTTCGGGTTCGGGTTAGGCTTAGGGTTAGGGTTAGGGTTAGGGTTGGGGTTCGGGTTTCCCCTTGAAGAATAAGGCTTGGACTCAGTAATTTGAACAGAATAAAATAATATTTTCTAGTCTATTCTTTTCTATTCAAATCTTTTCTATTCTAATTCATTCTATAGGAAATTCGAATTTTGAAAGATGGCTCTATATATATATATCTATATATATATATATATATATATATATAGATAGATATATATATATAATATATATATATTTTTCAGATCTGTTCTATTGTTTTTCTATGCAATTCTTTTCTATTATTTTCTATTTTATTGTAATCTTTTATATTCAAATTCTATTTCATTCTATATGAAATTCGAATTTCGGAAAATGGTTATTTTTTTATATATATATATATATATATATATATATATATATATATATTGTGAGGGGGTTAGCTCGGCAGCGGGTGTGTGTGACCCCCGGGATGGGCTCCCCACACAAAACAGGCCCAGCAAACGGAGGTTGTGGTTTTCAAAATCAAAAAGGTGCGGTTTATTTTCTATTTACAGTGACAAAACACAGCAAAGCAAAAGAAACATAACCAAAATAAATCCTGGTCAAGTTGACCTCTGACTAAACATACAGGTTTCCTAACTAACAACTGGGATCAGCCTAGTGCTGTCCTAGTCCCTAAGTCCCTGGTTTTAAATGTCCAAGCAAATAGCCACACAAGCTTTGTCTCACCGCACAGGGGTTCACTCTCCCTAGACAGTCCACACAGGTCTGGTTCCAGGCATGAGCTAACATCTAATGAAGCTGGGAGTTCTTATAGAGGCCTAAATGAGCTGACAAGCTTCAGCTGGTCTCATCAACTCCCTGTCTGCACGACGCCCAGCCCTCTCCCTAGAGGTATGAGTC
Organism: Rana muscosa; assembly: GCA_029206835.1. Classification (NCBI taxonomy): domain Eukaryota; kingdom Metazoa; phylum Chordata; class Amphibia; order Anura; family Ranidae; genus Rana; species Rana muscosa. The sequence goes on from CM055128.1 coordinate 197,399,099, forward strand.
ATCCATGAGCCCACTAGCCTTATACAACTCTCCACCTAGTTGTATAAGTCGGCGTAAAGCCTGAATCTGGGCGAAATATATCTACCCCCCTGGATGCAACCAGGTGACTTTACCTTCCTGCTGTCACATACCCCCCCCTCTTGTTTTAACCTCGGGGTTGGAACACCAGCAATCAGGCATTCATGTACTCGAGACAAAGCATCCACATTCCCCATTTGAACGCCAGGGCGATGCTTTACTGTGAAGTTGAATTCCTGGAGGGCCAGGAACCACCTATTCACTCTTCTATTTGTTTCCTTGTTTTGAGCCATCCACTTTAACGGAGCGTGATCCGTAACCATGTCAAAGTGCCTACCTAGCAGGTAGTACCGAAGGGAATCTAGAGCCCACTTCACCGCTAAACACTCCTTTTCAACGGTGGCGTAATTTACCTCATGGGACTTCAACTTCCTGCTGAGGTAAATGACTGGGTGCTCTTCCCCGTTCCAGACCTGGGACAATACTGCTCCTAACCCCACATCTGACGCATCACTTTGTACGACAAAGTCTTTAGAGAAGTCGGGTGAGTACAACACTGGCTGGCTACATAAGGCTTGTTTCAAGAATTGGAATGCTGCCTCAGCCTCGGGGGTCCATTTAATCATGACCGACCCTTTCCCCTTCGTCAGGTTGGTTAGGGGCACAGCCTTAGAAGCAAAGTGGGGAATGAATCGCCGATAATACCCAGCGATTCCCAGAAAGCCTGCTTCTTGCTGTTGGGACGTGGCCAACTCTGGATGGCCTCGACTTTGTTGAGTTGGGGTTTTATTACTCCCCTCCCAATGGTGTACCCAAGATATTTGGCCTCCTCCTGCCCAATGGTACACTTCTTGGGGTTAGCCGTAAACCCCGCTTCCCGAACAGAGTCCAGGACTGCTTGCACTTTTGGCAGATGTGAGGCCCAATCTGTGCTATGGACAATTACGTCATCCAGGTAAGCCGCAGCATACTTCCGATGGGGCCTCAGCATCTGGTCCATTTTCCGCTGGAATGTGGCCGGCGCATTCTGTAACCCGAACGGCATTCTTTTATATTGGAACGCCCCGTCTGGGGTTACAAATGCGGTTTTCTCTTTGGCCGACTTGGCCAGGGGGATTTGCCAATACCCTTTTGTGAGGTCAAGAGTCGTCATGTATCGGGCTGTTCCCAGCCGGTCGATCAACTCATCTATACGTGGCATGGGGTAGGTGTCAAATTTTGTAACTTTGTTCAACTGACGAAAATCGTTACAAAATCGCCAGCTCCCATCCGGTTTAGGCACCAACACGATGGGACTAGACCAATCACTTTGGGACTCCTCTATCACCCCTAAGTTCAGCATTTTCTGTACTTCCTCCCGTATTGCCTCCCGTCGAGCCTCTGGGATCCGATAGGGTTTTAACTTCACCCTTTCACCGGGCGGGGTAATGATGTCATGCTCTACCCCAGATGTTTGTCCCGGCAGCTCAGAGAATACCTCCTTGTTGCGAAGCACAAACTCCTTAACCTCCTGTTGTTGGGGTTGTGACAAGGTGGCTGCTATTCCAACCTCAGGAATCACGCAACCAGTTTGAGCTGGTGACCAAGTGTCTGCGACTAGGGACTCTCTATCCCTCCAGGCTTTCAACAGATTAACGTGATAGATCTGTTCGGGCTTTCGCCTTCCTGGTTGTCTGACCTTGTAATTCACTTCGCTCACTTTTTCCATTATCTCGTAGGGGCCTTGCCATTTGGCAAGGAATTTACTTTCAACCGTAGGGACAAGTACCAATATCCTATCCCCCGGGGAAAAGGTACGGGTCTTGGCTCCACGGTTGTACACTCTCTGCTGTGCCAACTGCGCTTGGGCCAAATGTTCCTTCACGATGGGCATTACCTGTGCAATTCGATCTTGCATCAGGGCGACATGCTCAATCACACTCCTGTGGGGAGAACTCTCACTTTCCCAAGTTTCCTTGGCAATATCCAACAGCCCTCTTGGGTGTCTCCCATACAGTAACTCAAAGGGGGAGAATCCCGTAGAGGATTGGGGCACCTCCCTAATAGCAAACATCAAATAAGGAAGTAAACAGTCCCAATCCTTTCCATCTCTATCCACCACTTTCTTCAACATTTGTTTTAGGGTTTTGTTGAATCTTTCAACCAGCCCATCGGTTTGGGGGTGATACACAGACGTACGCAATTGCGTCACTTTGAACAATTTACACAGCTCTTTCATAACCCGGGACATAAAGGGTGTACCTTGGTCCGTAAGCAGTTCTTTACAAATACCCACCCGGCTAAAAACAAGAGATAGCTCTTTGGCTATGGTTTTGGCCGAGGTATTTCGGAGAGGGATCGCTTCTGGATAACGGGTGGCATAGTCCATTATAACTAATATGTACTGGTGCCCCCTAGCGGACTTGATTATAGGACCTACCAAATCCATGGCGATCCTCTCAAACGGGACCTCAATGATGGGTAGAGGGACCAGCGGGCTACGGAAATGTGGCATCGGGGCCAACCTCTGACACACAGGGCAGGAGGAACAATAATTTTCTACGTCCTTCATCACCCCCGGCCAATAGAATCTCTGTAATACCCTCTCTCGGGTTTTCTCTGTCCCCAGATGACCTCCAAGAATGTGCCCATGGGCCAACTCCAACACCAACTTCCTGTAAGGTTTGGGCACCACAAGCTGCTCAACGGTTTCTTCTGCCCTTTTTGCCACCCGATACAGTAGGTCCTTCTCTACGCTGAAGTATGGGTAAGTGCAGGTATTATCTGGGTTCACTAACTCGCCATCTATTTTCACTACGTTTTCCCGTGCCTTTATTAGGGCGGGGTCTTTCAACTGTTCTGTGGCAAAGTTTTCCCTGTGAACCTCAAGATCAGAAAACTCCACAGACGGTAGGTTTTCGTCTGAGGAGGTGGGCTCCTCTCCAGTTTCTTGAGTCTCCCCTGCCAATACTGATAAGGGAAATTCCGGAGAGTCCTCACCACTCTCAGGGGAGTTCTGGCTATCACATTCCTGGTACATAGGGGCACCAGTGAGGGGCTCAGGATCATCCCACAGTTCCCAGAACTTCGGAAAATCCCTTCCCACAATGGCGTCATGCGGTAACTGAGATACTAAGCCCACTGGATGAGAGAGGGTACCTTTGGGGGTCTCGAAACACACTGTAGTCACTGGATACTCTCGGGTGTCCCCATGCACACAAATAACAGCTACCTTGCTATTCCCAGAGACCTCTGTTTTAACTAACTCAGCCTTTATCAGGGTCACAAGGCTACCTGAATCCAGCAATACCACAACATTTCTACCATTAACACACATTTTGCATAAATGTTTCTCAGTTCCTCGAATGGCAGTGCATGCGACTGTCGCACACAGCGACTGATGTCTGCCCGTCAGAAAGTCACACTGCATGGGTTCCTCCACAACCGGGCAATTGGCTGCAATATGTCCCGCTTGCCGGCAGCGGTAGCAAACGATCCTTCTTGCCGCCTCTTGAGCCGCTGATTTCCCAGGCTGTTCTCGCCAAACTTGGGGTAGAGCTCCCACCCTCTCACTCTCTCCACCCTCACCCCTTGGAATCCTCCTTATCCGCCCCTGGGGATGGTCTGGTCTTAGGGTGGAAAGTCCGAGTGTCTCTGGAAGAGGCCGTCAGGTTCTCTGTAGCCAAGTATTTCTCCACACGATCCACAAGACCATCGGCCGTCTCTGGGTCTCCATGGCTTACCCACTTTTGGATGGCAGTAGGAAGAGCTCTCAAAAACCGATCCATTACAACACGTTCCACAATCTTTGGTGCGGACAAAGTCTCTGGCTGTAGCCACTTTCTGCTCAGGTGAATGAGATCATACATTTGAGACCTGGGGGGTTTTCCAAGCTGGAAAGTCCAGTTATGCACACGCTGAGCCCGGACAGCCTGGGTGACACCCAGCCTTGCCAAAATTTCAGCTTTTAGCATCACATAGTCTTTTGCTTGGTTAGGCTCTAGGTCATAGTAAGCTTTCTGCGATTCACCAGTTAACAGAGGAGCCACCAGTCCAGCCCACTGCTCCTCAGGCCACTTTTCTCTTTCAGCGGTCCTTTCAAATGTGGTCAAAAATACCTCTGGATCATCCTCTCCAGTCATTTTTGTCAATAAACGACTCACCCCAAAGGACGCGGTATTAGTGGGACGGCTTTCCTCACTGGTCTGCGGACGTTGCTGCATTACTGCTTCCATTTGTTGTAGTCTCTGCTCTTGCTTCTGTAACAGGTCTATGAAGCGGGCCTCAGATTGCTGCTGGGCTTGTTGCTGAGCTTCCAGACTCTGTTGGTGAGCTTGCTGCTGGGCTGCAAGGCTCCTTTGCAAACCTGCATTTGTCTGCTGTTGATTGGCATTTGCTAGAGCCAGCTGTTTCAGTATCTCCTCCATGCTGGCTTAAAAAAAAACTGCCACTGGTTCTCCACCAACTGTGAGGGGGTTAGCTCGGCAGCGGGTGTGTGTGACCCCCGGGATGGGCTCCCCACACAAAACAGGCCCAGCAAACGGAGGTTGTGGTTTTCAAAATCAAAAAGGTGCGGTTTATTTTCTATTTACAGTGACAAAACACAGCAAAGCAAAAGAAACATAACCAAAATAAATCCTGGTCAAGTTGACCTCTGACTAAACATACAGGTTTCCTAACTAACAACTGGGATCAGCCTAGTGCTGTCCTAGTCCCTAAGTCCCTGGTTTTAAATGTCCAAGCAAATAGCCACACAGGCTTTGTCTCACCGCACAGGGGTTCACTCTCCCTAGACAGTCCACACAGGTCTGGTTCCAGGCATGAGCTAACATCTAATGAAGCTGGGAGTTCTTATAGAGGCCTAAATGAGCTGACAAGCTTCAGCTGGTCTCATCAACTCCCTGTCTGCACGACGCCCAGCCCTCTCCCTAGAGGTATGAGTCATCCATGAGCCCACTAGCCTTATACAACTCTCCACCTAGTTGTATAAGTCGGCGTAAAGCCTGAATCTGGGCGAAATATATCTACCCCCCTGGATGCAACCAGGTGACTTTACCTTCCTGCTGTCACAATATACATATACATATATTTATTTATTTATAAGTATATATATATATATATATATATATATATATATATATATATATATAAAACTATCTTCCGAAATTCGAATTTCGTATAGAATGAATTCAAATTCGAATCGGAAAGATTAGAATAGAATAGAAAATATCGGAAAGAATCGAATAGAAAAACAATAGAACAGAATAGAACAAAATATAATATATATATTATATTTTATTCTATTCTGTTCTATTGTTTTTCTAGTCTATTTTCTATTCTAATCTTTTCTAATTGAAATTCAAATTCATTCTATATGAAATTCGAATGTCGGAACATGGTTTGGTTTTATATATATATATATATATATATATATATATATATATATATATATATAAATACGTGTATATTATTATTATTTTTTTCTGATTTGTTCTATTGTTTTTTTAATGATATTTTTTTCTATTAGTTTTGAATATTTTCTATTCAAATTCGATTTAATTCTATATGAAATTCGAATTTCGGAAAATGGTTATAGATATATGTGTATGTATATATATATATATATATATATATATATATATATATATATATATGTAGTGTTACCCTCAACTAAGAGGGCCGCAGATTTGGTCTGGGCCCTGAGTACAGCTCCGCCAACCCCCGGCAATCTACTCGACCCTTTCTGGCACAGTTAGTTTAGGGGTATACACATTTAATACTTATATACTTTATGAGAGACTCAGACACGGAGTAGTTATAAAGGAATAACAGATTTTACTTTCAGCTATGCAAAGGGAATGAACAGTGATAACAACTTGACCATTAGAATATTCACAGAGCCCTGCAATATTACAATATCAGTCACACTACACCATGGAGAAGGGGGGGGGGGTGGATAAGGAGACGCCACGTGGGGCGACTGTTAACTAGACGCCCTGTGGCGCAATAACTAAACTAGGTCCCTAATGAATCAGGCCTGATTCCTACTCTAGAACTCAGTCCTGTATGAATGATGGATTCTTCACCGGCATCTGTAAAGGTGGTGCACTTAAGAATAAACAACAAATTGTAATCCAGGAAAAGGGAAAGTTGATAACTGACAACACTTCACTGGAGATCCTCTGGATCAGTCCTGCTGTGGATCTCCAGTGAGAGTCTTTAACATGAGGTAGTAGGCCTCGGCAGTTTATAGGCACAGTACTAGCAAACAGGTTAGGGAATGAGCTTACGCTCGCTCACCCGCCGGACACGATCTCCGTCCGGGACTTCCACCGGCTGTGACTTCACTCGCCCACATCGGTTGCTGCGATCGGGTCCCTGATCCAATCTAGGCTGTAAGTAGAGATGTCGGATGCCACCCAGGCTCGCAGTGGGGTGGAAGGCTCTTTGGTCGGCTGCGGAAGGCCCCAGGCTTCAGGCCTTACCCAGCACAGGTCCGCACAGGTGTATCAGTCTCTGCCGTCCCGTGTCCAAAGAGACCGAGCCAGGCCTCCCCCTTCCTTATATATCCCCACCCATGAGTCTCTGGGGCAGAAGCAAAACATCCTGGAAACCAGTGGGGTTCTGGGAACAGTAGTTCGAGAGCATTTAAAGGAACGCCGCTACACACTCCCCCCACTTAAACTCTTTGGTCCCCAAAGATAAACTTCAACAAATACTGTTTACCATTTTGGACAGTGTCGAGTATGACGTTGGCATAGGGAATTCCCACCAAAACTCTGGGATGGAACTCTCTTGCCCACAGGTCACACTATCATGAGTGGCCTGCCTAACTGTGCCAGAGAGTGAGCTGGGGTTGCCCTCCACCAAATGGACAGTGGAGGGATCAGGTTGCTCAACACTTCTCCTAGCCGTTACAACATAGTCCTCTGAGCTCGTCCCCATTTGGGGGTTAGTTAGTTTCTTGGGAGGCCTGATGACTCTGCGAGCCCTCTGCTCTCTTGGTGCTTCTGACTCTGGCACCACAGGCTCTTCTTCAGGAGTAAGTTCAGGTAACATCGCTGGTTCTGGAACCTCTGATTCAGAAGTCGACTGACGTATGGAATCTCTAGGGTCCTCCTCTGCGCAAGTGTCAGGAACATCTTCCCAGTAATCAGCTGAGGGACTGAAGGGTATGAATTCAGTAGCCTCCGGATTCAGCGTTGCATCTGGGGTATCCCCTCCATTTGGGAGGTCTATGGCAGACGTTCCCAGAGTCGAGGGAGGCCACAGCCAGTCCAGTTCTCCACCTTCATCTGTACTCAATTGAGAGGCCTCCCCATCTTCAGCTAGAGAGGTCTGGGACCGAGTGCTCGGCCTAGGAGTATCCAGGATAGAGGCCGGTTCAGGGGAGTCTCTCACGGGAGGTATTCTGACTGCCTCAGCAAGTGGGAGCAGGTGGTTTCGATGCCACTTCTTCAGTGGACCCACCTTTCCTTCTGGCTTTAGTTTGTAGACAGGCAAACCGGGCAACTTCCTACAGACGACATAGGGTTTAGATCTCCATCTGTCAGCAAGCTTGTGTTTTCCAGGGACCCCCAGATTGCGTAGCAGTACTCGGTCCCCGGGCTGCAGATCTTGCACTCGAACCTTCAGATCGAAATTTCTCTTGTTGCGGGCTCCCCTTTGATCCGAAGCCGCCTGGGCTTGTTCATAGGCCACCTGCAAGCTACGTCTAAGTCTGTCCACGTATCCCTTGTGGGATGTAGCTGAGATATTGTCTAAAGAAGTGCCCAAGGCCAGGTCCACGGGTAGCCTTGCTTCTCTCCCAAACATAAGTCGATAAGGGGAGTAGCCAGTGGCGTCACTTGTGGTACAGTTATAGGCATGTACTAGGGCTGATATGTGTTGACTCCAGTGTTGCTTCTTCTCTGTTTCTAAGGTTCCCAACATGTTGAGCAGGGTCCGGTTAAATCTCTCCGGCTGAGCATCTCCTTGTGGGTGGTAAGGCGTGGTTCTGGTCTTCTTTATTCCCAATGAATCCAAAAGTCTTCGGATCAACCGACTCTCAAAGTCCCCTTCTTGATCTGAGTGGAGTCTCTGTGGTAGTCCGTAATGGACAAAATACTTCTCCATAAGTATCTTAGCCACGGTGGATGCCTTCTGGTCTTTGGTTGGGAAAGCTTGAGCATAGCGGGTGAAATGGTCGGTTATTACCAGAACATTCCCCAATCCACTCAGGTCGGGTTCGAGGCAGAGAAAGTCAATGCATACCAGATCCATTGGGCCTTGACTCTGTAAGTGGCCCATTGGGGCAGCTTGATGGGGTAGGGTTTTTCTCTGAATGCATCGTGCACAGGAATGGCAATACTCCTCTACTTCTGCCCTCATGCAGGGCCAATAGAACCGATTTCTGACAAGCTGGAAGGTCCTTTCTGCCCCTAGGTGACCATGATGGTCATGCAGGGCAATTAGTACAGTCTCTCGGTGCTTCTCTGGAAGGAATAACTGCCACTTATCTTCTGAGTCATCAGAGGGGCCCCTTCGGTAGACCTGCAGCCTGTCCAATTCCTTCCTCAACAGGCGAGCCTCCTTTGAGGGGTGATGTAGGAGTTTGTTGGGATCCTGATTCAGGGCTTTGAGGACCAATCTCCCCATGGGGTCTTCCAATTGGTCACACCTCAACTCCTTCTTGGACAGTCTCGGTAGGTTGTCTTCCTCCCATTGAGTTACTCCACAATAGTGTTTGGGGACTCCTACCATGGTAACCCCTATTTCTTCTGCTCTGGAGCCTCCTCTGGCTTGGAATTCAGCCCCTTGACAAAGGGCCCGCACCCGTCCGGTGCCACTTGGGTCCAATCTTCCTAGTCATTTGTCGTGGCATGAGACCTCCGGGACAGGGCATCTGCATCCCTATTTCCAGCTCCTGGTCTGTACTTCAGACTGAAGTTGAATCCAGACAATGCGGCCAATCACCTGTGTCCGGTGGCATCTAGTTTTGCGGTGGTGAAGAGGTAGGTCAGGGGGTTGTTATCTGTCTTCACAGTAAACTCTGTCCCATACAGGTAGTCTTTTAGCTTGTCTACTACCGCCCATTTGAGGGCCAGGAATTCCAGCTTATGAGTGGGGTAATTCTTTTCTGAGGGGGTCAGGCTCCTGCTCACATAGGCCACTGGTCGCAGTTGTCCTTCATGTTCTTGGTAGAGCACACCGCCTAGACCCTCATGGCTGGCATCCACATGTAATTCATAAGGTCTGGTAGGGTCGGCGTATACCAGGACTAGGGCAGTGGTTAAGCTCCTCTTCAGGGCCTGGAAGGCCTCTTCACACCTTGGGTTCCACTGATCTTGAACTGACTCACCAGGCCTCCTGGGCCCTGAGTCATCCTCTTCCCCTTCTGACTTTAGCAATTCATTCAACGGGCGGGCAATCCGAGCAAACCCCTCCACAAACCTCCTATAATAGGAGCAGAACCCCAGGAAGGATCTGAGCTCTGTTACTGTGGTGGGTCGTGGCCAGGAGGTGACTGCTTCCAACTTCTCAGGATCTGTGGCCACCCCTTCTTCAGACACTCTGTGCCCCAGATAGTTCACAGAAGACTGGTAGAACCAACACTTCTCGGGGGAAAGCTTAAGTCCCTCTTCGCTGAGTCTTCTCAATACTTTCTCCAGCCTGGCTTCATGTTCTTCCAAGGTTCTCCCGAAGACAATGACATTGTCCAAGTACACAAGGACTTCTATAAGATTCATGTCTCCAACAGTCTTCTCCATAAGGCGTTGAAAGGTAGCAGGAGCTCCAGACAGACCCTGAGGCATCCTATTGAATTTGAAGAATCCCACCGGGGTTATGAAGGCTGTCTTCTCCCTGTCTTCTGGGTGCATAGGGATTTGATAGTACCCACTCTTGAGGTCCATCACACTGAACCATTTGGCTCCAGACAAACTTTGTAAGGCATCTTCTATCCTTGGCGTGGTGTATTGGTCAGGGATGGTTCTCCTGTTGAGAGTCCTGTAATCGATACAAAGCCTCAACGATCCATTCTTCTTTCTGACCACCACGATTGGGGAGGCATAGGGGCTTCTAGACTCCCGGATCACACCAGTCTTCTTTAGTTCTACAAGTTGTTCCCTCAGATCCTCCAGATCTGCCAGGGGGACCCGCCTGACCCTCTCTAGGAAGGGCTTATCTTCTTGGAGGCGGATCCCATGGGTGGCACTTCTTGCACACCCCACATCGAATTCATCTTCGGAAAAGATCTTCTCCCATCTGGTCAGCTGGGCCTTGGCTCTTTCTTTCCAAGCCCTGGGTAGGTTCGGGTTTTCCATGGACAGCTTCTCCTAAACATCTCCTCCGTCACCCGTCCCCTTGACTTCGGACCAAGTGACCGGGGCAGCAGGGCTCACCTGGCCCAGCAACACTCTGGCAGGAATCTCCATGGGCCCTCCCGTAGTGTTCCTAACACTCACCGGAACTCTGCCATGGGCCTTCTTCAGGGCCTTGAACGGAATCACTTCTGGTATCACTTCCAGGCCTGAGGACTCTTCCCTTGGGTCGGATTCCAGCATGACAAAGGGGCCAGGTTGTTCCCACGTAAGCTTCACAGTGGCCCTAAGACAGATTACTTCTCCCGGCTGTAGCACTACTCCTTCTCTGCCAAGTCTCCACACCTTCCCTATCCCCTCTCCCGGGGTCTTCTGCTCTAAGACCAGTCGTTGGTAGGCCGTCTTTAGCATGGGATGGATTTTGGTGGCTGAATGGTTTCTCTCTTTCACTAGAGGGGTCAGGAGTCTCCTGACTAGATCCGTGTTTGTCCCAATGATCAGGGAAATCTTGCTGGCTCCAGGCGGCCGAGGACACACAACTGCCAGGGTGTCAAACACTTCAGCCTTCCCAGCCACGGATGGGTCGAAAGTCATCTTTATGGGCAGGTACCCATCGTAAGGGAAACTCTGGGTTCCAAGTCCCCATATCTCCAGCTCTTCTATCTTCTGGATAGGCAGATGACTCAAGTGCCTATCATAGAAGTCCCGGTATAGTAAAGTCACCTGTGCTCCGGTTTTCAGAAGAGCTTTAGTATAGACTCCTTCCACTTGAATGGGCACAGTAGGAGACGGGCCCACCAGTTCCTCTGGGTATGGCCGGACTGGGGTCATCTTCTTCTTTGGGCTTTTCCTTGCCCTGCTCCTTTTGGACTTAAATTTTTCCTGAGCCTGGCATGCATTGACCTTCTCCCTCTCAATGGGGGCACAAACCCGCTGAGGGATGTTATTGTTCCTCTTAGGTGGATGTTCCTTCTTCGGGGTGCTGTATTTCCACTGAGGGGTCTTGCCCCCTCTCTCTGGGGTACATCTTGGTGGGGGGGTACTATACCTCCTCCTAGGAGTTTTGTCTCCTCCATTTTTGGCCTTTTTTTTCAGTTTGGAGCGCACTGAAGATGATGGGCACCCGGTTGACTCCTTCACCGGGGCCCTTTGGAGTTTCCCGCCGGCTTGCAATTATCTGTTCTCTTCTTCTTTGGGCTGGAGCATACGTTAACAAAGTGGCCACTCCCTCCGCAGTTATAGCAAATCACCTCTTCTCGGTCCTGTAGGGAGGCCGGTGCTGAGGTGTTCGGAAACAACTCCTTTCTTGGGCTTGGTTTCTCTGGTCTTCTTTGATCTTTCTCCATCAAAGAGGTCAGCATCTCCAACACTTGGGCCATTTGCGATTTCAAAGTGTCAACCTCCGCATCTCTTTCCGGGCTCTTGACCGAATGGACCAACACTGGTACAGGTGTGACATTCGCCTTGGCCACCTGCTGATCTTCCAGCAGCGCCTCTTCGTCCCTAATAATTTTTATTAGATCAGAGTAGGTTAGTGACATTCCTCCTCCTGAGGTTTTCAGGTGCAGCCAGACCAGGTCTGAGCGCCGCGCTCCCCTCATGATCTGCTTCATGCGTGCTTCATCTGCATCTTTGGGCAGCATTCCCTTCTTCAGTACAACCTTGCATAACTGCCTGTTCAGCCTTCTAACATATTCTGACAGTTTCTCATTCGGCTGTTGGAGAGTGTGTTCAAATTGATAGATCATCTCTGACACCTTCTCCAGCTGACCAAACTCTTCCTGCAGCATGGCCAGGCAATCTTGAGCTGTACAGTTTTCATTTCCAAACCGGAAGCTCTTCACCGCTTCTGCCGCGGCACCTTTCAGACTTTCCAAGACTCGCTGTCTCTTCTGTGCCTCAGGCACCTCCCATGCCTCTATTGCCTGTAATGCCTGTTCCACCCAAGTGTCAAAATCTTCCTCCCCCGCAGGGACGGGAAGCTTCCCCGAGAATGCCTTTAGTCTCCGGTAGCTAGTCTCTACGTGCACCGTGCTTGCCTTCTGACAGTTTGTTAGTAGGTCCCCTAACGCCTTTATCAGTTCGGGTGATATGGCCGTGGCAGGTGCAGGCGTCACCGGAGGTGTCGCTCCATCTCTCCTCTCTGGTGAGGTACGGGCCGCAGTCCGCGGTGGTCCCGTTAGGGGTGGCTCCTCCTTAATAGCATGCGCCAGACTATAAGATCTGTTATCCGACGGCTGCGTATATTTGCGCTTGCAAACTTCTGGCTTCCCATCTGAATACTCCACTAGTGCATACTGGTGTGAGGTGTCTGGGTCTAACTTTGTTCCCATCACCCATGGTGTACAATCTGGGGTCACTGACTTCATTAATCCTTCCACCGTCTCGGTCGACCATTCCTGACCGGGCATGTTAATGACCACTGACTGGCTTGGATCTGTCTTAGCTACTCCACACCACGTTCTAAAGTCTTTCGGGTCCATGCCGGTACCTCTTGGCGGGTTTTCTGCTCTATCAGGATCCCGGACGAGCCCCCACGTGTAGCGTTACCCTCAACTAAGAGGGCCGCAGATTTGGTCTGGGCCCTAAGTACAGCTCCGCCAACCCCCGGCAATCTACTCGACCCTTTCTGGCACAGTTAGTTTAGGGGTATACACATTTAATACTTATACTTTATGAGAGACTCAGACACGGAGTAGTTATAAAGGAATAACAGATTTTACTTTCAGCTATGCAAAGGGAATGAACAGTGATAACAACTTGACCATTAGAATATTCACAGAGCCCTGCAATATTACAATATCAGTCACACTACACCATGGAGAAGGGGGGGGTGGATAAGGAGACGCCACGTGGGGCGACTGTTAACTAGACGCCCTGTGGCGCAATAACTAAACTAGGTCCCTAATGAATCAGGCCTGATTCCTACTCTAGAACTCAGTCCTGTATGAATGATGGATTCTTCACCGGCATCGGTAGAGGTGGTGCACTTAAGAATAAACAACAAATTGTAATCCAGGAAAAGGGAAAGTTGATAACTGACAACACTTCACTGGAGATCCTCTGGATCAGTCCTGCTGTGGATCTCCAGTGAGAGTCTTTAACATGAGGTAGTAGGCCTCGGCAGTTTATAGGCACAGTACTAGCAAACAGGTTAGGGAATGAGCTTACGCTCGCTCACCCGCCGGAGACGATCTCCGTCCGGGACTTCCACCGGCTGTGACTTCACTCGCCCACAGCGGTTGCTGCGATCGAGTCCCTGATCCAATCTAGGCTGTAAGTAGAGATGTCGGATGCCACCCAGGCTCGCAGTGAGGTGGAAGGCTCTTTGGTCGGCTGCAGAAGGCCCCAGGCTTCAGGCCTTACCCAGCACAGGTCCGCACAGGTGTATCAGTCTCTGCCGTCCCGTGTCCAAAGAGACCGAGCCAGGCCTCCCCCTTCCTTATATATCCCCACCCATGAGTCTCTGGGGCAGAAGCAAAACATCCTGGGAACCAGTGGGGTTCTGGGAACAGTAGTTCGAGAGCATTTAAAGGAACCCCGCTACATATATATATATGTATATATATATATAACCATCTTCTGAAATTCGAAATTCATATAGAACGAACTCAAATTCTAATAGAAAAATCTTAGAATAATGGTAATATAAAATATATATATATATATATATAACCATCTTCTGAAATTTAAATTTAGTATAAAAATTTGGATCAAATTCATAGAAATATTAGAATATAAAATAATAGAAAAGAATAGACTAAGAATAGACTATAATAAAATATAATATATATTATTTTAGTTTCCATTGTTTTGAGTTATTTTCCAATCTATTCTCGAATTCGAATTTATACTATTCGAAATTAGAATATCAGAAGAAGGTCATATTTTTCTATTGTATTTTATTACATTCTATTAAATTCTAGTCTGTTCTTTACTATTCTTTTATTTTCATTCTATTGTGTTATTATTTTATATTCTATTTTATTGTATTCTTTTTTAGAAATCGATTTATATTTTTTTGATTTCGATTCAAATTTGTTTTCGATTTGAATTGTTTTCAAATTCAATTCAAATAGAATTTGTTTTTGAATTTGATTCGAATTTCGTCCGTGGTTTTTCGATTCGAAACGTTATTTCGAATTCGGTTAAATTTGTTAGTATTGTAATTCGGTAATTCGGATGCATTCAAATGTCCGAATAATGAAAAATGTGTCCGAATTTCGATTCCGAACGAAACGAAATGCACATGTCTAGTGGTCAAACAGTTCGGGGGACTCCTCAGGACATGGTGGGGCTAGGGAAGGAGTGACTAATGCCATTGAGCCGAGGGAAGAGGCCGCTTTGGCAGACAAAGTACCCTGAGCCTGGGTGAGAGAGAATGATGAGGATGAGGACGTCTTGGTCATCCACTCTACCAACTCTTCGGCATGTTGCGGCTCAACACAGCCAGTGCCGAAAAAAAGGACAAGTGTGCCCCACGGCCACGTGCTGATGAGGATGCACCGTGTCCACGACCAGCACTGTTGCCTCTAGACTCAGAGCCTGCTTGCCCTCTTTTATTGGCCTGTGAGTGTCTGCCTCTCCTTGTTGGCCTTCCAGACATACTGTATTTGATGTATTGGAATAGGTACACAAGGAATTGTCTGCAGTCAGCTTTACGTGCACACTGTGCCCAGTATACAGTACACTGACTTAATATACTGCAGGTTAGCTCAATCAACTGCCTGTATTATTAGTAATAGAAAAGGAATAGACTGCAGTCAGCTTTACTTGCACACTGTGCCCAGTATACAGTACACTGACTTAATATACTGCAGCTTAGCTCAATCAACTGCCTGTCTGTATTATTAGGAAGAGAACAGGGATGGTCTGCAGTCAGCTTTACCTGCACACTGAGCCCAGTATACAGTACACTGACTTAATATATTGCAGCTTAGCTCAATCAACTGCCTGTCTGTATTATTAGGAAGAGAACAGGGAGTGTCTGCAGTCAGCTTTACCTGCACACTGCCTGTCCAGTATACAGTACACTGAATTAATATAATGCAGCTTAGCTCAATCAACTGCCTGTTTGTATTATTAGGAAGAGAACAGGGATGGTCTGCAGTCAGCTTTACCTGCACACTGAGCCCAGTATACAGTACACTGACTTAATATACTGCAGCTTAGCTCGATCAACTGCCTGTCTGTATTATTAGGAAGAGAACAGGGATGGTCTGCAGTCAGCTTTACCTGCACACTGAGCCCAGTATACAGTACACTGACTTAATATACTGCAGCTTAGCTCAATCAACTGCCTGCCTATATTATTAGGAAGAGAACAGGGATGGTCTGCAGTCAGCTTTACCTGCACACTGAGCCCAGTATACAGTACACTGACTTAATATACTGCAGCTTAGCTCAATCAACTGCCTGCCTATATTATTAGGAAGAGAACAGGGATGGTCTGCAGTCAGCTTCAACTGCACACTGTACCTGCCCAGTATACAGTACAATGACTTAATATACTGCAGCTTAGCTCAATCAACTGCCTGTCTGTATTATTAGGAAGAGAAAAGGGATGGTCTGCAGGCAGCTTTACCTGCACACTGTGCCTGCCCAGTATACAGTACATTGACTTAATATAATGCAGCTTAGCTCAATCAACTGCCTGTCTGTATTATTAGGAAGAGAACAGGGATGGTCTTCAGTCAGCTTTACCTGCACACTGAGCCCAGTATATAGTACACTGACTTAATATACTGCAGCGAGAATAACAGAAACACTCTGAAGTGAGATCTAGCTAAACTGAATACAGTGTATATATAAATATATATATATATACCGTATATACTCGAGTATAAGCCGACTCGAGTATAAGCCGAGGTACCTAATGTTGCCACAATAAACTGGGAAAACTTACTGACTCGAGTATAAGCCGAGGGTCAGCAATGCTTCACTGTTCCCATCCTTACTGTTCCTATCCTCACTGTTCCCTATCCTCACTGTTCCTATCCTCACTGTTTCCTATCCTCACTGTTTCCTATCCTCACTGTTTCCTATCCTCACTGTTTCCTATCCTCACTGTTTCCTATCCTCACTGTTCCCTAGCTCGCTGTTCCCTATCCTATAATTTTACATTGTAAATAGTACCTGTAAAGAAGTTGCGGCTGCGGCGTCCATTGTTCAAATTCCGCGGTCTCTTCCTGTTCCTTTCGTGATAGGCGATTCTCCTCAGACACTCTCCGCCTATCAGGATCATTCTCTCATCCTCAGTTTGCTGGGGGCAGAGCTGAGTCCTGCTGTCTTTGTCAATGGACGCGGCAGCAGGACACCCCCCCCCGAGGGTGAGCAGTTCTCTGGCCACTTGAGAAAAGGAGGCGCAGGAAAGCGCCACTGGGGGGTGACAGAAGAGGAGGATCAGAGCCACTCTGTGCATTTTGGTTTCGGGTACCCACTCCCGGGGGTTCCCTAGGATCTCCTTTCCTCGCGGAACTCAGTGTTGAGCTCCGGACCTCCATCCGAATATCTCACCACAGGCTAAAGGTGCCTGGGATGGAACACGACCTCCGGTTGTCCTCTAGGCCTAGGCCGCCTAGAGGACCCACAGGAGCCTGGGACTCGACCCCGTGACAAAGATGGCCGGCCCCTTTATACCCTCTCCCCGCAAGCACGGCGGGTTCCCCGCCCCACCATACCGCTGCCGAGGGAGGACAAAAATGAGGTACGGCACACAGCAATGATTCAACCCCAACCCAGGGCGACAGTGCCACCCACTGGGCTGCGGGGAATTACACATCACTAATGTCTCTGCCAAGTTCAAATTTACACCCGGGAAAGTACATACCCGCTACACTTGTAATCAATATTGTTAGAGAAATGCGTGTTGTGACGCAACTATATTCAAATACTGTATTTATTGGCGTATAACACTCACTTTTTTTACCCTGAAAATAGAGTGTAAACTGTGCCTGCGTGTTATACACAGGGGCTGTGGAAAGTTTTTTTCCTGAAACTTTACTCTTAAAGTTAGGGTATGTGTTATACGCCTGTGCGTGTTATACGCCGTTATAATTATTTTACGTATTTCAATTGATATATATGAAATTCCACTTCCTGATAATCAAAAACTCTCCATTTAATTACTGTTACACCAGAAGGTACTGATCATAAATTAGGAATAATAGCTACTTTTCAAGGCATTATATTGTTTCCAAAAGGTCCAATTGGTTATAGTGAAATATTTTTTTTCCCCCTATAACAGATTAGTTTAGTTTACAATTAAACTCAAAATAGTCGTGTCTTATCTGAGAGTGACAACCAGTGGTCAAGGGAGGCAATACAAAAGTAAACACATACGTGGTTATCAAACAAATTGACCAATCAGAAGAATGTCCTACCTATTGGGCCAGAGTCAGTCAAATTTTTATGAATGTATTGTTTTGCCACTGAATAAGAATGCAAGAGGACACACTAAATGAGATCTGAACACGAGGGAGGACCATCAACACACATCACCATAATATCATCTGACACCCCAGGACACAACTCCAGCATAGCTAGACGCCATTTTGGGAAGACAAACTACAAACCAAAATTGGACAATCTTCTATTGTCCAATTTTGGTGAGCCTGTGCGAATTGTAGCCTCAGTTTCCTGTTCTTAGCTGACCTGAGTGGCACCTGGTCTTCTACTGCTATGGTTATTTTAATTACTGCTGCCTTTATCAACTCAAACCAGTCTGCCCATTCTCCTCTCACCTCAACAATGCAATTTTCATCCACACAACATGCCGTTCACTGGATATTTTCTCTTTTTCAGACCATTCTCTGTAAAGATAATAGCAATGGTTGTGCGAAAAAATCCCAGTAGATTAACCACTTCCGGACCGCCTGCCGTAATACGTCGAAAAAAAATACCGTTGTTATGGTAGCAGCTAGCTACCGTAACCCTGGTATCCTCTTCTTCAACGGGTGGTCCTCTTTCAGATAAAAGTGGTCTCTGTGCCACATTTGTGGTGATCTATGATTTTTATCGGGACTGCGATATTAAGGCGGACAAATCGGACACTTTTCACACATTTTTGGGACCATTGACAATTACACAGCGATTAGTGCTATAAAAATGCACTTATTACTGTATAAATGTCACTGGCAGGGAAGGGGATAACTGTGCTCCCTGGGAGGTGTTCTAACTGTGGGGGGATGGGAGTGACTGGGAGAGATGACAGATCGGTGTTCATACATGTTTACACACACCGATCACGGTTCTCGGTCTGTCCCGAGCGATCGTGGGTGCCCGATGGGCATCGCGCCCAACGGGCACAAACATTGGCTCCGTGTACATGCTGCGGGTACCAGCCGTACCATTCTGCTGCAAGTAAAACTGCAGCAGCTGGATAGCAAGTGGTTAAAGAGACTTTTTCCAAATTACATTTTATTTTTATTTCTATTGCATTTTAGTGTAAATATGAGATCTGAGGTCTTTTTGACCCCAGATCTTAAATTTAAGCGGTCCTGTCAATGTTTTTTTTTTCTATTACAAGGGATGTTTACATTTCTGGAGGCCAGGCATGGTGTCCCCGCTCCCTCCCCTCTAAGATACCCCTAGACAAGTGTAGAGGCCTCCTCACTCCCCTCTTTCTCTTGTCTCATCTTTCTCTTGTCTAGGGGTACCTTAGAGGGGAGGGAGCGGGGACACCATGCCTGGCCTCCACCACATGTGTCCGTGCGGTATAAGCAACGTACTTGTATTACCTTCGGGTCAGTGCTGTGCACCTGGATCCTCCCTCCAAGAGTCACCTTGAACAATGTCTGCTAGGAAATGAGCCCCACACCATTAAAATTCAACACTCCTTTATTCTTCTGCGAATGAACACAATCAGTTGAACTCCCTTGGTTAACAGAACAGGAAAGGCGGTGTGGATGCAAATAGGCCCAGATACAATTTGGTTCTCCACTTTCCTTCCTGAAAGTGGGTTACGGTCTCTGCACGAGGAGGATTTCCTTCCAGGCGGTCTCCGACGAGAGGCTCACCCGTCACCCGCAATATGCTGCACCGGGTCTTCAAGTGAGGAGCTCCCCCCGGTCCATTGCGCCTCTCGGATTCGGGTACCCACTCCCAGGGTTCCCTAGGATCTCCTTCCCTCGCGGAACTCAGTGTTGGGCACTGAGCTCCGGACCTCCATCCGAGTACCTCACCCCAGGCTAAAGGTGCCTGGGATGGAACACGATCTCCGGCTGTCCTCTAGGCTTAGGCCGCCCAGAGGATCCACACGAACCACCGCCCACAGGCTGAAGGTGCCTGGGACTCGACCCCGTGGACAAAGATGGCCGGCCCCTTTATACCCTCTCCCGGCAAGCACGGCGGGTTCCCCGCCCCACCATACCGCTGCCGAGGGAGGACAAAAAGGAGGTACGGCACACAGCAATGATTCAACCCCAACCCAGGGCGACAGCGCCACCCACTGGGCTGCGGGGAATTACACATCACTAATGTCTCTGCCAAGTTCAAATTTACACCTGGGAAAGTACATACCCGCTACACTCTCCCCCTGGTGGTTTGACACTGGTCCCCAGTGTCTGGAGTAAATCATGCCCTCAACGGCTGACATAATCCAATCCAGAAACTCACTAACAATTGTGTAAAAATAAAACCTTTAGAAAAAACTATCATACTGCAACAATTGTGTCTGAGCCCTGTAATAGAAAAGGGAAAGAAACAACGATATATAATCATAACTTTGAATCACATTTTACATCATACTCTTCCCACCCATCCTGACTAAGATCCACCCCATTCTCAGTGATCTTGATGGAATGCTCTCCTGCAGAGGGAAAAGAAAGAAAACAACACACATAACCCTGACACGTATGCGTGTGAGAGAAAATAAATTTCTCCGAGAAGAAATCCCTTTTTCTCCAAAGAGTGAGTGCGTGAAAAGTGTTTAACGTTGCGCAACACTGCCACCTGGTGACAGCATCGCGGTAACTGCACTCGTGGAACTTTCCTCTTCTTTTTGGCCCTATCTAGCCAGAGTCCATGATCTCTTGCGGGAAAAGTGAAGAACAAACCAGGAACAGTTCTCCATTCCTCTGGGCACAAAAGCAACGGCCCCAGAAAGTTCAGCAGCATAGAACAAAACTGAGTCTTTTTCTTTCCTTAAAGGTAAAAGCGGGGATGCGGCAGAACAAGTGGCTTCAAGTGCTGGTCCATAGTCTCTAGATGATACTCCACATCTTCCCCTTCCTTGCGCCGGATCAGCACTTTGTCTGCATGGATGTGTCCTCCTAACATCCACTCTGCCTTGCAGTCCTTGAAACGTTGAGAGGCCTTTGGGGAGCATGCCAGGTACCTGCGGGCGTGTGGAACCTGAAGGTGGGTCCACACAAAGTCATTGTACCAGCGCTCCCGGCACACTTCCACTTCATAGAGCAGTTCCTTCGACAAGTATGGATACTCCCATCCGTACTCTGCAGCAACCCTTTGGCCAAATAGGCGTTGTAGTCTCGCCAAAGGAGGCATGGTAGCTTTGTCCCCTTCGCCAGGCAAAACTATTGAGTCCGGGTGGCGAGGGACCTTGACCACATCTGGTCTGGGCATAGGTGCCCGTAGTAACAGTCTCTTTTCTCCTGTCTTCGGTACAGATGGCACCGGAGATGTAGAGACAGGCTGGGGACGGGACCCCTCTTCAGGCGCTGGTGCCTCCACCCGGGGTGTACTTTCCCCTTTAGACATGGGTGGATCCCTGGTTCTGTGGGATGAAGCAAGCGGTACTTTGTCCCAGCCCTTCTCGGCAAACAAATAGTCTATGGCAACGTCGTCTCCCATGACTGAGAGCGACTCCAGGTCAGAGGTGTCACACTCCTCCGCGGGTATGTAGCCCGTTGTGGAGACTGAGTTTTCACCTCTTCCCACACACCAAATCTCTCCGCCTGGCTTACCTCGGCCTTTACTTGAAGCGGGACGTCCGGAACTCTTGTCGACGGATTCATCCGGGCCGGGCGTAAGCGGGCGAGACGGTCCACCACAACCGCTGGTCGGGGCTACCATACCGGTCTTTCTATTCGGTGGCGGATGCTGCAAGACAGTGGTGACCGAGTCAGCATCCTCGGATTTCTCCCGTTGGTGTTTTACGACCTCCTCCGCGGTCGCTGCAGTGTGCGTAGGGATGGCTCTCACAGCAGTGATTCCTCCTCTCTGAGTGGTGTTGGCTGAAGCCCGGCCGGGGTAGATGGTTCTTGGCCTCTCGACCGCCGGATCCACTTCGAACAGAAACTCCCCACAGGCCTCACAACGTCCGAATGGCTTCAGTTGGCACACCAGTCCCAAACAGCCGGGACAAATCACACCCAAGGCCTCAACGTCCATGCACGAGTACAGGGCGAATCGACCCCTTGGCTTTAGCCGAATCCCCGTATCTGTTACCGGAGCAGCAGAAGTCAATGTTGTGGTGGAAGGGTGAACTGGAATCCACGAGGTGTGTCCAAACATGGCGACCTGTTGCTGATCCATCGCACACTGCAAAGTTTTTGCGCCAAAGTCCCACGCGTAGTCCTTCACACGTATTGGACTCCTCCCCTTTGCTCCAGTTTGCGGGCTTTTCTTCTTTTCTGTTTCTGAGTCACACCCACGAACTAAGCGGTGGGGGTGTGCCTGGTGGCGCAGTGCAAATAGAAATCCCCACGTGTACTACTTCACACGGCTGAGCTTCCCCCTCTCCTCGCTCTTCTGCGCGGGCCTTTCCCTTCAATGGGTCATGTCCACGACTTTGAGCACAGGGATGCACTTCGGCCAATGAAGGCCTGCCTATTCGCTTAACTCCTCCAGCAGACACGTTCAATTCCGTGGTGCACAAACACTATACCGGACCCGAGCCCCCACGTGTAGCAGCCTCCTCACTCCCCTCTTTCTCTTGTCTCGTCTTTCTCTTGTCTAGGGGTACCTTAGAGGGGAGGGAGCGGGGGACACCACGCCTGGCCTCCACCACATGTGTCAGTGCGGTATAAGCAACGTACTTGTATTACCTTCGGGTCAGTGCTGTGCACCTGGATCCTCCCTCCAAGAGTCACCTTGAACAATGTCTGCTAGGAAATGAGCCCCACACCATTAAAGTTCAACACTCCTTTATTCTTCTGCGAACGAACACAATCAGTTGAACTCCCTTGGTTAACAGAACAGGAGAGGAGGTGTGGATGTGAATAGGCCCAGATACAATTTGGTTCTCCACTTTCCTTCCTGAAAGTGGGTTATGGTCTCCGCACGAGGAGGATTTCCTTCCAGGCGGTCTCCGACGAGAGGCTCACACGTCACCGGCAATATGCTGCACCGGGTCTTCAAGTGAGGAGCTCCCCCCGGTCCATTGCGCCTCTCGGATTCGGGTACCCACTCCCCCACTCCCGGGGTTCCCTAGGATCTCCTTCCCTCGCGGAACTCAGTGTTGGGCACTGAGCTGCGGACCTCAATCCGAGTACCTCACCCCAGGCTAAAGGTGCCTGGGATGGAACACGATCTCCGGCTGTCCTCTAGGTCTAGGCCGCCCAGAGGATCCACACAAACCACCGCCCACAGGCTGAAGGTGCCTGGGACTCGACCCAGTGACAAAGATGGCCGGCCCCTTTATACCCTCTCCCGGCAAGCACGGCGGGTTCCCCGCCCCACCATACCGCTGCTGAGGGAGGACAAAAAGGAGGTACGGCACACAGCAATGATTCAACCCCAACCCAGGGCGACAGCGCCACCCACTGGGCTGCGGGGAATTACACATCACTAATGTCTCTGCCAAGTTCAAATTTACACCCGGGAAAGTACATACCCGCTACACAAGAGACGAAAAGAGTGAACAGAGGGGAGTGAGGAGGGCGCTACACAAATAAACAAACTGTAGTCATATTAAAACCCTTTTTCTGGAATGGAATATCTTGCCAGGATAACATCTTTTTGTATCCATTCAACATCCATTCAACATGTAATCTTTGTTAATTTGCGTTATGATTTAAATCATATACTTATTTTTATGTCCATGGTATTTATAGTGATTTTGTCCAGAAAAAGAATTTATAACACATTAGTCTGCAAATGGTCTTTTAGCAGGAACAGAGTCCCTTGCCTAGATATGTTATGTTTATAAAGTGCCAGTTTGTTAATAATGTTATACATGCCCCCATAGTTGTTGGTTTGCTCCTTCTACCTGGTTTGGATACCCAGGTTGCTACGTCTTTGGGTGATGGACAATTTTTTTTATTACTGTTATTTACATGTTTTGTATAAAATATTCATATGATGCATATTTCTTTCACGCACAATAGGTGCCATAATCTCCTGAAGAAGCGCTTGGTGCATAACATGTAGAGCAAGTCAAGATGCAGTATGCCACAGAACTACAGTACATCAAGCACTCTGTAACCAATACACTATTTACAATGCTTTTCAATCTTTGATGTAGTGCATTTGTTTAAGTGGTGAATACCTTACAAAGGCAGTATACATTAGCGTGATTTTAAAGCATATTGTTTGTTTGGTTATTGTCTCCAATGTTGTAATGAAATATTTTCATTTCAATATTGTGCACGGGTGTGCCTAAAAAGTCCAGGTTTGATGCTCTATTTTCAATACAAGGTCTTTACCTTTTATGACTTGAAATAAATAATCCATGGAATCAGTTTGTTATATGGATATCAATGGCGGCTGGTGATATATATAGATATAATGTGTGTGTGTAGCACCCCTTTACTTTTCAGGGGTGCTTAAGTTTAGGGGTTGGTCAGAGCTAGTAGCCAGGCTCAGACCACTTTGATTGTTGGTATTCGCTTCTGCCTATGTGATGCAGCCTGATGCACAGTTCCCTGTGGCCTGTAGGTGACACTGCCATATCAAGTCAGGGTTGACCCGTGGGTGGCATTGCTATGCCTTAGGGTGTCCTCTCTCGGCAGTGGTGCGGTGGGCGTGGTTGGCCTACTGTGCATGCTGGGAGAGGATACATAAGGGGCAGATGCCATTTTTAGGGAAGAGTGGAGCACTGGAGAGTGAGCGGTCCTCCAGGCCAGGGGTGCGTGTGTGTATCAGTCTCAGGCACCTTTAGCCTGGGGCTGCAACTTCACAAGTAGGCCCAGCACCTTTTAGCTGAGGCCTATCTCCAAAAGAGGAATCCCAGGGTGCCCGGGAGAGGGTGGACCCGCTCTAAGAAGTGGAGACCGGGGGAGGACCTTTCTGATGGACTGGTGAGTTCACGGTGAAAGAGGAGCCTGGTTACCTTCTAGAGGGATTCAAAGATCCGTCACAGGCCTTGCAACGTGCTATCGCTGGCACCTGTTCTTGTGTTGCAACTGCTGAGAAGTTTGGGACTGAAAGATTCTGTGGCAGAGGATCTCCCGATCGTATCTCTAGGAAACCTAAAGTGAACTTTCGAGCATCACTCCGGCTGCTAGGATCCGCTCTTACAGGGGACTATCCGGGTGAGCTAAACCTACTCGGGATCGAGTGTTGACTATTGTCCCAGTTTGTGCCAGGACCTATCTCCCAAACCTTACTGTCCTTTCTTTCATCCACCTTTCCTGTCTGCTGAACTTGAACTTTGCTTATAAAATAAACTCAGCGTTGGAGTTAAAGTGGTGTGGACATTGGCCTTCCTGGGGAGAAATAGAGACTTGTCCCTATACTCTAGGAGATGAGAACCAGCTGAATGGGATAACTTGCTGCAGGACCCAAGATTGTTAACACCGCTCAACCTCTTAAAACAGGAGGGTACGGGCATATAGCTCGGTGTGCCTTGACCTGCAAGTGAGCCAAAGGCAGGAAAAAGGTCCATGTGATATATATATATATATATATATATATATATATATATATATATATATACAAACTGCACGCTCACAGGCCGACCAGCCCCGCACTTCCTCATCCAGGTCACGGGTGGCTACCCCGGCTTCTCCTCCTGGCCAATCCTGTTTTAGGACCCGATTTCTGTTCTGATTGGCCAGGAGGATAAGCAGGAAGACCATAGCAATTGTTGATGTCACAAGTGGGTGGGTTCAACCTTTTTGAAGCCAATTGGAGCCTCCGGCTTTAATCATGTGCTTAAGAAAAAAAAAGCACCTCATAGATCTCTATGCGTCCGCTGCTGCGCCTAGTGATTAGGGGGGCGGCGCCCACTAATGGATAGTTTGAACATCTAAAATAGTTCCCAAATTCATCTGTATAAACTTCGCACAGAGATCCTTTTTTTTAAAAAGGATTTGTTTACATATTCAAGGTATAACATGAATAGAATAGATCTGGTGGTTCACAGCAATTTAAAAAACAAATCCACCTTCAACCCGAAATTAAAAGACAATAAGCATATTGAAGTCTTTAAACACATGGTGACAGAAGAACTCAAGAGTTTGACAGTAAAGAGACTGCAAGAACCAAGAGCCATCAAAACAGGTATTCGTAAGTTGACAGAGAGAAAAGAATTAGTGATCAGACCCTCAGATAAGGGAGGTGGGATAGTCATCCAAACCACCGAGCAATATCATAAAGGGATGTGTTTACTATTGGAAGATACCAATACCTATTGTAAACTACCCAGTAACCCGATTTTTCGGTGGAGAAAAGAACTGGAACAGGTAGTACATTTGGGACTAAAGAAGGGAGTGCTTGATGAGAAGGAGGCGAGATATTTAATACCTGAAGCATGCAGAACTCCGATTATCTATGCATTGCCCAAAATGCATAAGGATAAAGTCAACCCACCTTTGAGACCCATAGTAAATGGGATTGACTCCATTACACAATACTTGGGCAATACATAGATCGCTTCCTTCAACCAGCAGTGCAAAAGACCAGGGTATACCTGAGAGATACTAAAGAGATGCTGCAGCTATTAGAAGAAAACAAAGCAACAGGGCCCCTCCTGATGGCAACAGCGGATGTGTCATCTCTCTACACAATTATATCCCATTACTTAGCCTGTGAAGCAACAAAATGGGGTTTGAGGAAATTCACCAAATTGGCATGCATGCAAAGAAAGTTCATTGTGAAATGTTTGGATTTCTGCCTCAAACATATTTTCTGGTGTAGCGGCCTCCTCTCTCCCCTCTTCTATCAGCTCGTCTGTCTCTTGTTGTCAAGGTCACCTGTGGCCAGGTGACAGATGCACACAGTAGGGGGACAGGAGTGCACCGCAAGGTAGTGAACCCTATGGCTGGCTTCTGCGGATAGGAAACTGGGTGGTTGTGGAAAGCGGGACCAGAGGAGCACAACCGGGATCCTAACGGAAGCTAGAGCCAAGATTCCCCAGGGCGTGGAGTCTAAGACCCAGCAGGTCTTCTCCAGAGCCTCTAGTGGTGAGGATGTTATGCTGCAGGCTGGGACCAGGTCGCGGCCCCTGGAGTTTCCTAGCTCACGCCCCGTAGGATAAGGGGAAAAGAGGGGAAGCAGCAGCACAAGATATGAGAGAAACGAATAACAAGCTGAAGGTCAGGGGCCACAAGCAGACAAGGATAACGAAAGAATGAGCCGAAGGTCAAGGGTCACGAGCAGACAGGGATAGTCGGGGACAAGCCAAATATGTAACAGAGAGACAGACGTAGCACACGGCAGGCAGGAACCCAAACACACAATGCCTAACAAACACGTTGATCAGCCAAGCAGGCTTGCAGTGCACAGGTTAATATAGTGTTCTGTGATAGGGCCTGGGGTGGAGTCAGGCTGGGAGGAGATTATAAAGGAAGCCAGGTGAAAGGGCTCAGGCCTCTAAGATGAACACATGGGAAGGAAGGTAAGCTGACAGACAAACACTACTGCATATCCATGACAGTACCCTCCCTCTTATGGGCCCTCCCCCGCCTGGGCCCAGGCTTAAAGGGAAATCTCTGATGAAATCTCCTCAACAGATGAGGTGCAGCGACATCAGATGCAGCGATCCAAGACACCTCCTCAGGACCAAAACCTCTCCAATGCACAAGGTACTGAAGAATGCCTCTGCAGAGCCGAGAATCCAGAACTTGTCTAACCTCGTACTTAAGATTATCCTCAGAGACCGAAAACGAGGTAGGGAGATGACAAGAAGATCTATTGAGGACCAAAGGCTCTCTAGGAATAAGCAAGGGCATGAGAGGATCAACAGGAATCTGAGGAGGGTCCCCTAGACCCTTAAAGGGGGACTGGTCATCTTGCACAGGACCATCAGACTGGGCAGATGTCAGTGGAACCCTGAAGTCAGGTTGGTTAGAAGGTGACATGTCGCCGGAGTCAAGCTGAATAGCTGAAGGACAAGCAGAATGTCCTGAACAAGAAAAAGTAGGAGGCTCACTGGGCATGGGCTGGACTGGCATAACTAGTACAGAGGCAGAGTGAATAGCTGAGTCAGGTGTAGCGACTACCTGAATCGCATCGCAAGACGTAGCGACTGCAGGACTTGTAGACAAGCTAGCCTGGCTGTGCGTCCAAAGGTGGTTAGGGACAGAGAAATGTAAATGGTTATGCAACCTGGAATGAATGACCGGCTCAGGTTCACAGGGGGCAACCTTGGGTAGGCAGGACGAGGAACAGGAGGGACCCCAAGCCAGGATCTGTCCAGTAGTCCAGTCCACATGAGGAGAATGGAGCTGTAACCATGGGAGACCCAAAATTATAGGCGTTGAGGCCTTGGGTAAGATAAGGAAGGATATCCACTCCTGGTGGAGTCTCCCTACCGACATCTTAACAGGGAGGGTCTGGAAGCGGATAGGTCCCCCTGGGAGAACAGTACCATCAATCGCCAAGACCACCAATGGTGTGGTGAGGGGCAAAAGAGTAAGTCTCATGGACGATGCGATTTCCCAGTCCATGAAATTACCAGCGGCTCCGGAATCCAGATATGCTGAGACCGAATGAGAAGAAGCACCAACATGAAGGAACACAGAAAGCAGAAGACGAGAAGGGGAAGGTGATATTTCTGGGTCCAATACTCCACTTTCCAGATGAAGTGGACCCGAACGTTTTTCTGGACAAAGAGAGCAAGTGTCACAAAAATTACCTTTGCCCCCACAGTAAAGACACAGACCAAGAGTTCTGCGCCTAGCACGTTCCTCTGGGGATAGCCTGGTCCGTGTCAGGGTCACCTGTGGCCAGGTGACAGATGCACACCGTAGGGGGACAGGAGTGCACCGCGAGGTAGTGAACCCTATGGCTGGCTTCTGTGGATAGGAAACTGGGTGGTTGTGGAAAGCGGGACCAGAGGAGCACAACCGGGATCCCAACGGAAGCGAGAGCCAAGATTCCCCAGGGCGCGGAGTCTAAGACCCAGCTGGTCTTCTCCAGGGCCTCTAGTGGTGAGGATGTTACGCTGCAGGCTGGGACCAGGTCGCGGCCCCTGGAGTTTCCTAGCTCACGCCCCGTAGGATAAGGGGAAGCAGCAGCACACGATAGAGAGAACCGAATAACAAGCCGAAGGTCAGGGGCCACAAGCAGACAAGGATAACGAAGAACGAGCCGAAGGTCAAGGGTCACGAGCAGACAGGGATGGTCGGGGACAAGCCAATAACGTAACAGAGAGACAGACGTAGCACACGGCAGGCAGGAACCCAAACACACAATGCCTAACAAACACGTTGATCAGCAAAGCAGGCTTGCAGTGCACAGGTTAATATAGTGTTCAGTGATAGGGCCTGGGGTGGAGTCAGGCTGGGAGGAGATTATAAAGGAAGCCAGGTGAAGGAGGTCTGGTCTCTAGATGAACACATGAGGAGGAAGGTAAGATGGCAGACAGACATTAATGCATATCCATGACAGTACCCTCCCTCTTACGAGGCCTCCCCCTTCCCCGCCTGGGCCCAGGTTTAGAGGGAAACTTCAGATGAAACTCCTTTAACAGACGAGGTGCAAAGACCTCAGATGCAGTGATCCAAGACCTCTCCTCAGGACCAAACCCTTTCCAATGAACGAGGTACTGAAGAACGCCTTTACAGAGTCGGGAGTCCAGAATTTGACTGATCTCGTACTCCTGATTATCCTCAGAGACAGGCGCCACGGTAGGAAGAGGACGAGAGAATTTATTGAGGACTAAAGGCTTTAGAAGAGCAACATGAAAGGAGTTAGTGATTTTAAGGCTCTTAGGAATCTGGAGTTTGAAACAAACCGGATTCAGTTTAGCAGTTACCGTGTATGGACCGATGAATCGTGGAGCAAACTTCAGAGAAGGAACTCGGAGCTTGATGTTCCTGGTAGAGAGCCAGACTTTGTCCCCTGGCTGAAGAGAAGGCGGTTTACGCCTGCGGCGGTCGGCAAAGCCTTTGAATTTTTCAGCAGCTGCCCGGAGGGAATCATGAACGTGACCCCAAACGGAATTGAGAGACTCCTGAACCGAAGCCAAAGCTGGAATGTCTGGAGAACAGATCATAGGAAGAGGAAGTTGAGGGTGTTTTCCATAAACTGTGAAAAAGGGTGTCTTCTGCGAACTGGTATTCACATGATTGTTATGGGAGAATTCTGCCCACGGGAGTAGAGAGGACCAATCGTCATGGTGAGAAGACACAAAGGTGCGAAGAAAGACCTCTAACTCCTGATTAACCCTCTCAGTCTGTCCATTGGATTGGGGATGGTAAGAAGAAGAAAAATCCAAGACAATATTGAGGGATTTGCAAAAGGCTCTCCAAAAACGAGACGTGAATTGGACTCCCCTGTCGGAAACAATATGAGAAGGGACCCCATGTAGGCGGAGAATTTCTCGAATGAAAATGGGAACCAAGGCAGGGGCAGAAGGAAGACCAGGAAGAGGAACAAAATGAGCCATCTTGGAGAATCGATCGATTACCACCCAAATGACTGTATTATTCTCAGACAGTGGGAGATCGGTGATAAAATCCATGGCAATATGGGCCCAGGGTTCCTTAGGAATAGGCAAGGGCATGAGGAGACCAGCAGGAGCTTGTGTGGAGGATTTGGACTGAGCACAGACATGACAAGCTTTAACGTAGTCTTTGACGTCTGAGCGGAGATTAGGCCACCAGTAGTGACGACTGATGAGTAGGAAGGATCGGAGGAATCCAGAATGCCCTGCCACCTTGGAATCATGTCCCCAACGAAGGATCTTAGCTCTTAGCCCAGTGGGGACAAAGGTCTTACCAGGCGGAATTTTAGACTTCAGGGTGGTAGAGTGGGCAACAATGCATGAGGTGGGAATGATCGGCTCAGGTTCAGGGGCGGACTCCTCGTCCAAAGTGTCAAATGACCTAGAGAGCGCATCAGCCCGACCGTTGCAGGAACCAGGTTTGTAGGTAATCGTGAAATTAAAACGGGCAAAGAAGAGACTCCACCTGGCCTGTCTAGGATTCAGACGTTTAGCATTCTGTAGATACTGTAAATTCTTGTGATCGGTAAAGATCGTTATGGAGTGAGGGGAACCCTCCAAGAGATGACGCCACTCCTCTAACGCCAATTTAATTGCGAGAAGTTCCCGATCACCGATGGCATAATTCCTCTCTGCCTGAGAAAATTTTTTGGAGAAGAACGCACATGGTTGGCGTCTCTTCTCAAAGATTTGAAGAAGCACAGCTCCCACCCCCATTGAGGAAGCGTCCACTTCAATAAAAAATGCATTCCCAGGATTTGGTCTCCTCAAGAGGGGGCCAGAAACAAAGGCCTGTTTCAGGTTGTGAAATGCAGAGACAGCTTCGGGAGGCCAGTCTCTGGCATTCACACCCTTCTTGGTCAAAGCGATAATAGGCGCGGCAATGGAAGAGTAATTCCTTATGAACTGCCTATAATAATTAGTGAAGCCAAGAAAGCGCTGTGTGGCCTTGAGGCTAGCAGGAAGAGGCCAGTTGGTGATAGCCAAGACCTTCCCAGGGTCCATACGAAGCCCCGAACATGAGACAAAGCACCCCAAAAACAGGACCTCAGAACATTCAAAGGAACATTTCTCCAGCTTGGCATAGAGATTGTTCTCTCTAAGACGTTGAAGTACAGTGCGGACATGGTTTCTGTGGACGAGCAGATTTTCAGAAAAGATCAGAATGTCATCCAGATAGATGACAACAAACTGGTACAGCAGATCTCTGAAGATTTCATTGACAAAGTTTTGAAACACGGCTGGAGCATTACACAGACCAAAAGGCATCACCAGATATTCGTAATGCCCGTCTCTAGTGTTAAATGCAGTCTTCCATTCGTCACCCTCCCGTATTCGAATGAGATTGTACGCGCCTCTGAGATCCAACTTGGTGAAAATGGAGGCACCCTTCAACCTATCGAATAGCTCAGATATTAAGGGTAAGGGGTATCGATTTTTAATAGTAACCGCATTTAAACCCCGATAATCGATGCAGGGTCTTAAGGTACCATCCTTTTTGGCAACAAAAAAGAACCCTGCCCCTGCAGGCGATGAGGATTTCCGGATGAACCCTCTCTCCAGATTCTCTGCTACATACTCCGACATGGCCTGGGTCTCTGGGATGGACAGAGGGTAGGTACGACCCCTGGGTAGAGTTGCTCCGGGGACAAGATCAATAGCACAGTCAAAAGACCTGTGGGGAGGAAGCACCTCAGCTGATTTTTTACAGAACACATCCCGGTAATCGCTGTATGCGGCGGGAAGATCAGAAGAAACAGAAGTGGCAGCAACCGGAAGACTCTCCTTGGGGGTCACCTTGAGAAGACACGACGAGAAACATGAGGAACCCCAGGCCAGGATCTGCCCAGAGACCCAGTCCACATGTGGAGAGTGGAGCTGTAGCCAAGGGAGGCCCAATACAACTGGGGTAGAGGCCTTGGGTAGAATAAGAAAGGATATCCACTCCTGGTGGAGAATCCCTACCGACATCCTAATGGGTAGCGTCTGGAAGCGAATAGGGCCCCCTGGGAGAACAGTGCCATCAATTGCCGAGACTACCAATGGGGTAGTGAGAGGTGAAAGGGTAAGCTTCATAGAAGAAGCAGTTCTCCAATCCATGAAATTGCCGGCAGCCCCGGAATCCAGGTATGCAAGGGTTGACTGAGGAGAAGTGCCTACATGAAGGGACACCGGCAAGAGCAGGCGAGAAGGTGATGTTTCTGGGTCCAATACTCCACCTTCCAAATGTATTAGACCCGAGCGTTTCCCGGACGAAGCGAGCAGGAGTCACGAAAATGACCCTTGCCCCCACAATAGAGGCACAAGCCCAGAGTTCTGCGCCTAGCACGTTCTTCGGGGGTTAGTCTGGTCCGGCCCAGCTGCATAGGTTCTTCAGCAGGAAGAGGATGCTCCACGGAATGAAGGGAGGGGAGCTCAGACTGGCTAGGACCCAGAGAGTGCTGGCGTCTTTTTTCTAAGGACCTCTCTTGAAAACGAATGTCGATCTGGTTGCATAATGAAATTACATCGTCCAGACCGACGGGAATGGCTCTTCCCGCTAATTCGTCTTTCACTCGGTCAGAGAGGCCATGTAAAAAGGTAGCGACCAGGGCCTCATTATTCCAGCTCAATTCAGCTGTGTGGATACGGAACTGAAGAGCATATTGCCCCACTGAACTAGATTCTTGGCGAAGACGTAAGACAGCACTAGCTGCTGAAGAAGCCCGAGCCGGCTCTTCGAAGATATTACGAAAGAGCTTCAAGAATTCGGACAGACTGGAAACCACCGGATCGTTCCTCTCCCACAGGGGGGCAGCCCAGGCCAAAGCTTCACCG
Organism: Rana muscosa; assembly: GCA_029206835.1. Lineage (NCBI taxonomy): Eukaryota > Metazoa > Chordata > Amphibia > Anura > Ranidae > Rana > Rana muscosa. Next base: position 197,432,006 of record CM055128.1, read on the forward strand.
GAGAGGAGGGAAATGATATAGGCTACCTTAGCCCGGTCAGATAGGAAGCTTTGAGGCTGAAGCTCAAAATGAATAGTGCATTGGCTGAGAAACCCCCTGCAGGCCTTGGAGTCCCCAGAGAAACGGAACGGAGCTGGCAATCTTAGTGAGTGTGAGGCTGCGACTGGTGCGATAGGTACAGCCGCTGGTTGTACTTGGGGTTGCGGATTCGGGGTTCCCAAGGAGACCTGAAGCTGCTCGAATCGAGAAGCCAGATCCTGGAGGAATCGCATCACCTGGGTCTGATTTGATTCCTGGGTCTCAAGTCTGCGAACTATGCCCTGCAATGGATCATCCGCGGGAAGCGGGATGTCAGCCGGGTTCATGGCTGATCAAACTGTCAGGGTCACCTGTGGCCAGGTGACAGATGCACACCGTAGGGGGACAGGAGTGCACCGCGAGGTAGTGAACCCTATGGCTGGCTTCTGTGGATAGGAAACTGGGTGGTTGTGGAAAGCGGGACCAGAGGAGCACAACCGGGATCCCAACGGAAGCGAGAGCCAAGATTCCCCAGGGCGCGGAGTCTAAGACCCAGCTGGTCTTCTCCAGGGCCTCTAGTGGTGAGGATGTTACGCTGCAGGCTGGGACCAGGTCGCGGCCCCTGGAGTTTCCTAGCTCACGCCCCGTAGGATAAGGGGAAGCAGCAGCACACGATAGAGAGAACCGAATAACAAGCCGAAGGTCAGGGGCCACAAGCAGACAAGGATAACGAAGAACGAGCCGAAGGTCAAGGGTCACGAGCAGACAGGGATGGTCGGGGACAAGCCAATAACGTAACAGAGAGACAGACGTAGCACACGGCAGGCAGGAACCCAAACACACAATGCCTAACAAACACGTTGATCAGCAAAGCAGGCTTGCAGTGCACAGGTTAATATAGTGTTCAGTGATAGGGCCTGGGGTGGAGTCAGGCTGGGAGGAGATTATAAAGGAAGCCAGGTGAAGGAGGTCTGGTCTCTAGATGAACACATGAGGAGGAAGGTAAGATGGCAGACAGACATTAATGCATATCCATGACAGTCCGACCCAGCTGCATGGGTTCCTCAGCTGGTAGGAGATGCTCTACGGGTCGAAGAGAGGGGAGCTCAGGCTGACTAAGAACCAAGGAGTGCTGGCGTTGCTTTTCTAAGGTCCTCTCCTGAAAGCGAATATCGATCTGGTTACACAAGGAGATAACGCCGGCCAGATCAGTGGGGATGGTTCTTCCTGCTAATTCATCCTTCACTCTATCAGACAGGCCATGCAAAAAGGTTGCGACTAAGGCCTCATTGTTCCAGCTCAACTCAGCCGACAGTATGCGGAAATGAAGGGCATACTGTCCCACAGAAGCAGACTCTTGGCGGAGACGTAAAAGGGCGCTGGCCGCTGAAGAGACACGAGCCGGTTCTTCGAAGATATTCTGAAAAAGTTTCAAGAAGCCAGACAGGCTAGAAACCACTGGATCATTCAGTTCCCACAGAGGGGCTGCCCAGGCTAAAGCTTCACCAGAGAGGAGGGAAATGATATAGGCTACCTTAGCCCGATCAGACAGGAAGTTTTGGGGCTGGAGCTCAAAATGAATTGTGCATTGGCTAAGGAACCCCCTGCAAGCCTTGGAGTCCCCAGAGAAACGGGACGGAGCTGGCAGTTGTAGTGAGTGTGTGGCTGCGACTGGTGAAATAGGTGCAGCCGCTGGTTGTATTTGAGGTTGCGGATTCAGGGTTCCCAAGGAGGCCTGAAGCTGCTCGAAGCGAGAAGCCAGATCCTGGAGGAATCGCATCACCTGAGTCTGATTCGATTCCTGGGTTTCAAGTCTGCAAACTATGTCCTGCAACGGATCATCCATGGGTAACGGGATGTCAGCCGGGTTCATGGCTGATCAAACTGTCAAGGTCACCTGTGGCCAGGTGACAGATGCACACCGTAGGGGGACAGGAGTGCACCGCAAGGTAGTGAACCCTATGGCTGGCTTCTGCCGATAGGAAACTGGGTGGTTGTGGAAAGCGGGACCAGAGGAGCACAACCGGGATCCTAACGGAAGCTAGAGCCAAGATTCCCCAGGGCGCGGAGTCTAAGACCCAGCAGGTCTTCTCCAGAGCCTCTAGTGGTGAGGATGTTATGCTGCAGGCTGGGACCAGGTCGCGGCCCCTGGAGTTTCCTAGCTCTCGCCCCGTAGGATAAGGGGAAAAGAGGGGAAGCAGCAGCACAAGATATGAGAGAAACGAATAACAAGCTGAAGGTCAGGGGCCACAAGCAGACAAGGATAACGAAAGAACGAGCCGAAGGTCAAGGGTCACGAGCAGACAGGGATAGTCGGGGACAAGCCAAATATGTAACAGAGAGACAGACGTAGCACACGGCAGGCAGGAACCCAAACACACAATGCCTAACAAACACGTTGATCAGCCAAGCAGGCTTGCAGTGCACAGGTTAATATAGTGTTCTGTGATAGGGCCTGGGGTGGAGTCAGGCTGGGAGGAGATTATAAAGGAAGCCAGGTGAAAGGGCTCAGGCCTCTAAGATGAACACATGGGAAGGAAGGTAAGCTGACAGACAAACACTACTGCATATCCATGACACTTGTCTAGGGGTATCCTAGAGGAGAGAGAGCGGGGTCACCACGTCAAGCCCTCACCGCAGATGTCTGTGTGGTGGAAGCAAAGTTTTTATAATACCTTCAGGTCAGTGTTCTGCACCTGGAGCCTCCATTCCGAGAGTTACCTTGAACAATGTCTGCCAGAAAATGAGCCCCACACCATTAAAGTCCAACACTACTTTATTCTTCTCGAATGAACACAATCAGTTAGACTCCCTTGTAGAACAGAACAGAAAAGGGAGGTGTGGATGCGAGTAGGCCCAGACACAATAAACTCTCCACTTTCCTCCCTGAAAGTGGTTTGCGGTCTCTGAGCGAGGGGGGATTTCCTTCCAAGCGGTCTCCGATGAGAGGCTCACCTGTCACTGGCAATATGCTGCACCAGGTCTTCAAGTGAGTAGCTCCCCCCGGTCAATTACGCCTTCCGGATTCAGGTACCCACTCCCGGTAATCCCTAGGACCTCCTTCCCTCGCGGAACTCAGTGGTGGGCACTGAGCTCCAGACCTCCATCCGAGTACCTCACCCCAGGCTAAAGGTGCCTGGGATGGAACACGACCTCCGAACGCCCTCTAGGCCTAGACCTGCCTAGGGGACCGACACGAACCACCGCCCTCAGGCTGTGGTGCCTGGGGTCGACTCCCCCCACAAAAAATGCCTGCCCCCTTTATACCCTCTCCCAGCAAGCACGGCGGGTTCCCCGCCCCACCATACAACCAGGGCCGGATTTCCCACAAGGCCAACAAGGCCAGGCCTCGGGGCGGCACTGTGTGAAAGGGCGGCGCCGCGGAGGAGACAAGTCCTCCTAAAATTCATTTACTGTGTCCCCGGCCGCCTGAAGCTCCGGCCGCCATTTTTCAAAGTCCGGCGCCCTGTGATTGGTCCATGGGGGTCATGTGCGGCGTGGGGCTGGCCTGTCCGTGATCTTGAACTCCCCCCTCTGCACATGACCTCCATACGCCCAATCACAGTGCCCGGGACACTAAACAAACATGGCGGCCGCCTCCTCCTATCCTCCAGGCCTATGTCCATGATGCAGGACAAGCAGGTGAGGAGGAACACAGACTGGGGAGAAAAACGGAGGCAGAGACAGAGCGGCAGAGGCAAAGAGAGAGTGAGGCAGAGAGACAGAGGCACTGAGAGAGAGAGAGAGAGAGTGAGGTAGAGAGACAGAGGCACTGAGAGAGAGAGAGAGACAGAGGCACTGAGAGAGAGAGAGAGAGAGAGACACAGAGGCACTGAGAGAGAGAGACAGGCACTGAGAGAGACAGAGGCACAGAGAGAGCGAGAGACAGAGGCACAGAGAGAGCGAGAGACAGAGGCAAAGAGAGAGCGAGAGACAGAGGCAAAGAGAGAGCGAGAGACAGAGGCAAAGAGAGAGCGAGAGACAGAGGCAAAGAGAGAGCGAGAGACAGAGGCAAAGAGAGAGAGAGAGAGACAGAGGCAAATAGAGAGAGAGAGAGACAGAGGCAGAGAGAGACAGAGGGAGAGAGAGGCAAAGAGAGAGAGATCCAAAGAGAGAGAGAGAGGCAAAGAGAGAGGCATAGAGAGAGAGAGGCAAAGAGAGAGAGAGACAGAGGCAAAGAGAGAGAGACACACAGAGGCAAAGAGAGAGAGAGAGAGAGGCAGAGACAGAGAGAGAGGCAAAGAGAGAGGCAGAGAGAGACAGAGGCAGATAGAGAGTGAGAGACGGGGGCAGAGAGTGCAAGTGACATTCCCATCTGGTGGCAGGCAGCGTGGCAAGTGACATTCCAATGTGGTGGCAGGCAGCGTGGCAAGTGACATTCCCATCTGGTGACAAGCGACTGCGGCAAGTGACACGCTGAGGGCTCCCACTCATTCTGCTTTATGGTGAGTTGAACTATTTCATTTTATATTACAATGTAATGATAGAAACAATGCATTTCAATCATCCTGGACACCATAACAACCATGGTGCCGGAATGATTGAAGCACTAACACCAGTCATTGTCTGCGAAAAATCGATTACCCCCCCCCCACGCGTCGCCCCCCGCCCCCCCCTATGTGATGGTGGGGGGCGGCATTGAAGGACCCGGCCTTGGGGCGGCAAAGGGAGTAAATCCGGGCCTGCATACAACCGCTGAGAGAGGCCAAAAGAGGTACGACACTGCAATGATGGCTCAACCCCGGGCCCAAAGTGACAGCACCACCTGGTGGGCCCCGGGGAACCATACATCACAGTTTTCCCCACCAGATTCAAAAAGAGAAAAGCAAATACCCGTTACACTGGTATGAAAAATAATATTACCAACAGAAGACTGGGGTTGCCATAGGGACCAAATTTGCCCCGAGCGTCGCTGGACTCTTTATGGCAAGATGGGAAGATGAAAATGTTTTCTTCGAACCACCACAGGATTTAGTACTATATAGACGCTACATTGATGATATTTTCCTAATTTGGAGAGGCGAACCTGAACAACTTGTAACCTTCTTTGAGAAATTGAATAAGAATCAACAGAATATAGTACTGACTTGGCAGATTGATGAATCCAACATAGCATTTCTAGACCTTATGAAAACAAGAACTAATAACACCTTTGCTACCAAAACCTTCTTTAAGAGTGTAGATCGAAATAGCTACCTCCCAATGAAAAGCTTTCACCATCACAACTGGCTCTTCAATATTCCTAAGGGCCAGATGCTACGCCGGACGGAATTGTACGAATATTGTGGATTTCCATACACAGGCCAACATGATAGGTGAAAGATTTGTTCAAAAAGGATATGAGGAGGAATTCATCAGGAGTAAAATAGAAGAAGTGACACACATCCCAAGAGGCGATTTGCTGCAAAAGAAGAACCACATCTCTAAACCAGATCAGGTGCCGGTTATCCTGGAATATAACATACAATACAAGAAGATTGAGAGCATCTTTTAACGCCACTGGCATATCCTCAAGGCAGACAAGAGCCTGAAAGACATAATACCTGTCAGACCTCAATTCATCTACAAACGTGCACCTACACTGTGTGACCAGCTAGTGAAAAGTGTAGTGAACCCACCCAAGAAGTTATTCACCTTCTTTACCAGTAAAGGGTTCTATCCATGTAAGGGTGCTACGGGTGCAAACGCACCAAACATCCGAACAAAAAGAGATCTGTGTTTCAGTCAAATAGTAACAGGAAAGAACATGAAATAAAAGAGTTCATTGGATGCAACACAGAAGGGGCTGTTTATGTTCTGGAATGCAGTTGCAGCCTGCAATATGTAGGCCGCACTAAAAGACTGCTTAGAATCCGTGAGATAGAACAAGTACAAAACATTCAACGTGGCTTTGTCAAACACAGTGTCTCGAGGCACTTTGCAGAGTCACACAATAGAGACCTTTCCCACCTCAAATTTTGGGGTATAGTACCATATTCCAGACCATGGAGAGGAGGCCACAAAGTGCGGACACTGAGCCAAATTGATTCCCACTGGATTTTCTCTTTGGATACTTTTGCGCCCAAAGGTTTAAATATTGAGTTCGACCTAAATTGTTTCCTAAGTGACTACTAGTGTTGCATATTTCTAGATTACCCTATTACTGCCAGACTAGTCCTCTGGTTTTGTTCTTGTTACTTCTTCCATTGTTATTGGTCGATATTATCTGTCCTCTCTTCCCATTTGATATCTGCCATGTGATTTATTATGTTACCATTTCTGCCAGACTAACCCTCTGGCTTTTCTCTTTGCCACTCAATTGGTGAACATTACATGCCCTCTCTTCCCACTTGATATCTGCCATGCAATTCACCATCCTACCATTGCCTTTATGCATTCATTATTCAATTACATCTTTCATATTCCCACATTCATCTTCCTTGGTATTTGTTTTCATATGTTGAATATCCTGTGACCCCTGCTCATGTTTTTAAATATTCTGTGATCCTCTCCCACGTTACCAGCTGAGGTGCATCTGTGACTTGTCGCTACATTACAGACAACATATATCAGGACCAGTACTTCAGGCCCTATGTAACTGTAGCTTTCAATTTTAGCTTTGAGCTGGTCTAGCTCATTTTTATATATGTTAATATATTTTTTTATTTATATCTCGGCACAGTTGGTTTGACAAGTGCCCTGTTTAGCCTTGATATCTATAGTGCCAATCTCGCCCCCCTCCCCCTCCCCCTTTTTCTTTCCACGATCGCGACCATACAGATCGGCGTCGGCATTGCAACATCATTGTGATTACCACTCCTTTGTTTTTGCTGCGCCTGTATCTATTGTAGCGGCCTCCACTCTCTCACTCTTGTATATTGGTTATTCTCACTCTTGTCTAGGAGTACTTTGGGGGAGAGAGTGCGGGGTTGCTATGCCAAGCTTTCACCACAGATGTGTGTGTGGTGTTAGCAAAGTCTCTTTACCTTCGGGTCAGTGCCCTGCGTTTGGAGCCTCCGCTTCTTCTGTGGAACAGTGTCTGTCAGTAATGAGCCCCACACCAGTAAAAGTCCAACACTCCTTTATTTTCCAATGTCAGGATGAAACACAATCAGTTGGACTCCCTCAACGAACAGACAGGGGGTGTGGATACGAGTAGGCCCAAGCACAATGAACTCTCCTATTCCTCTGATAGCGAACAGGCCTGGCGCACGGTCTCTGCCACAGACCCTGAGTTTTGGTCGCTGCCACCGACCGGGTGAACTGTTGGGACCTCTGCCACAGGCCCATTAGCAGGCCCCTGCCACTGACCTGAGTTGAATCGCTGGACCGTTGCCACCGGTCATTGAACATGAATCACCTTCCTTTAAGGTTTTGGCCCTTGTTCGAGAAAGATATCCCTCCGGGCGGTCACCAGAGGCACACCCGTCACTGGCAATCTGCTGCACCAAGTCTTCAGGTGAGTCCCTCCTCCGGTCCCTTACGCCACTGGATTCGGGAGCCTCACTCCCGATGTCCCCTAGGAAGTCCTTCCCTCGCGGGACCCAGCGGAAGACACTGGGCCCCAGGCCTCCGACCGAGCACCTCACCCCAGACTGAAGGTGTCTGGGGTGGAACACGAACTCCACGTGTCCGGGCCCAGGGCGCCTGGACACCGACCACGGACTGAAGCCCTCAGGATGCCTGGGACTCCAAAAACCCAGTGACGAAGATGTCCGGCCCCTTTATACCATCTCCCAACATGCCCAGCGGGTTCCCCGCCCGCTGTACATGTGCTGCGAGAGGCCACAAAGGGTACGGCACTGCAGTGATGGTTCAACCCCGGCCCAAGGTGACAGTGCCACCCGCTGGGCCGCAGGGAACTATGCATCACTAATATCTTCACCACATTCAAACCCTGATAGAAAAGTATATACTCGCTACACTCTCCCCCCCGCTTATTTGACACTGGCCCCCAGTGTCTGGAATAAACTATGCCCTCATGGGCTGACACAGTCCAGTCCAGAAACCAACTAAAAATTTAAAAAATCCACAAAATATTTTTTTTAACTAACTAACTAGAGTAGTTGTGCCTGAGTCCGACATGTAAGGGAAGGGAAGGAAACATATAAACACTTAACAAAAAAACATCTCAAAAGTCACATCATTGCCATTTCTCCCCCACCCACACCAGTAACTAAGACCCGCCCCATTCTCAGCGGTCTTGATGGGATGTTCTCCTGCAGAGGGGAAAATAAATATTAACACACATAAAACCCTGAAACATATGTTCGTGTGAGAACGAAAGAACCTCTCCGTAAAGAAATCCTTTCCTTCTTAAAGTGTGTGTGTGTGTGAAAAGTGAATGCCGATGCACGACACTGCCACCTGGTGACAGAATCACGGTAACTGCACTTGTGGAAACCTCTTCTTCTTTGGCCCTCTCTACCCCAGAGTCCATGATCACTTGTTGGGGAATGAAGAACAACAACAGGAACAGTCCTTCAATTCCTCCGAAGAGCACAAACACCCATTAACTCGGGCACAGTCACTGAGTTCTCCAGGGAAACAACAGCAAAGCCTGGAGAGTTCAGCAACAGTAAACAGCAAGAACGGAGTCTTTTATCTCCTACAGATAGAAACGAGGGTGCGGCAGGACAAGTGGCTTCAAATGCTGGTCCATGGTTTCTAGATGGTATTCGACATCCTCCCCTTCCTTGCGTCGATCAGCACCTTGTCCGCGTGGATATGCCGCCCCAAGCATCCATTCTGCCTTGCAGTCTTTGAAATGCTGAGATGCCTTGGGAGAACACGCGAGGTACCTGCGGGCGTGTGGGACCTGAAGGTGGGTCCATACAAAGTCATTGTACCAGTGCTCTAGGCAAACTTCCACTTCATACAACAACTCTTTAGACAAGTATGGGTACTCCCACCCGTACTCAGCAGCAACTTTCTGACAAAATAGGCATTGTAGTCTCGCCAGTGGAGGCATGGTGGCTTTGTCTCCTTCACCTGGTAGGACTATTGCATCCGGGTGACGAGGTGCTCTGGTCACCTCCGTTCTGGGCATAGGCGCCCGCAGCGACGGTCTCTTTTCCCCGGCATTAGGTGCAGGTGACGCCGGGGATGTGAGGGTGGGCTGAAAACTGGATCCCTCCTCAGGCGCTGGTGCCTCCACCCGGGGTGTACTATCCCCTGTAGACATGGGTGGATCCCTAGTTCTGCGGGACGAGGAGAGAGGCATCTTATCTCAACCCTTGCTGGCAAAAAGTTCATCTATGGCAAGATCATCTCCCAGATCTGAGAGCGACTCCAGGTCGGAGGTGTCAATCTCCTCCGCGGGCAGGTAGCCTGTAGTGGAGACTGAACTGCCACCTCCCGCCGACACACAGGGCCGTGACTCCCCGACACCTCCGCCCACACACCAAGTCCCTCCGCCCGGCTTACCTCGGCCTTTACTTGAAAAGGGATGTCCGGGACTCTTCCTACTGGATCCATCCGTAGGCGGGCAGGATGATCCACCGCGACCGCTGGATGGAGCTACCATGCCGGTCTTCCTCTTCAGCGGTGGACGCTGGGAGACAGTGGTGACCGAGTCAGCATCCTTGGATTTCTCCCGTACTTCGGTGATCGCGACCTCCCCCGCGGTCGCTGCAGTGCACACAGGGATGGCTGTCAAAGCGGTGATTCCTCCTACTTGAGTGGTGCTGCCTGTGGTGCGGTTGAGATAGATGGTTCTTGGCTTTCCAATAGCTGGGTCCACCTCAAATAGGAACTCCCCGCAGGCCTCGCATCGCCCGAATGGCTTCAGCTGACACACCAGTCCCGAACAGCCGGGACAAATCAAACCCAAGGCCTCTGCGTCCATGCAGGAATACAGGCCGAATCGTCCCCGGGGCTTTAGCCGAATCCCCGTATCGGTCACTGGAGCAGCAGTAGTCAAGGTCATGGTAGAAGGGTGAAAAGGAATCCACAATGCATTTCCGAACATGGTGACTCGCTGCTGATCCATTGCGCACTGCAAGGTTGGTGCCAAAGTCCCCACGTGTAGTCCTTCACACGGCGGGACTCCTCCCCTGTTGCGCCCCAGTTTGCGGGCTTTCTCCTTCCCTGGGTCATGCCCACGAACTGAGCAGGGAGGGTGTGCCTTGTGGCGCAGTGCAATAGAAGCCCCCATGTGTAGTCCTTCACACGGCTGGACTCCCCCCTCTTCTCGCTCTTCTTCTGAGTAGTCCTTTCCCTTTTTAGGGTCATGCCAACGACTTCAAGCAGGGTTGCACTTTGGCCAATAATATGGCCGACCTACTCGGAATTCCTCCAGGCAGACACGTTCAAACTCTGTCCACTTTAGCTCCATGGTAGCACGAACACCATCCCGGACGAGCCCCCACGTGTAGCGGCCTCCACTCTCTCACTCTTGTATATCGGTTATTCTCACTCTTGTCTAGGGGTACTTTGGGGGAGAGAGTGCGGGGTTGCTACGCCAAGCTTTCACCACAGATGTGTGTGTGGTGTTAGCAAAGTCTCTTTACCTTCGGGTCGGTGTCCTGCGTTTGGAGCCTCCGCTTCTTCTGTGGAACAGTGTCTGTCCGTAATGAGCCCCACACCAGTAAAAGTCCAACACTCCTTTATTTTCCAATGTCAGGATGAAACACAATCAGTTGGACTCCCTCAATGAACAGACAGGGGGTGTGGATACAAGTAGGCCCAGTGTCACGTACCTGGTGATGAGCCTGGGATGCAGGGAGCGGCCTCTTTTGCACCTCCTACTCCGGAACCCCTGATGATGGGAACAGGGAGCTCGGGAGTGCGGAGTCGCACAAGTGCCTGTCAGGAACACTGGTGCAGAGATGGAGCTGGACCTAGGAAGCTCAGTGCAGGTTTCAGCGGCAGCAGGGAAGCTGGACGGCAGGCAGGCTTGGCACACAGGGAACCGAGGAGACAAACGGCAGACAGCGGGGAGGTGTCTTGTAGTACCGAGCACTGGCAGGTTCAAACAGGCCGGGTAATCCACTGGCGGGCAGACCAGGTGCAGTGCGAGAGGCAGAAGCAGAGTCGTTAGACAGTCCGGGTTGGCAACGGGCAGGCAGCAGGTAGCAGAAGGGGCAGGCGGAAGCGAGGTCAACAAGCCGGGGGTCAGTGGGCAGGCAGAAGGCAAGGAGCGTCAGGAACAAGCCGGGTCACAGGAACAGATCGGTAGGGTAACAGCAGATAGCAGGTGGGTCTAGGAAACGCTGTAGACCGGATAGCAAGGAGCCCCAGCACAAGCCCCTTCAAATAGCCCCAGATTGGCGCCAGAACGTGTCACTGCGTGCTCCCGCGCGCACCGACGCGCGCCGCACGCCGTTACCGCGCATACGCGCACGCGCTAACGCCGACTCGCCGCCACTGCGCCGGCGTGAACGCGCTAACGACGATTCTACACTATTGCGCAGGCGCGTACCCGCGCGCGCCGCCGCGTCGCCAGCTTGCAGGTGAGATTGCCCATCATGACATTGCCCCCTCCAATGGGCAGCCTCCGGATGCCCAACTGGGCCATCTTAACTGGATGGGAGTCTTTGAAGGACTGAACCAATCTTTTGGCATGGATGTTGCACTCAGGTTCCCATGAGTTCTCCTCAGGGCCATATCCCTTCCATTTTACAAGAAATTGGACTTGGTTGCGCCTTTTTCTACAATCCATGATGGATTCCACCTCAAACTCCTCTTCACCGTCAACCAAGATTGGTTCAGGAGGGCCGGTGTCACGTCCCGAGAAGGGATCAGGAACAGTAGGCTTGAGTAAGGCAACATGAAAAACCGGGTGGATCCGGAATGATTCTGGTAGCTCCAGTTCATAGGCCACACTGTTAATCCGTCTCCTGACAGGAAAAGGACCCACAAACTTGGGACCCAATTTCTTTGAGGGATAGGCAAGTCTAAGGTTCAGTGTAGATAACCACACCTGATCCCCGGGTTCCAGATTGAGTTCTCCTCTTCTCTTTTTGTCGAACACTTCCTTATTATATTCTTGTGTCCTAGTCATCGTGTCGCGTAATAACTCATTGTTTGCTCTGAAAAAATCCAATGTCTCCTGGACAGCAGGTACAGCAGACTCCGGGATACAGTTGGACAAGAATGAGGGATGAAAGCCGTAGTTAGCATAGAACGGGGATTGCTTTGTGGCGGAGTGGACCGAATTATTGTATGCAAACTCGGCCAGCGGCAGTAGAGGTACCCAATCTTCCTGCGAGAACGAAGAAAAGCAGCGTAGGTATTGCTCAAGTGTCTGATTCGTCCGTTCAGTCTGGCCATTTGATTATGGATGATAGGCAGACGAAAAGGACAAGTTAATCCCGAGAGCTTCACACAGGGCCTTCCAGAACCTGGAGGTGAATTGCACCCCTCGATCCGACACAATGTTTGCAGGGATGCCATGGAGCCTTATGATTTCCTTGACAACAATTTTAGCTGTCTCAGGAGCAGAAGGCGTACCCCTCATGGGCAAGAAGTGCGCCATCTTTGATAGTCTATCCACGACCACGAAGATAGTGGTGTAAAGCTCCGAGGGGGGAAGTTCTACGATGAAGTCCATGGAGATCATCTTCCATGGCCTCTCGGGTACGGGCAATGGTTTCAACAGACCCCAGGCTCTGGACTTACTTCCCTTGTTTCTGATACATGTGCTGCAAGACTCCACGTAGCTCCTACAGTCCTTTGATAGTTGCGGCCACCAGAACATGCGTTGTAGTAGTTCGGAGGTCTTGAGTACCCCGAAGTGTCCAGCCAGTTTGTTATCGTGACAGGAACTAAGGACCGCGACTCGCACGCTTTCTGGTACAAAGATTTTGTCCTTGTACCATAAAAGTCCATCCTTGAGCTGTACCTCTGTACTAGGTGAGGGAGAGATCCCCCTGGATGCTTGCTTGATCCGAGATAGCAAGTCCTCTTGAAGCAAGAGGAAGTTTCCAGGTGACAAGATGGTATCCGGAGGGGCAGGTGTTTCAGGGTCACAGAACATTCGTGAGAGAGCATCAGGTTTAGTATTCTTTGATCCTGGTCTATACGTTATATGAAAAGAGAAACATGTGAAGAAAAGTGCCCACCTGGCCTGCCAGGGTTTCAGTCTCTTTGCCACTCTCAGATACTCCAAATTCTTGTGGTCCGTATAGACCAGGATCGGATGCGCTGCTCCTTCCAGGAGATACCGCCATTCCTCCAGGGCGGCTTTGATTGCCAGTAATTCCCGGTCTCCCACATCATAGTTCTTCTCCGAATCTGACAGCTTACGGGAGAAAAAGGCAACCGGATGTAAGAGAGCCTTGGGCCCCTGTCTTTGGGAGAGAACCGCCCCAACTGCGGTTTCCGAGGCGTCCACCTCCAGTATGTATGGAAGAGCCACATCAGGGTGCCTCAGAACGGATGCAGAGGTAAATAATTCCTTAAGGGTCTCGAAGGCCGTTTGGGCTTCTGAAGACCACTGGAACCGGACCGTCTGTTTGGTTAGGTTGGTTAATGGGGTGATAATGGACGAAAACCCCATGATGAACTTCCTATAAAAGTTTGCGAATCCGATGAAGCGCTGTATGCCTTTCCTATCTACGGGCACCGGCCAGTTAAGAATTGCAGCCACTTTCTGGGAGTCCATCGTGATACCCTCCACCGAGATGACAAGTCCAAGAAATTGGATGCTTTGGCGTTCGAATTCGCATTTTTCTGGTTTTGCGTATAACCTGTGCATTCGAAGCCGTGCGAGCACATTCCGAACGTGTTCCCGGTGTTTCTCCAAGGAGGGGGAAAAGATGAGGATGTCGTCCAGGTAAACAATAACAAAAAGGTCAAGGTAGTCTCTGAAAATATCGTTCACAAAATGCTGGAACGTAGCCGGGGCATTGCAGAGTCCGAAGGGCATGACTAAGTATTCGAAGTGCCCGAAGCGAGTGCGAAAGGCAGTTTTCCACTCATCCCCGCTTCGGATCCGCACCAGGTTATAGGCCCCACGGAGGTCCAGTTTTGTGAAAATAACTGCAGATCCCAGTCTCTGAAACAATTCAGGAACTAAAGGAAGGGGGTATCTGTTCTTTATCGTCACTTTGTTGAGCTCTCTGTAATCCACACAAGGCCGGAGGGACTGGTCCTTTTTCTCAACAAAGAAAATCCCTGCCCCTGCCGGTGACGTAGAAGGACGGATGAACCCTTTCATGAGATTGTCATACACATAGGTCTTGAGGGTCTTGAGTTCAAGTTCCGTCAGGGGAAAAATCCTGCCAAAGGGGATTTCAGCCCCGGGGAGAAGCTCAATCGGACAGTCGTAACGCCTGTGTGGAGGAAGAGTCTCAGCCCCTTTCTTGCTAAAAACGTCCAGGAAGCTATGGTATGCTTCAGGAACTGACTGGCGGGCCTCAGCATCAGAGTCCATGCAAAGCAAGGGAGAAGGGGTACTCAAAACTTCCTGCAGACAATGTTGACGGCAGTAGGGGGAACAGAAACTGACTTCTCCTGATGTCCAATTAGTGTCTGAGCTCCATCTCCTGAATTCAGAAACATAATCCTCGGCGGGTCTGCGGCCTTGCTGAAGGGCATGCAGGGCTGCTTCGGCAGTGGCGGTCTGGTGCGGATCCTCGTAAAGTTGGGACATGGTTTGGAAGAAAGTGTCCAAGGTATTAAGTGAAACGACCTTAGGCTCCAAGAGGCGGTGGGCCCAGGCTTGAGGCTCACCAGACAGGAGGGAAATAACGAACCCCACTTTGGTGGATTCTAGTGAAAAGGTCAGTGGTTGCAAGGCAAAGAAGAGCTCGCAGGCATTCCGAAAGGCTCTGTATTTGCTCCGCTCCCCTGAGAATCGCTCAGGCGTGGGTACCTTTGGTTCAGGCGGCATCATGACCACCGAGGGAGAAGTGGAAGTCCCAGTGGAGGAGGAAGCTGAGGAGGATAGGGCCTGGACTCGGCCCTCCAGTCGGGTATAACCCTCTTGCAGGCTTCTGACGGCCTGGGTTAGCCCATCCAGGTGTCGGCAAAGTTCCTCCATTGGGTCTGCTCCCTGCACAGGCTCGGACATGGCTGTCCGGTACTGTCACGTACCTGGTGATGAGCCTGGGATGCAGGGAGCGGCCTCTTTTGCACCTCCTACTCCGGAACCCCTGATGATGGGAACAGGGAGCTCGGGAGTGCGGAGTCGCAAAAGTGCCTGTCAGGAACACTGGTGCAGAGATGGAGCTGGACCTAGGAAGCTCAGTGCAGGTTTCAGCGGCAGCAGGGAAGCTGGACGGCAGGCAGGCTTGGCACACAGGGAACCGAGGAGACAAACGGCAGACAGCGGGGAGGTGTCTTGTAGTACCGGGCACTGGCAGGTTCAAACAGGCCGGGTAATCCACTGGCGGGCAGACCAGGTGCAGTGCGAGAGGCAGAAGCAGAGTCGTTAGACAGTCCGGGTTGGCAACGGGCAGGCAGCAGGTAGCAGAAGGGGCAGGCGGAAGCGAGGTCAACAAGCCGGGGGTCAGTGGGCAGGCAGAAGGCAAGGAGCGTCAGGAACAAGCCGGGTCACAGGAACAGATCGGTAGGGTAACAGCAGATAGCAGGTGGGTCTAGGAAACGCTGTAGACCGGACAGCAAGGAGCCCCAGCACAAGCCCCTTCAAATAGCCCCAGATTGGCGCCAGAACGTGTCACTGCGTGCTCCCGCGCGCACCCATGCGCGCCACGCGCCGTTACCGTGCATGCGCGCACGCGCTAACGCCGACTCGCCGCCACTGCGCCGGCGTGAACGCGCTAACGACGATTCGACACTATTGCGCAGGCGCGTACCCGCGCGCGCCGCCGCGTCGCCAGCTTGCAGGTGAGATTGCCCATCATGACACCCAGGCACAATGAACTCTCCTATTCCTCTGATAGCGAACAGGCCTGGCGCACGGTCTCTGCCACAGACCGTGAGTTTTGGTCGCTGCCACCGACCGGGTGAACTGTTGGGACCTCTGCCACAGGCCCGTTAGCAGGCCCCTGCCACTGACCTGAGTTGAATCGTTGGACCGTTGCCACCGGTCATTGAACGTGAATCACCTTCCTTTTAAGGATTTGGCCCTTGTTCGAGAAAGATATCCCTCCGGGCGGTCACCAGAGGCACACCCGTCGCTGGCAATCTGCTGCACCAGGGGTACGGCACTGCAGTGATGGTTCAACCCCAGCCCAAGGGGACAGCGCCACCTGCTGGGCCGCAGGGAACTATGCATCACTAATATCTTCACCACATTCAAACCCTGATAGAAAAGTATATACCCGCTACACTATATACAATACTACATCAAAATCTACAACAAAATGGCCGCCGTGCGTCCCGCGATGCAAACTATTTAAACCCCTTATTGTGTATCTAGTGCCATCTACTGATGAAGTCATGCGTTAGGACTTAGCACAGATACACCTAGGCCAGTAAAAACTGGACTGTAACTCAAATGTGACCATAAATGGAAAAACACAAAAAAGTGAGAAGGGGCAGGCTGAACGCCCTACCCAATATATATAAAGTGTCCACAATAATAAACAAAAACAAAAAAATTATGAGTGTCCAAAACAGTGGATAAATAACAAGGAATGGATGTAAAACTTCTGGCACAATTCTTCACGTGGATGGTGACATTCATGTGTGCTTACCAAAAACGTTGGACCCGAATGTCATACGACAGCGGATCAATCGAGCTTGAGAGTATCTCCAACGGCTGCTCCACAGGAACGTCCCCGGATCTCTGATGGAGCCCCCTATTTTTTCTTCTCTTTGCATGAAATCGGTGAGGAAAAGTTTTTTCAGTTTTCTCCAGTTGGTCCTTCTACAATACCCTCGTCGGGGTATTTTCTATTTAAGTTTGATCGTATCCCATCGTCCGGTTGAATACCGGGATCCAGAATGCCAATCTTCTGGTGAGATCTCCAGCCTTGGGGGTATTGGAGACCCGAGAAGTACTGCATCCATCAGTTTCACCCAGGATTGAAGACATCCGATCGTCTAGCCGGTATACCTCAACATCCATCAGAGATCCGGGGACGTTCCTGTGGAGCAGCCGTTGGAGATACTCTCAAGCTCGATTGATGCGCTGTCGTATGACATTCGGGTCCAACGTTTCTGGTAAGCACACATGAATGTCACCATCCACGTGAAAAATTGTGCCAGAAGTTTTACATCCATTCCTTGTTATTTATTCACTGTTTTGGACACTCATAATTTTTTTGTTTTTGTTTATTATTGTGGACACTTTATATATATTGGGTAGGGCGTTCAGCCTGCCCCTTCTCACTTTTTTGTGTTTTTCCATTTATGGTCACATTTGAGTTACAGTCCAGTTTTTACTGGCCTATATGTAGCGCTGTACTATTACCTTCCACTTTGTTTGAATTTGTCACATTCCAGCACAGCTGCTTCACCTCTCTCTATAGAGTTGTTATTATTTATGTGTTTTTTGGGTAGCGCATTTATTTCTTTTTATCACAGCACAGATACACCGACAGCTGGACGTGAGGAGACGAGCTTGGCGCTCGTAGGATACCGCAACCCCTGTTTACCCATGAGATGTGAGTGTTTTTATATCTTTTTAATAAACGCCACAGTGGTTACAGACCTACACTATATGCACTTTATTTCTTGTACGTGTCCCATCGGCACTCTGTGGTTGCTGCAAATCTGAGGCCCACATCACTGACGCCATCGCAGCCTGCAATACATACGAGCGTGATGTTCGTAGGATTGATGCCCACGCTCACCTTATAAAAAGTGAGTGTGGGAACACACCTTTAGTCACCCGTTCTGCTGTACCCACAGAGTTACGCTATTTATTGCCTTTTCCGTTTGTGTATTTTCATGCACCTATGTGAGTGAGAATAGAACCTCTACGCAAGGACGCTGCATCATTGTCCATAATATGAGTTTCACTTCATGCTGTCCCTTCCCAGCGGGGAGGTAAGCTGCTTGTGAGCACTGGGTGGATTTGCACCGAAGCCTTCTTTTAAGCACTTTATAATTGCTGGTGAGAGGACTTGTTACAAATTGGACTTTATTTTTTCAGGAATTCACTGTTTTGCTTTTTATTTTACATTTTTGATTTTTTTTGCTACTCCAGAGACTTATTGATTAGTTACATATACTATATGCACAGGTTTCATTTATCTATCACTTTGAGTGACACATGATTAGGCCTCTCTGGTTTATGATATATTTTTTTCGAGTGTCCATAACATCGTTTATAATTTTTTTGCATCATATTTTTGCACTTATGTGTTGTCCACATAGTACATGTACTTTATGGTTTATGTTGTATGTTTGATGTCACTACATTCATTGCATTTGTTTGGTTCACACTAGATTTTCTAATCAGTTAGCTTCACCTAAGCGACCCACAGGCCTCTCTTTTTCACTTCCTTCACATTAGTTTAACCACAGCGCAGCCACCATCACTTTTTACTTTTCTCCATGAATAGAATAGACCGTTATTTTAAGAGAAAAAAAACTAGACTTTACAATCACTGTAACTCCTATGTACTTTACAATCACTTTAACTCCTAAATCCTATGTCCTATTTTAATTTACAGATGTAATAACACCTTTAACAAAGACCTATTGGAGGGCAGCAGCCGTGGAATTAGGTTGTGTGTTGGAGAGCTCCTGTGGGAACCAGAGGCAAGCCCTAGTGATGGAGTCCACAAGCCCAGGTTTGGGCCCTGACTCAAGGCCTGAAAGACCGAGGAGATCTGGACCTGGCTCTGGAAGAAAAAAAATTCTTGGAAACGCAAATGGAGATCTTGGGCTGATCCAAACCTCAGCCAGGTGAAAACCTAGCAAAGGGAGAGGCATGGAAAGAAAAGTTAAAGAGACTCAGACGTTTGAGGAAAAAAATAGACTGCCTTACCAGCCTGAGGGAACACCAGAGATAAGTCCAGCCGTAATAACAGATCTGCTTATAAAAGAAGCATTGATAAACGAAAGGATGAGTGCCGTGGAATATGGGACCTGCTTGAAAGTCTCACTGAGCACTGCTCAAGTGAGCAAGAGTTTCCAGGGCAAACCTGGCTAGGCTCCAAAGGGCAAGTGATGGTGGGAGCCAGTCGATTTAATAAAAGATTACAGCCTGCTGCTCCTGTTCAAACAGAAGGTGTGGTGGGAACCCTCACAGCAAAGGTGCCAGAAGCTGACCATGCTGCAGGACCAGAAGGGAAGGAAGATAGTCTGGTGGAGAATCCAGGGGAGGAGAGCTGCAAGACCACTATTGTAATCCCCATTGAAGGTACTGTAAAAAAAATCAGCCAAATCCCAGGCAGTGAGCAGACCTGAGGCTGAAGAGAGCAGCTGGAAAGAAATGGTGGGAGGTACAGCAGCTTGCAAAGCAAAGACTGAGTCATCTCAGGTTGAAGATGTTGTAGAAACCCCAGCTGAGAAAAAAGCCCACAGTATGCCTTCTCCAAAAGGGAAGGTGGAAACCCCGGCAGCATTGTCAGGGCAGGCAGCCAACAATACCCAGATTTGCAGGGATGGTGAGGACCCTTGTAGTGTGGATTGCAAGGGTGTATGTGGCAACAGCTGGCAAGGAGACTGGGTCAGCTAGCAGGCACCCTGCACCATCTGCCAAGCATTGTTGGAGCCGTCCGTAAGCAAGCTGGATCCTTTGGCCAAGCAACAAAATGGCATCCAAACTTGTACAGCCAGCATCCCCAGTGGTGAGAGAGTCAAAAATGTCAATGGCTATGGAGGAGGTATCTGGTGTCAACAAGCAGGATGAGCCAAGCACCCTGATGGCTCCTGCTTCCATATCTCTGGCATCCTCGGTAGTGAAAGGGTCAAGGGTGCTGGGGAATGAGGAGCTTTCTCCAGAATGGATGGGTCCCTGTGGAGCAGCAATTGCGGCCACAACTGAGAACAGCATTCCTGTCTTGGATCACTTCTGCCCTGAGCAAGGGGAATTCCTTTGTGTGTCAGATGCTGAGGAAGTGAGAGTTATCCAGGAAGTTTCAGAGGTCTGTGCAATGGACAACATCTGCAAGGGGCACAAGTGTCTGTGTGGGGGGACTGCATGATGGGTCCACTCCAGTCTGACTGTCCTGCGCTGGACTTTATCAGGCAGCTGGAGGAACCCCGGCAAGAGAGGGTGGTGGTAGGGGACTCTGACACATGTGGGGCGTATAAGGCAGTGTAAATTTTGGCAGCAAATTTCAATTTAGTTTTAGTCTTAGTCTTAAAATGGCATTTTAGTTTTAGTCCCATTTTAGTCTTCTGCAATTGTTTTAGTCATATTTACTCGACTAAATCTCCAGGACATTTTAGTCAACTAAAATGATTTTAGTAGACTAAAATGGTTTTAGTCTACTAAAACTCATTTTATTCATCTAAAATCTAATGAGTGTAGTTAAATTGTAATGCATTATTTAAGCAGTTATCTACAATTTCCACAAATCATTATATACTGCTGGAGTGAAAAATCTAATATGTTATTATTTATGGTATTGAGGTATGTTAATTTTGACATCAAATTTCAATTTAGTTTTAGTCTTAGTCTTATGACTAAAATGCCATTTTAGTTTTGGTCGTATTTTGGTCATCTCAATTGTTTTAGTTTTAGTTTTAGTCGTATTTTAGTCGACTAAAATGTTTTAGTCGAGAAAATAACATTGGTATAAGGAGGTGTCTGCTTTAGGATGGGGGGCCCTTGTAGATAATGCAGAGGACCTTTCTGTAGTGGCAGACTCCCCAAGCAGTGTGCAGCCAGGCAAACAAGTGGGAGCAGTTGTAACAAGTAAGGGGAGGCTAATGTTGCAGGAAGTGTGGCAAGTCAGAAATGGCCAAAGGCCTCCAGGCGCAGGGATGGGTGAACCCTCCAAAGGAAGTAAAGTTGCTATCAGCCCTGCAGGAGGGGAAAAACCTTTGCCAGGGTAGCTGGTGCATGGGTCAGACTGAATAATTTCTATGGTCAGCATGGGGCTCAGTCATTTCGGGAATGCCCTGGGAGACAGGGCCAGGGGGCTAATGCATGGTCTAGGAGTCGGTGGCTCAGAACAGAAATGGATAAATGTGGTTCAGCTCAGGTATTAAGGCCCAAGTCTGGGCCTAAACCAAGGTTTTGTGGTAGATATGGTCCTTGAGTTGGGCTTCTGGGTAGCAGATGTTTTTTCTATAATTCTTCCCCATGACACTTCTGAATATATTAGTTGTATGACTCCTGTGGTAATGGAGTTATTCTTTACCAAGTATGAGGTAATAAAATCCCATTAAAGGTGCAAAGGCTTCATGATGGTGGCATTGTCTAGATAGGGGGAGATTAGGCCTCTGACTATCCTAGTAAGGAATGAGACATAGCCACCTAACTGGGAAGGTATGGCCAAATGCAAATCCCACTGAAAGAGAGCCTGGATGAGAGGGGTATTTGGACTGGAGCCTGGTCTACTAGGGTGAAGTTGGGGAGGAGAGGACACGCGGTAGCCCATATACCAGCTAGTCCATTTAAAGGCAGGGATAGAGTCCTGGTATTTTTATTTTGGGAACCCAGATGGTGTTTTAAATGTGGGTGCCCCACCCACTTCAGTGTCGACTGTACCATTAAACAGTGTGTCAAGTGCAATGGGATTGGTCACTTGGCAGTACCAGCTGTGGAGAGGTGCAGGGCTAGTGGGTGTGGACAGTATCTGCTGGCATTGGATCAGGCAAAGGCGTTTGATTGGGTGAGCCACAAATACCTCTGGCTTCTTCTGGGAAGGTACGGGTTGCTGGGGGGTTCATCAATTGGCTCAGAGTGTTGTATAGCAAGGCGAAGAGCGTCCATCTTGTTAATGGCTGGGTCCTTCCTTTGCTGTGGACTCTGGTGTCCAGCAGGGTTGCCCCTTAAGCCCACTTCTGTATGCATTTGCAGTAGATGTCTTCATCAGGAGGCTTGAATGCAAGAATCTGAGGGAGGTTTCTACGGGCCCCAGCAGTGGCTGGGGACCGGCAGTGAGGGCTGTGGCCTACGTAGACAACATCTCGGTAGTGGTATTAAGTCATGAGGATGCTGGGAGGAAACGCACCTTGGGATCTACTGAGGCATCCAGCTCATTCGTGAACTGGGACAAGAGTGAAGTTGCCTATTACCGCACCAGTTTGGGTGGCTCAGGTACATGAGTGGAGAGCAGATCGTGACAGGCTTGGGAAGCAGAGCAGGAGTTAAAAACCGAGAGGAGGAGGAGGAAAACACATGCCAGGCATGGCTGCGGTGCTGGAGGTGCTTTCCGGGTAAAAAAAAATACTGCTAAAGGGAGCCAGGGCTTTTGTCACCCTTGGGATGGTATCACCCCTGTAGCGGGTGTCACCTGGGTGCAGACCGCACCCCCTACCCCCCAGCAATCCCACTGATAGGAGGGCTAAACATGATCCACCCAGTAGTGTTCTATGTTACCATTTTTGTTTAAATATAACGTCCGGTCCATTTTTTTATGGTCGAGCCTTCTCTGTGAAAGCGTTTGTGTAAGGACTGGCTGTTGTCCTGAGAGAGTAGGGGGCGGGGGGTAGGTCTGGTTATCTAAGATTGCATAGGTGCCTCCCATCCTATATCCCACAGGCATTGAAGGTGCTGAGTCAGTGGCAGATAACTGCTCTGGAGGTCGGTGAAAGCTGTGCCGGAGAAACATGTCCTCCCATCTTTTCAAAGTCTGACCTTGAGAGATTGCCCTGAGGCCATCCTCAAGTTTGGGGCTAGCCCTCCTGGATTCTCCTAGAATTCCCATGAAGTTTTGGGATCTCAGTCATCCATGGAATGACCACCTTGTATGTCCATGCGAATCTCAATTATACTGTAGGAACCTGGACGACAAGGGCTGTCTCTGCCTGGAGTATGGAGGAGCTCTGGAAACCATGGACCATATTTTGGTCCAGTCCCCTCTTAATGTGGAGGTTCATAGGGGGGTGGGGAGCTATTGGCTATCCTAGTATAGTTGTTCTTTACTACACGTGACATGCAAAGTGCTTAGTGTCCACTAGGAACAAAATCCTGTTTGTCCATGTGGTGGGGGGGGGGGGGGGATCTTTTTGGTGAATTGGTGAAGGTGAGAAATCTTGAAAGGGACAGGGTTGGGCCATTTATGGAGGGGTTTCCGCTTCCACTTCTGTAGATTTTGTTTACTATGTTTAAAATATTGAAGTAGGGCTGCAGTCATCTAATAGGTTATTTGCTCTTGTATAGACATGGGGGGGGGGGGGGGGGGGGTCTGTTTCTTGCCTGTTTTTATGAATTTTGACCATACCAAGGTAGATTGTGGAATGTAGTGTTTTACCTTTGATAAAAGTATGCTTCATTGTATAGGCTAGTCAACTTTGATCTCCTTTTAACGTTTGGGGAGTGATACCCAGAATGAATATGTGCAAAAGGGCCTCGAAGGGAAACATGTAAATGTTAAGAGATGTGATCTGTTCTTTTTATCTCCTTGCAGCGTCCCTCAAGTAGAGGGTGGGAAGTACCTTGTGTGGACATTTTCCTAAGGTCATGGGTAAGAATGCCTTACAGTGGAATTCCAGTGATAACCTAACTAATGCTAAACCTACTCTCTGCCACGTTTAAAGCCTAATCTATCTAACCCTGTGAAGCAAAAATCTCTCTACTTGCCTGTTCTGCAGCTGCTCCAGTCCGGTCTCAAGAGGCGGATGCTGTGTGCAGGAGAGAACCAATAATGGCTGGCAAATGCCTGGGAAGTGACATCACCCATAGACTTACTATAGGGCTTATGTTGTCGGCTGTCTCTCCTGCACATTTCCACACACTAAAGCCACCACTGACAGCTCAGTATGGGGCAGGAGCAACTGCATGTAGAGTGCCTTTTTCTTTACACGCTTAGTTAGAATAGGCTTAGAATAGACTTAGAATGTGTGTCAGGGAAATTCCCCGTCTGTTGTCACCAATCTGCGCTCAGTGCGCATGCACGGCGAAACGGCGCATTGGCACATGCGCGTGCGCGGCGGGACGGCGCTTCGGCGTGCTTGGGTGCGCGCACCGGCGCAACGACGAATGCGCGTGCGCAATAGCTCGCCAATGGGACTATAGGCGGGCCTATTTAAACAGACGCAGTAACACTATCTGGTTGCTGGTTTGTCAGCTTTGCTGTGTTTTCTTGTGCCTGAAATCAAGTTAAAGTTCTCCTGCTGTGACCCGGACCGGATTTGATTACGCTTCTGCTTCTCCTGAACCTGACCCCTTGGCTTGCTAAACGGACTTCTGCCTCTCTCCTTGTGCTTGACCCTCGGCCAGTGACCCGGATCTGCTGCCTGTCTCCAGCCCTCTACCTTCTGCCTGTACCCTGGACTTCTTCCTTAACCTGACTAGTCTGGTGCTTTCTGCTAAACTCCTAATCGGACTTGTGCCCTTGCTACTGTTTGCTGTTTGACCCTGTCTACCCTTGGTGTTTGACTCCCGGCCTGCTCTTCAGACTCAGCCCTGCTAGATTCTTCAGCAAGACACCTCTACCTGCTGGTGGCCAGTGCTCCCTCGTGCTGTCCTCTCCCTGTCTCACCTCCAGGGGGCGGAGTGCGCTTGGGTGCAAGGGTGAACCACTCTCGGCATCTCGGCCTCGGTAAGTACTTAGCCTGATAGTACAAACCAGCCAGATGTCTGAGGCCGACAGAGTGCGTTCCCCATTTGACACCCTCTGCCAGCAGGTCTCCACCTTAACGGACACCGTCCAAAGACTCCAAGAGGGATACACTCAGATTGATGGCCGTCTTCAACAGCTCACTGGTCTCCTAGGACCAGCCCCTTCAGCTGCCACCTCTGCCAACACTGCCACCAACTCCCAAGTACCTACGAGTTCTACAGTAGTGATGGCCACCCCTGAACCCAGGGTCCCTATTCCGGAACGTTTTTCGGGTGTCCGCAAAAAATACCGGGCCTTTAAAAACGCCTGCTCCCTCTACCTTGCCCTCCAACCAAGGACCTTCTCTTCGGAAGCAGTAAAAGTGGGGTTTATCATCTCTCTCTTAACGGATGACCCTCAAGCCTGGGCCCATGGCCTGATGGAGCAACAGAGCCCCATATTGGACTCAGAAGAGACATTTTTTGAAAATATGGCTCAACTATACGATGATCCCCAGCGATCAGCCATGGCCGAGTCCGTCCTCCATAGCCTAACTCAGGGGAGAAGACCGGTGGAAGACTATACGTCAGAATTTAGGAAATGGTCCGCCGACACCAAATGGAATGAGGCGGCCCTCAGATACCAATACCGCCAGGGACTATCTGAGACGCTCAAGGACGAGCTGGCCAGGATCGAAACCCCCACTACCTTGGAGAACCTGATCCAATCCGCCATACAACTCGATAGGCGTCTGCGTGAACGACGGGCGGAGCGATTTCAATCTCCTCGTCCCAACTGGCCTCCATCCAGGACTGTACCTCACTACCCACCAACCTCTGTGCCTGCAGTCACACCTCTTCCTGAGCTAGAACCCATGCAGCTCGGGTTGGTTCGGGCTCCCCTGACTCCTGAGGAAAAACAGCGAAGGCGCCAGGCCAACCTGTGCCTATACTGCGGGGGTGCCGGCCACTTCCTCCTCAACTGCCCCGTAAGACCTAGTAAGTCTATCTCTAAAGACACTTTAAACTATCAACTCTTTGACAACCCTCAGTCTTATGTCATTCTCTTTGTGTCTCTACAGCTGCCGGAAGGGGCAATCCGCCTCCCGGCAATTATTGATTCCGGAGCCTGCAGCTGCTTCCTGGACTCTGCTTTAGCCTCAAGATTCCATGTCCCCACTCAACCTAAGGACCACTGCCTTCAGATCCACCTGGCGGATGGGTCCTTGCCCCGTTCAGGGCTGATCACGCTGGAAACCAAACCTATCCTTGCCATCTCTGACTCGGGTCACCAAGAACTTCTCCGGTTAGACCTCATACCTTCCCCGATGTTCCCCATCATCCTGGGCCTTCCCTGGCTACAGGCACACGAGCCCCTCATAAATTGGGTGAAGAAAGAGCTTAGCTTCACCTCCTCCTATTGTTCCCAGAACTGTCTTGCCTCTGCCTCTACGGCCTGCGCTTCCATGATTGCCAAGCCGGACAACCTACAGCATGTTCCTTCAGTCTATCTAGAATTCCGGGACGTGTTCGATAAGCAGCAAGCCGACCATCTACCACCTCATCGGCCCTATGATTGCCCTATCGATCTCTTGCCGGGCTCTAAAATTCCGTTCGGACGTATCTTTCCGTTGTCCGAAACCGAGTTGAAAGCCCTCAAGGCTTATATTGATGAAAACCTCCAGAAAAGATTTATTCGCCCTTCCTCCTCTCCAGCCGGTGCAGGAATCTTCTTTGTGGAAAAGAAGGACGGGTCCTTAAGACCCTGTATCGATTACCGGGACCTAAACAAGATAACCATTAAGAACAGGTACCCACTACCCCTTATTCCGGAGCTATTTCAGCGCTTCCGATCTGCTCGGGTCTTTTCTAAACTGGATCTACGGGGGGCCTACAATCTTATCAGAATCAGGGCCGGAGACGAGTGGAAAACCGCCTTCAGATCTCGTTTCGGACACTTTGAGTATTCGGTCATGCCGTTCGGACTTTGTAATGCTCCAGCCACCTTCCAACACCTAGTTAACGATATTTTCAGACAGCACCTTGACGACTTCTTAGTAGTGTACCTGGACGATATCCTCATCTTTTCCACCAACATCGAACTCCACCGGGCTCATGTCATGAAGGTCCTCACCATCCTTCGGAAGCACAAACTCTACCTCAAAGCTGAAAAAAGCGAGTTCGAAAAGACCACCGTACAGTTCCTCGGCATTATCATTTCCATCGATGGGGTCGCGATGGACCCGCAGAAGGTGAAGGCCATCCAGGACTGGCCAGCCCCAACCGACAAGAAGGGGGTACAGCGGTTTATAGGCTTCGCCAAATTCTATAGGAGATTCATCGTGGGCTTTTCCTCCATTGTAGCCCCAATAACCCAACTTACCCGGCAAAATAACCGTTTTCACTGGTCTCCAGAAGCTCAAGAGGCCTTCTCCCGCCTCAAGGACGTCTTCACTTCAGCACCAGTACTTCAGCACCCGGATCCTCTACTGCCGTTCACCCTGGAAGTGGACGCCTCTGAGACAGCCATCGGAGCCATCCTCTCTCAAAGACGAGGCCCCAAGGCTCTCCTGTATCCAGTAGCCTTTGCCTCTAAAAAGTTGACTCCCCCGGAGCGAAACTATGATGTAGGGGACCGGGAATTACTGGCCATAAAATTCGCACTGGAGGAATGGCGATACCTTCTGGAGGGGGCAGTACACCCCATCATGATCTTCACAGATCATAAAAATCTAGAGTACCTAAGAACAGCTCAACGTCTACGCCCCAGGCAGGCCCGTTGGGCCCTTTTCTTTACCCGGTTCAACTTTCACATTTCCTATAGACCCGGCTCCAAGAATGGGAAGGCAGATGCGCTATCCAGGATGTTTCCGGAAACCCCTCAGTCGGCCCAACCGGGCACCATTCTGTCAGCTCAGAACTTTCTGTTGATTCCCCGGGCCGATCTACTCACCTCTATTAAAATCGCTTCCGGACTCTGCTCTGATCCGGTCACTACCTCCCTGGAAAAGCGGGACGGCCTATTCTGGTCCCAGGACAAGATTTTCGTCCCTTTGGAAACAAGACCGCTGGTCTTGAGGACCTTCCACGATCTCAAACTGGCAGGTCACTTCGGAGCACGTAAATCATCGGAACTTGTCTCCCGCTCCTTCTGGTGGCCAGGCTGGAGGCAAGATTGTAAGTCTTATGTCGCTTCCTGCACTCAGTGTCAGCGTAACAAGAGGTCAAACACCAAGAGTTGGGGCCTGCTCAAGCCCTTACCCATTCCTGAGCGCCCTTGGGCAGACGTGTCCATGGACTTTATCGTGGACTTGCCTTCCTCCGGAGGGTTTACCACGATTCTGGTCGTTGTGGACCGCCTCTCAAAAATGGCTCACTTTTTACCGATGATTGGGACACCTTCAGCCATGGATACTGCTCAAATCTTTTTTAAGGAGATAACCAGGCTTCACGGAATACCAAAGAGTATCACCTCCGACAGAGGTGTCCAGTTCACTTCGAAATTCTGGAAGGAACTCTGCAAGTCACTAGAAGTCAAAACCTGCCTCTCGTCTGCGTACCACCCCCAAAGCAATGGCCAGACAGAAAGAACCAATCAGACCCTGGAGCAATACCTCCGTTGTTTCTGCTCTGCTTCCCAGGATGACTGGGCATCTCTACTTCCTTACGCAGAGTTTGCCTATAACAATTCAATACATTCTGCTACCAATCAAACCCCCTTTTGGGCCAATTTCGGTTTTCTTCCCTCCTTCCTCCCTGCAAACATCCCCGAGAGCCCTGTTCCCGCGGTCCAGGACCGAGTGGCCTCTGTCCAGGCGAATTTCCAAAGACTCCAGGAGATGATGCGGAATGCCCAAGGATCCTACAAGAAATTTTATGACCGGGGGAGGAAGGAAAACCCAGCGTTCAGAGTCGGGGAAAAAGTTTGGCTTTCCGCCGCCAACCTCAGATTGCCTATTCCCTCTCGAAAGCTCGGCCCTAGATTTATCGGGCCCTTCAAGATCAAACGAGCTATTAACCCTGTGGCTTTTGAACTAGCATTACCTGATTCCTATAGGATTCACCCAGTGTTCCACTCATCTTTATTAAAACCCGTCATTCCCAACGCCTTTCCTGG
The DNA here is from genome assembly GCA_029206835.1 of Rana muscosa. Lineage (NCBI taxonomy): Eukaryota > Metazoa > Chordata > Amphibia > Anura > Ranidae > Rana > Rana muscosa. The sequence goes on from CM055128.1 coordinate 197,460,640, forward strand.
AAGAGATGGACCTCCTCCTCCACCAGTTGAAGTAGATGGGGAAAAGGAATTTGAGATGGAATCCATCCTGGGCTGTAGGAAAAAAGGCAGACAGTTACAATACTTAATTAAATGGAAAGGGTACCCCCTGGAAGACAACTCCTGGGAGCCATCCAGGAACTTGCATGCTCCTCGCCTAATACGAGCCTTCCACCAAGAACATTCGGAACTAATGGCCAGTCTGGGCGTCCGGAGTCCGCCCCTCGGGGGGGGCACTGTCAGGGAAATTCCCCGTCTGTTGTCACCAATCTGCGCTCAGTGCGCATGCACGGCGAACCGGCACATCGGCGCATGCGCGTGCGCGGCGGGACGGCGCTTCGGGGTGCTCGGGTGCGCGCACCGGCGCAACGACGAATGCGCGTGCGCAATAGCTCGCCAATGGGACTACAGGCGGGCCTATTTAAACAGACACAGTAACACTATCTGGTTGCTGGTTTGTCAGCTTTGCTGTGTTTTCTTGTGCCTGAAATCAAGTTAAAGTTCTCCTGCTGTGACCCGGACCGGATTTGATTACGCTTCTGCTTCTCCTGAACCTGACCCCTTGGCTTGCTAAACGGACTTCTGCCTCTCTCCTTGTGCTTGACCCTCGGCCAGTGACCCGGATCTGCTGCCTGTCTCCAGCCCTCTACCTTCTGCCTGTACCCTGGACTTCTTGCTTAACCTGACTAGTCTGGTGCTTTCTGCTAAACTCCTAATCGGACTTGTGCCCTTGCTACTGTTTGCTGTTTGACCCTGTCTACCCTTGGTGTTTGACTCCCGGCCTGCTCTTCAGACTCAGCCCTGCTAGATTCTTCAGCAAGACACCTCTACCTGCTGGTGGCCAGTGCTCCCTCGTGCTGTCCTCTCCCTGTCTCACCTCCAGGGGGCGGAGTGCGCTTGGGTGCAAGGGTGAACCACTCTCGGCATCTCGGCCTCGGTAAGTACTTAGCCTGATAATGTGGCAGGAGCCTAAAGTTAGGTTTTGACTGGAATTCCACTTTAGGCTGGATTCACGCCTATGCAGTTTTAGTGCTTTTTGCATTTTTCAGATTTGCACTACAGAACGTGTACCATAGGAACATGGACTGTAGTGCAAATCTGCAAAATGCAAAAAGCACTAACATCACATAGGTGTGAATCCAGGCTTAGGTAGTATGTATGGTTCATGAAGGGAGTACACAAGTTGCCTAGGCCTGATGCAATGGCTGTAAAAAATGCTCAGTTATTACTGTCCTTGTCAAGGCCTTGTGTATGCATATTTTTTTTTTGTGAAATGGTAAATTGCTAACATTGATTACTGTTGTGTTACACTATGTGATTATTCTTGCTCTGTGTCTTTAAGATCTGTCCCCTTCTTTCTAGCTGAACTCTCTCTCTCACCGTAGTTCTTTATATATCTCCTCCACTTCCTGATTCTGGTCATTACTCCTGTATATCTTCCATGCTAAACATCTTACATGTGGCTTACAACTGCAACGTTTTTCTACCTATGAATATCCATCATTAAACGGAACATTCGAAAGGATTCATCGTCTGTCGTCCTAACTGTGAGTTTATTCATTGAGTTAAACTGCCTGTATCGATGCAAGGGATGAATATCAAACCAGCTTGAGTAAGGCCTACTTAAACCTGGAGATGAACTTTATCGTTTTGTAGTTGAGACAGAACAGTAGAAAAACGGCGTTTCACAGCCTAATTACAAGATTTCTGCATGTCAGTACTGAAAAAGACAAGATTTACTGCCCTCATAGCAAGACAGAAGGGACAGAGCAGCACATGGCAGCCTTATAGCCTGAGACAATCTGCACGGTGTCATATTTCAGCACACAGATCCTGCCTGCTTTCACAGTCAGTCTGCTATCATGAGTGATCAAGCTTCTGCATGTGAACTCACATCTACCTCCCCACAAGTTCCTGAAGAAACTGAGTTACCCAAACGCTCAGTTAAACCCACTTGGAAAGTAATGGAGAATTATGAAGCTTCAAGGACTGAATTGTCAAATAGCTTGGAATTAGTCTGGGAGAAAATCCTTGCTGAAGCCAATACAGTGTCTGTTGAACGTGAACTACTGACACTAGAGGGCACCATTAAACAACTTTCTGCCTCATATGAGCTTTATCAGCTTACCAGCATTAAATTCACTAATGTCTTACAAAACATGAAGTCAGAAAATGCGATGAGGCAGTTAAAGCGTGTCAACATTCTTAATATTGAAAGAGAAAATTAAGTACTGTCCGTGATACTTTTTTTATTTGCACTAACATAGAATTTTTCAGGACAAGCTTTCGGGGTATGTCCCCTTCTTCAAGGTCCAAGCAGTACTCAATATTGAAAGAGACAGTTTTATCCAGCAAACCAGATTAAAGGCAGAAGCAAAAATAAAGCTGTTACAGGACACTGCATCTCACAGATCTGTTTCCACCAGACGTTCTAAAAACTCGTCAAGATCCCATAGTTCAAGATACTCAACACTCAGTGAGCGACTTATTAATGCCCGCGCTGAAGTGGAAGCCAGCAAAGTGCAGGTGGCATATGCAGAAAAAAGAGCAGAGTTGGAAGCGCTGTCAGCACGTCAAAGAGCAGAGTTGGAAGCGCAGTCAGCACGTCAAAGAGCAGAGTCGGAAGCTCAGTCAGCCCGTCAAAGAGCAACAATGGAAACCTTAAATGAACAGTGTAAACATGACGCAGCTATGGCAAAGCTAAGGGTCCTACAGCAAGCTATCAGTGCAGACGAAGGTGCAAGTGAGAAAGACAGCATTAACCTAAACATAGCAGATATGGAAGACCCCCTCAAACGCACTAAAGACTATGTCCTAAGCCACTGCAGTGCACACTCCATTGTCTCCAATGCTCTCGACTACATAGAGACTCCTTCACAGCTTCAAGTTAAAGAGGTTCCAGCAACTTCCTGCACTCAAAATCACTCCACTGCATTTCCTACCTGCCTACCTTGCCTGCCTTCATACGTCACAGAGCATCAGCGCAAGCTTCAAGCAAGTCATCAATCTCCAGTCATCGGTACAGCCTTGAATCAACGTACCATTGGAACAACTGACTTCAAGCAAGCAACTCACCTGGATGCATCTGCTGCACCATATTTCCCTGTGTCCTTTAACAACACTGTCAAAGATAACGCAATCAGCACCATACAGCCAACAGCATCTCACATAAAGGCGGAGACAACTGAGACAGAAGAGTTTGTGAGGTACATGCTTCGCAGAGAGCTCACAAAGACTGGTCTTACAAGCTTTGATGACCAACCTGAGAACTACAGAAGTTGGAAATGTGCCTTCAGAACTACAATCAGCAATATTGGCATTACAGCTGATCAAGAATTGAATCTGCTGATCAAATGGCTTTCTCCTCTATCTGCTGCACGTGTTAAGCCATTAAGATCGGTTTTCATGGACAATCCTATTGCAGGCCTCACAGCTGCATGGGAGCGACTAGAGCAAAGTTATGGCAGTCCAGAAGCTATAGAAAATGCTTTGTTCATGCGTCTGGAAACTTTCCCAAAGATATCCGGTAAGGACAACAAGGAGTTCCAGAGACTGAGTGACCTTCTCCTTGAGCTTCAGCTAGCCAAGACAGACCCAAAACTACCTGGACTCAGTTACCTTGACACTCCAAGAGGGGTAAACCCAATTGTCTCCAAGCTCCCGTATGGTTTGCAAGAGAAATGGACTGCACTAGGGTCATCATACAAAAGAGAGAACAAGGTTTCCTTCCCTCCATTCTCTTTCTTCTGTGAATTCATCAGGAAAATTGCAGAGACCAAGAACGATCCAAGTTTTTCCTACGGTGAGTACAGCCTCTTCTCACCCTTTCCTAAGAGTACCAGTCTTCAGGGCAACTATAGAAACCATAGCGGCCCAGTGTCCGTGAAAAAGACTGACATCCTTCCCACTCCTACCACAGTTCTAGCCACGAACAAACAGAGTAGGAAGATTGAAAACCCTAACAGAGAGTGTCCCATACACAAGAAGCCACACCCCCTCAATAAATGTATCGGCTTTAAGAAAAAGCCTCTGGAAGAGCGCAAGGAGCTTTTAAAGACATTTAGGGTATGTTTCAGGTGCTGTGCTTCTACAGAACATTTTGCAAGGGACTGTAATGTGTCCATCAAGTGCATAGAGTGTGGCTCTGAAGAACATGTGCAAGCCCTCCATCCTCTTGAGCCCAGCTCTGCACAACCTGCCAACACTCCTCCCAGGTTAACGCATGGCGGGGAGAATACAGACCAAGTGCCTAATTCTACCATCATTTCTTCATCCTGCACTGAAGTTTGTGGAGAAGACCGCTGTGATAAGTCCTGTGCTAAGATATGCTTGGTGAACATATACCACAAGGATCAACCAGAAAAGTCTCTAAAGGCATATGCTATCTTAGACGATCAGAGCAATCGATCACTTGCAAAATCGGAATTGTTCAATCTATTTGAAATAAAAGGCGAAGCTCATCCTTACACCTTGGGTACCTGTAGTGGAACTATAGAGGTTTCTGGAAGAAGGGCTCATGGACTCATGGTATCTTCTCTCAAAGGTAACTTGCAATTACCCTTACCTACACTTGTTGAGTGCAATCAGATACCTGCTAACAGGGAAGAAATCCCTACTCCAGCTGCTGCTTTCCATCACCCTCACCTCAAGGTAATAGCAAATGAGATACCGCCGCTTGAAAAAGATGCTCAGATCCTTCTTCTGTTAGGAAGAGACATTCTAAGAGTTCACAAGGTACACAGACAAGTCAGTGGACCCCCAGATGCCCCATTTGCCCAGCGCACAGATCTAGGGTGGGTCATCATAGGCAATGTCTGCATAGGCAAAATGAAAAGACCTACCAACATTTCGTCATTCAAGACAAATGTTCTGCCAAATGGCCGAAACACTTACTTTGAGCCATGCCCACATTACTACTGGGTGAAAGAGAAGATAGCCAGCCACGAATGGCAACATGGTATCTCAGGTGACACAAGCCCTTTCTCCTGCCATGATGGCGACTTCGGCTCTACAGTGTTTAATGCAACCAGTGAAGATGACATACTGGCTCCTTCAATGGAAGACAAAGAATTCATCAAGGTAATGGACAATGAGTTCTTTCAAGATGACTCCAATAACTGGGTAGCACCCCTACCCTTTCGTCTCCCAAGAGACAGATTGCCCAACAACTTACAGCAGGCCATCAGTAGATTCTCCTCCTTAAAGCGAAACTTAAGCAGGAAACCAGAGATGCAAAAGCACTTTGGACTTTATGCAAAATGTATTTGACAGAAATCATGCAGAGCCTGCTCCCCCACTAAAGGAGGGAGAAGAATGCTGGTACCTTCCATCCTTTGGCGTGTATCACCCACGCAAACCAGACCAAATCAGAGTTGTCTTTGATTCCAGTGCTCAGCACGAAGGTGTTTCTCTTAACAACATGCTCCTTACTGGACCCAACTTGAACAACAGTCTAATAGGAGTCTTGATTCATTTCAGACAAGAGCCTGTAGCAGTAATGGCTGACATTCAACAGATATTTCACTGCTTCATCGTCAGAGAAGACAACAGAAACTACCTCAGGTTTCTATGGCACAAGGACAATGACCTCAACAAGGAAGTTATAGATTATCGCATGAAGGTACATGTCTTCGGTAACAGTCCTTCCCCAGCAGTGGCAACTTATGGGCTAAGGAGAACAGCTCAGACTGGAGAAGTTGAATATGGATCTGATGCCCGTCAATTTGTTGAAAGAAACTTCTACGTTGACGACGCACTTAAGTCCTTTCCAACTGCTAAAGAAGCAATTGATCTTCTCACCAGAACAAAGGAGATGCTGTCTGTAGCAAACCTTAGACTGCACAAGATTATATCCAACAGCCAGGAACTTATGAATGCCTTTCACTCTGAGGACTATGCCACTAGTCTAAAAAACCTTGACTTAGGTACAGATGTGCCTCCTGTACAGCGAAGTCTGGGTTTGTTGTGGAACATCAAGCAAGACAAATTCACCTTCCAAGTGTCAACTTGTGACAAACCCTTCACTAAGAGAGGAGTCTTGTCCGTGGTGAATAGCATCTATGACCCACTTGCTCCAGTTACCATTCAAGGTAAGATTTTACTAAGACAGTTGTCTACTGAGAACATAGACTGGGATACTCCCTTGCCTAGTGAGAATCAACACAAGTGGGAAAGGTGGAGATATTCTTTGAAGTCACTAGAAAAACTTCAGATTCCCCGTTGCTATGTTCCGGGTTCCATTTCAACTGCTAACCGGAGAGAGATTCATATTTTCTCTGATGCATCAGTTGAAGCTATTGCTGCAGTGGCCTATTTGAAGACCTCTGAACTGAATGGAGAATCACACTGTAGTTTTGTCCTAGGCAAGGCAAAACTCACTCCCAAGCCTGCACATACCATACCAAGACTTGAACTTTGTGCAACCGTGCTAGCAGTAGAAATTGCTGAGGTCATACGAAGTGAAATGGACACTACAATTGATTCTTTCACCTTCTATACAGACAGTAAGGTAGTACTTGGTTACATAAACAACCAAACAAAACAATTTTATGTGTACGTCAGCAACAGGGTTGAACGTATCAAGAGATTCTCTCTACCAAGTCAATGGCATCACGTTCCCACTGAACTCAACCCAGCTGACTGTGGGACCAGAGCCGTGTCACCTGCCGCTCTTCAGGACAGCTTATGGCTGTCACCTCCAAGGTTTCTGCGTGAGGACTCTTACTTACTCCCTATTGACACCACCTATGGGCTAGTAAACCCTGAAGATGATAAGAAAATAAGAACTGTGAACACCTCACTCCACACTTCTGTAAGTACAAAACAGAAGCTGCGGTCACACCGTTACAGGCATCAATGGAAGCAGGTGCAGCATCTAGCCAATGTGTTCTGGCATCGCTGGAAGAAAAAGTATCTTCACCACCTTCAAGGTTGTAACAAATGGCAAGCATCTAAGCCGAATCTTAAGGTTGGAGACCTCACCCTTCTAAAAGACAAGGAAGTTTGTCGAAATGAGTGGCCTATGGGTCTGATTACTAAAGTTATGCCCAGCGACGATAACAAAGTCCTGAAGGTAGAAGTCAAGGTAACCAAGGGAGGATCGACACGAACCTTTAGTCGACCAATTACAGAGTTAATACTCCTTTTGCCAGGTGAGTGACTTGTGCAAGGACTAGCCATGCTGTTGGCACAGCGGGGAGTACATTGCTGCCATCTACAGGTTCTACTCAGAACTTTGGAATTATTTGAAGACATCATACTGTGACTTTATGTTCTTCATCCTGTTGAACTTACGTTTATTATTTGCTTGTTGCATGTTTTTCATTGCAGGTTCCAGGACATTCGTCAGTATTGGACTTTTTGAAAATATATATATTAGTTTAAGGTTATGAAATCTAAAGATTTCAGACGGGGAGTGTTGTGTTACACTATGTGATTATTCTTGCTCTGTGTCTTTAAGATCTGTCCCCTTCTTTCTAGCTGAACTCTCTCTCTCACCGTAGTTCTTTATATATCTCCTCCACTTCCTGATTCTGGTCATTACTCCTGTATATCTTCCATGCTAAACATCTTACATGTGGCTTACAACTGCAACGTTTTTCTACCTATGAATATCCATCATTAAACGGAACATTCGAAAGGATTCATCGTCTGTCGTCCTAACTGTGAGTTTATTCATTGAGTTAAACTGCCTGTATCGATGCAAGGGATGAATATCAAACCAGCTTGAGTAAGGCCTACTTAAACCTGGAGATGAACTTTATCGCTTTGTAGTTGAGACAGAACAATTACATTTGTACAAAACAAAAAAACGCTGTATTGTATTTTTTTTTTACACAACAAATAGGACAATAACTGCAAATTTATAACCAAATGATAATGCTGTGTGATATAAATCCAAATATTAACCCCTTCCCGACCAGCCGCCACAGTTATACTGCGGCAGGTTGGCTCCCCTGGACGAGCCGTCGTAGCTGTACGTCTGCCGAAGGAGTGCATGCAGCGTGTCCCCGGAGCCAATGCGCTTGCCCGGCGGTCGCGATGATTCAAATACCACCAAAAGAAAACTCTATTTGTGGGGGAAAAAAGGACGTCAATTTTGTTTTTGTACAATGTTGCACGACCACGCAATTGTCAGTTAAAACGACGCAGTGCCGTATCGCAAAAAATTACCTGGTCATAAAGGGGCCAAATCTTCCTGGACTGAAGTGGTTAATAGTGTGAACTATAAAAAAGTGGAAATGTGTCTTGAGTGAATATAATCGCATAAAAAAAATCACAACACTTTTGCCTTGTACACACAATCGGAATTTCCGATGAAACAAGTTTTTTCCATTGGTGTTTAGAAATAGAACATGTTTTAAATTTTTCCGATGGAAAAAAAAACGATAGGAAATTCCTATCGTCTGTGTGGAACTTCAACGGAAAAAAAACCCACGCATGCTCAGAATCAAGTCGACGCATGCTTGGAAGCATTGAACCTAATTTTTCTCGGCTCGTCGGAGTGTTTTACGTCACCGCGTTTTTGTTTTTAATTTATTTTTATTATTATTGATCATTTTCTTAAATACAAATAGTTTTAAGTTTTTACAAGCTTCTTTTCAATATGCGTTAATTCATTCTCATTATTCAGTAAACAAAATATGCAAAATCTTGATCATTATCTACTCTATCATAAAAACAGAATACCATGTAGCATTCACCTACATGTGTGTACTACCATCTTACGTGCACTTTCATTCCAGCATCCATTCTTCCGTTCATCCAAGGGGGGGGAGAAAAAAAAAGGCCAAGAAACCCTGATTTCTCCCCCTTATTCTCTCTCACCATCTTTTCGATTTACACGTTAATGTTTTCCTTTTATACATATTCTTTCATTCTGTTTGAGGACCGAAATTCATCCCATTTTAGCCATATTGCTGGCATTTGGGTTTCTATGTATCCTTCTTCTCTTATCTGTCTTTCCATATATTGTATTTCGTTCATTTCACATACCCATTCTCCTATGTTTGGGCTTTTATTTTCTCTCCAGTTGCGAGATATTATTATTCTAGCTGCCGAGGTCATATGATGGAAAAATATCATTCTTAATGCTCATTCTTGATTCTGGCATCATAGATAACAACGAGGTATCTATGTTTTAGGTTCCTCTCTATTCCCGACACTTTCTGATATATCTCATGAACATCATTATTCCAGAAACCCTTCACCATATGACATCCATACCAAATGTGATCCATGGTCCCCCTTTCTATCTTACATCTCCAGCATATATCTGTCTGCTCGCTATTTATTTTATTTAATGCTACTGGGCTCCAATACCATCTCATTGCTATTTTGCAATTCCTCTCTTGATATTTATTCGCGAGGCTTGTGCAATTCGTTTCGTAACAAATCAAAATTCGTCCGAATTTAGCAACTTTCGGACATTTGGAAGCATTCGAATTTCCGAACAAAGCAATTACGAATAAAACCGAATCCGAAAAAAAAATTATATCGCAAATAGCGAATGCCCGAATGTCTTTGGCATAATTCGTTGTGAAAAAAGTTACGAATGTACGAATCCATTCGAAGCACAATAACACTCTGCTCTGCTCTCTGCTTCTCCCTCACTGTGCTGAACTCCCTCTCAAAATGGTGTACAGGGGCGGAGGCTATAGCCGCATGTAAAAAATGAAAGTAAAATACGAGATTTCGAATTGTTACAAATAACCGCTATGTATTTAGAAAAGTAAAAATCCATTCGAAGCACATTAGGCATAATAGGGCAGCGTAGTTGTGAGAGAGACACGGAAAATTACGAATCAACGAACCCAAAAAAAAGTTACGAAAGTAGGAGTTGTGTCCAGAATCAATGAAAAACAATGTACTCTACTGAAAGTATGAATTAGTCCGAACACGAAAAATCCCGTCTAGCAAAATTACAAACGATTACGAATCAACAGGATTTAGGACTGAAAAGAAACGAACAGAAACTAAACAAATTTTTCCGTTGTGCACAAAAAACGAACCAAAACTAAACAAATTTTTCCATTGTGCACAAGTCTATTATTCGCTATGGATGTTTTATGAATTATTACAAATATTTACTCCCATTCTGTCTCTGATATTAATCTCCCTATCTCCTTTTCCCAATTCTTCATTCCTGTTAACTCTCTGAGGGATCCTGAAGGGAGTAATAGATCATATATTTTAAATAATTTTTTAGTTGGCTTTTGTTCATCTACTAATAATTGTTCAAATTTGGTTTTTGGTCTGTTTATTAAAGATAGATCTATGTTAGTTGCAATATGTGTGTTTAATTGATGGTAATGTAGCCATTTATTTTTGTATTCCGGTCCCAAGTCTTGCATTTTTGGCATTTTCCCTTCCACTAGGATCTGGGCCACCCTTGCATTATCCTGTATATTCCATTTTAAGTATTTTGTGGTTGCTAAAGCTGGCGGGAATTCTGGATTGGAGAATAATGGGGTCATTGGTCCCATCATAGTGGATAGGTTCCCCCTTTTTAATTCTGCGTCCCAGATTTTTAATGTGGCTCTTGCAAAGATTGTTAGTTTATTATTTCCGGGTCTTAGATGGAGTTTTATCCAGGGGAGTGCTTTAAGTTGAATTCTTATAATGTCTTCTTCTAGTTTGACCCATTGTTTCTCATCCGTGTTGTGGTACCAGTCTATAATCCTGGTCAGGGAGGCTGCTTGTAAGTATTTAAAAAAAATCGGGCAATGCTAACCCCCCCCATTTTTCTTAGTTCTAATTAAGATTTCTCGTTTTATTCGTGGTGATTTATGGTCTCAGATGAAACTTCCTATTGCTTTTCTTGGTTCGTTATTTTTTTTGGAATAGCTAGGGGTACAGTTTGAAAACTATATAGCAATTTTGGTAATATGTGCATTTTTACTATATTTATTCTTCTCATCCATGAATGTTATTTTTTTCATATTTTTGTAATTTTATTGCTTTTTGGATTGTCGCATTGTGATTCAATTCTTGTAGTTTGTTCAGGTCTCTCGGGATATAGATTCCCAGATACTTAATTGCTTTTTGTTGCCATTTAAATGGAAAGTCTTTTTGTAGTAAAATTTGTGTTTTTTCTGTTAGTGATACATTTAACATTTCGGATTTATCATAATTAACTTTAAAGTTACCGTATATACTCGAGTATAAGCCGAGATTTTCAGCCCTTTTTTTTGGGCTGAAAGTCCCCCCCTCGGCTTATACTCGAGTCAGCAAAATTTTTAGATTGGAAATAGTACCTGTAAAGAAGTTGCGGCTGCAGCGTCCATCGTTCAAATTCCGCGGTCTCTTCCTGTTCCTTCCGTGATAGGCGATTCTCATCAGTCACTCTCCGCCCATCACGATCATTCTCTTATCCTTAGTTTCCCAGCAGACGTCTGTGATTCGCGGAACACCCAACACAGTGTCTGCTGGGAAACTGAGGATGAGAGAATGATCGTGATAGGCGGAGAGTGTCTGATGAGAATCGCCTATCACGGAAGGAACAGGAAGAGACCGCGGAATTTGAATGATGGACGCCGCAGCCGCAACTTCTTTACAGGTACTATTTACAATGTAAAATTATAGGATAGGAAACAGTGAGCTAGGAAACAGCGAGCTAGGGAACAGTGAGGGTAGGAAACAGTGAGGATAGGAAACAGTGAGGATAGGAAACAGTGAGGATAGGAACAGTAAGGATGGGAAAAGTGAGGATAGGGAACAGTGAGGATAGGAACAGTAAGGATGGGAACAGTGAGGCATTGCTGACCCTCGGCTTATACTCGAGTCAGTAAGTTTTCCCAGTTTTTTGTGGCAACATTAGGTACCTCAGCTTATACTCGAGTCGGCTTATACTCGAGTATATACGGTACTCACTTCCCCAAATCGTTATAATGGGGTTAGTCACATATATATTAATAAATCATCTGCGTAAACTGCTGTTTTATATTCTTTGTCCTTTAATGTTAATTCCTTGTGTATCTTTATTTTTACTTATTGCTTGTATAAGGTGTTCCATAGCTAGTATATATAGTAAGGGGGATAATGGACAGCCCTGTCGGGTTCCGTTTGATATTTCTACATATTCTGATAGCATTCCGTTTGTTCTAATTTTGGCTCGTGAATTAGAATACAATGCAACAATCCTACTAAGCATTTTTGGGCCCATTCCTATCTGAACTAATGTTTCCTCTAAGAACTGCCATCCCACTCTATCAAACGCTTTTTCAGCATCAATAGATAATAGACATGTTGGGACGGCAGTTCTCTGAGCCTGTTCTACCAGTATACAAGTTTTTATAATGTTATCCCTCGTTTCTCAGCCCTTCGAAAATCCAGTTTGTTTTGGGTTTATATACCCTGGTAATATGGGTGTCAGTCTATTAGAAATAATCTTTGAATATAGTCTTATATCGATGTTTGTCAAAGAAATAGGTTGGTACTTATTACACAATGTATGGTTTTTCTCGGGTTTTGGTATTAATGCAATGTGAGCTTCCATGCTTTGTACTGCAAATATTTGTGTTCTGGTTATGGAATTATATGTTTTTTTTTAAGAATGGGTATTATTATGTCTTGAAAAGATTTATAAAATCTAGGTCTATTCCCGTCTGGTCCGGGGCTTTTGCCCAGGACCAATTCGGAAATAGCTTGTTGGATTTACGTCACCGCGTTTTGGACGGTCGGAATTTAGTCTGACAGTATGTATACAAGACAGCTTGAACGGAATTCTGATGAAAGATTCCATCAGATTTTAGACCATTGGATACTCCGATCGTGTGTACAGGGCAAATGTGATAAAATTGCAATAAGCGTATATTGGTTTGCGCAAAAGTTATAGCGTCTATAAAATTGGGAATAGATTTATGTCATTTTTTTCATTTTTTACTAGTAATGGCGACGACTTTTATCAGGCCTGCGACATTGCGGCGGCCAGATCGAACACTTTTGACAAATTTGTGGGAGCGCAGACACAGCGCTATCAGTGCTTTAAAAATGCACTGATTACTGTGTAAATGTCACTGACAGGGAAGGGGTTATCACTAGGGGGCGATCAAGGGGATCAATGTGTTCCCTGACTGTGTTCTAACTGTGGTGGGTGGGACTGACTTGGGGAGGAGACCGATCAGTGTTCCTGCATGGAGGGCCGCATTTACCTGCTAATGAAGATGGGGGAGGGGGGGAGTACAGAGGTGGCTGTGGACAAGAGGGGGGGGAGAACAGAGGTGGCTGTGGACAAGAGGGGGGGGGAGAACAGAGGTGGCTGTGGACAAGAGGGCGGGGAGTACAGAGGTGGCTGTGGACAGGGGGGGAGTAAAGAGGTGGCTGTAGACAGGGGGAGTACAGAGGTGGCTGCTGTGCATGGGGGGGGGTGTACAGAGGTGGCTGTGGATGTGGGGGTACAGAGGTGGCTGTGGACGGAGAAAATTAGACAGCTCTGAATATTCCCTCCCCTCCCCTCTCCTGACAATTGCAGTGGGCGGGGCTGAGAATAACATCAGGAGAGGAGGAGAAGAGGCAGTGAGCCACCCGAGCGGCGCCGCCTCCCCTAATGAGGCACACAGCTGCATTTCTTCCATACAACAGACACTTTTGCAGATGACCCCACCAAACAGACACCCACTTGTCCACAGGCCGTGTGCCCATGAATCCATCGCAGGCACTGACGGGCCGGAGATTTAGCGGTGGCAGGCCGGGTATGAGCCACAGGTTGCCGACCCTGATGAAAGGTAATGCACTTGGAGGGTAAAAATATAAATGCAAGTTACTCATTAGGGAGAGAACTCCTAGGGGATTCCAGGATTGAGAAGGATCTAGGGGTCCTAGTAGAAGACAGACTGAGCAATAGCATGCAGTGTCAAGCTGCAGCTACCAAAGCCAGCAGACTATTGACATGTATTTAAAAAGGGAATTTTCTCCAGAGATAAAACGATAATCCTGCCACTTTATAAAACTCTAGTTTGGCCACATTTGGAGTATTCTGTCCAGTTCTGGTCACCAATCCTCAAAGGATGTGCTGAAGCTGGAAAGAGTCCGGAGAAGGGCAACAAAATTAATATGGCGACTAAATATATTCTTCCTGGAGAAGACTCTTGAGCGGAGATATGATAGCAATATACAAATACAGTCTATTCAGAAACCACGCTAAAGTCTGTAGTATGTGAATGACAGCAGCGACTAACCATGTGATATAAACAGGGCCGCTAATGGGGCAGTACAGCCAGCCCTGTTTTAACGGGCCCGAGCCCATTGGCTCATCAAGGGGCCTGGACAGCTTTTATAGTGCATTTATTTAGGGGTGCATACATATATTTTCCAGGGCTCCATCAGGGGCTCATGAGGTGGGAGCTGAGGAGGGACTTTTTATTTTCTCATTTTTGGGCGTAGGTATACAGACCTGCGCCCAGTTGCATTCTCTAGTGTTTTCTGGCCCGTTCCTCTCCTTTCCTGGTGCTTGGCGGAGTGATCTGTTAGTGCTTTACCTGTTCCGCTGTCTCAAGGACTGATGTGAGACAGCTGACAGGGAACAGTAATGCCAATCTTTAAGGCCTCCTGTACGCGTGATGCTTTAAAATCGCTCTCCTCTTGGCAGCAGCCTTTTGGCAGAAAAACGTCTGACGCTTAGAAACTTTTACAACGCTTTTTCAAATGTTTTGGCTCACTTACAGACATCAAGCACTTGGATGTTCATTTTATTGGCCAGAATAATAAGTTATTCTGGTCACTGAAATAAATTATCGCTCAAGAGCTAAACATGCCTAGCGTTAACATGCGTTTAGGAGCATTTACAGGCGCCAAGTGTTTTGTTTTTTTTTGGTCAAAACCCTGCTGCTCCTGGATGCACTGGCCCTGTTTTTTGTTTTTCCTGTTTTTAAACGTCCCTGCCACTAAAAATTCAAAAGGAGGCAGAGGGTCCATTATTACATCACATTCCATCAAGTACTAATTAAAAAATTGTATGTGTGCATACACATAAAATAATATGGAGGGGTGTTTGGAAAAAAAAAGGTGTGCATGAGGTCTAAAGATCACATGGCACTGTGAGATGCTATTGTACACTTGTGTTAGGAGGCAGTAAAAATGCACAGCTGAGCTACCCTGTTTTACAGCCCCCAACCACTTCCCTTTAGCTGCTAGCATGTCTTTTTAAACACATACGCACAATTCCGATTAGGGTCAGCAGCCACGTGTGTGTAAAAGCAACTGTCAGGTTTCATGTGATCGTGATACGAGCAGTTCTGAAGCCGCCATTCTATTCCACAACTGTTGCACCATATTCCCCCCCCCACAACTTGAGAGAGCCAGGGACGTGGTCGCGGTCAAAGGGGCCCCATCAGGTACGGCCCTGGATATAAACATAGTTCAAATCAAACTCTTCAAGTAGTCGCGCTAATAAATTCTATAAATAAGAAAGAAGGTGGAAGGAAAAAAAAATATAGGTTAAAAAAAAATAAAGTCCACGTGAATATAGACACTGGGGGGTTCCTTAAATGACAGTTCATACAGTGTTCTTCCACCAGAAACTTGAGTGAAGAATCCCTCTGTTGCACCCACCACCTTATTAATAGGGGTGCTTACCAGATGACGTGGACCTTCTAGTGCTAGAGAACAGGGATGAGCCGAACACCCCCCTGTTCGGTTCGTACCAGAACCTGCGAACAGACAGAATATTCGCGTGAACTTTAGAACCCTATTAAATACAATGGACTCGAACGTTCGAAATCTAAAGTGCTAATTATAAAGGCTAATATGCAAGTTATTGTCCTAAAAAGTGTTTGGGGACCCAGGTCCTGCCCCAGGGGACATGTATCAATGCAAAAAAAAGTAAAAAAAATAGACGTTTTTACGGGAGCAGTGATTTTAATAATGCTTAAAATGAAAAAATAAAAGTGAAATTTTCCTTTAAAGTTCGTACCTGGGGGGTGTGTATGATATGCATGTAAAGTCGCGCATGTTTCCCGCGCTTAGAACTGTCCCTGCACAAAATGTAATTTTTGAAGGAAAAAAAGTCATTTAAAACTCACTCGCGGCTATTAATGATTTGTCAGCTTTTATCAATACATAGAAAAGTCATTGATAAAAAAAAAAAAAAAAAAAAGTGTGGGGGTTCCCCCAAATTCAATTACCAGGCCCTTCAGGTCTGGAATGGATATTAAGGGGAACCCCACCGCAAATTTAAAAAAAAATGGCGTGCGGTTCCCCCTAAATATCCATACCAGGCCCTTCAGATCTGGCATGGATTTTAAGGGGAACTCCACCCCAAATTTTAAAAAAAATGGCGTGGAGTCCCCCCAAAAATCCATACCAGACCCTTTATCCAAGCACGCAACCTGGCAGGCCGCAGGAAAAGAGGGGGGGACGAGAGAGCGCCCCCCCCCCCTCCTGAACCGTACCAGGCCACATGCCCTCAACCCTTGCCCGGTGGTTGTGGGGGTCTGCGGGCAGGGGGCTTATCGGAATCTGGAAGACCCCTTTAACAAAGGGGACCCCCAGATCCCGCCCCCCCCCTATGTGAATTGGTAAGGGTTACATTGTACCCCTACCATTTCACGAAGAAAGTGTAAAAAAATGTAAATAATAACACACAAACACCTTGGAAAAGTCCTTTATTAAAAAAAAAAAAAAAAAAAACACCGATGAAATTCACAACAGGTTGTGAACAAGCAAGCTATCGCTTGTGAAATGCGTCTACCATTGCCTGTATCTGTCTGATCTTTTTGACAATAAGGATGACATCGAGATAAGTTGGAGTTCCAGTGTGCGACCAATTTCTTATTTTATTCGTCTTCCACGGTGGTGAGCCGAGGTCTGCACCTGTAATCTACCCTGCACCTTATTCTGCCTGGAGCAGTGTGCTTCTTCTTTGTTTTATGGCTCAGAGGAGTAGGTACATGCCCCACACTGTATAAGGCCGCCGGCTTGGCGGCCTTGTGTAGTGTGTTGCGGCGTTGGTTAAAGGAAAGAGATACAACAAGTGAAGGCACAAAGATCCAAAAAACATGTCTAGTGCCCAGCACAATAAGTAAATTAATATACATCTACAATGAAAATAAAAGTGTAGCGCACCAACCCCAGACTTTACCTGCTTTTCTTCTGCTTGGCTCCTCTGCAGGAAAGAATGAGGCACACCGCACCACAAGCCCATACCCTCCTGAATAGGGAGGTTGAGCGGTGTTAGTTTCTCAGGCCTGCTTGCAGCCAGTGTAAAAAAAGCCTCCAGTGCTGACCTCGTTTCTGCAGTAGTCAGAAACAAGTCTTTAGTTCTCCCCAGTAAGCAACTGTCCACACCAACTGAAAGGTCCAACACTTATTTATTCCTTTTTTGCACAATAAACAGTTTCTTTGAGAGCAGACAGGTTGGGACAAGACACAGGTCAGATAAGGTGGGAGGAGGTCCAGGCACAAACTTGAATTGGGGTTTCTCCTGCTCTGATTAGCACGAACAGGCTTGGCGCACGGTCTCTGCCACAGACCATGAGGTTGGTCACTGCCACTGACCGGGTGGAAAAAAGGTGAAAGTCACTGCTACTGACCTTGGGTGCGTAGTATCACTGCCACTGTGATTTAAAGAACACGCACTTCCTTCCGTTAGTGAACCAGCCCTTTTAAGACAAGAACATCCCTCCGGAGAGTTACCAGTGGCCCCATCTGTCACCACGACTCTGCGCTGGGCCTTCAGAAAGGGTCACCTCCCTGGCCTCCTCGTCCTGGATACGGGTCCCCTCGCAAGGCAGATCCCTGGGAGTCTCGGTCCCCGGCGGATCCCAGCGGAAGGCTGCTGGGCTCCGGGCCTTTCTCCAAAGTACCTCACCCCAGACTGAAGGTGTCTGAGATGGAACAGCAGCTCTGTCTCTGGGCCTAGGGCACCCAGAGACAACCCGACCAGGCCTCTGGGCCTAGGGCACCCGGAGGCGACACACACGCACCCAGGCCTAAGGTGCCTGAGCGTGGAACCTACCCCTCTGGAAGATGGCCGCCCCCTTTTATATCCTCTCCCGACAGGCACAGCAGGTTCCCCGCCCCGCCATACTGCTGCCGAGAGGGGACGAAAAGGACACAACCTTGTACTGCGGTTCAACCCGGGCCCATGACAACAGCGCCACCTATAGGCCCCAGTGAACTTACACACCAGTACAATCTCCCAGGGATATAAATGGTCCATGAGACCTAACAATTAGTGCATCTGAGCCTAGTTACCACTCAGATGCCTCCCCCTAAATGTAACCACCCGCTACACAAGTAATAAACAAGATCAATCCGTATGATAGGCACAGTCTCTCAAAGTCTGTATGCACACAGGGTATGGGGAGAGTTAAAAAGGGGGTTAAAAAAGTCCGCAGTTCACAGGGCTGCCTTCATGGGTACAGAAACCATGTTCAGGGAGCTGTAGAGAAACAAGGAGAGAAGGCACCTCTGAGTGCAGTAGTTTAGACACAAACTTTTTATTGTAGATACAATGGATAAACTCACATTTAGTAGGTAAAATAAAGGCGTAGCAAGGTGGGTGCAGTATGTCTGGATGACGGTCTATGCAGTGGGTCATTATGGAAATCATGGCTCTGCGGTGAAAATGCAGGAGTGTCACTGAAGATGAAAAAACCGGCTTCCGGGGACAGCAATCCTGGAGAGTTCAGAGCGAGGCCTGGAACGCATGGACAGCCAGACTGCAAGAGATAACGTCATCCTGGCAAGTCGCGCTCCTTTTTCAACAAGACATCTTGCCAGGACATCGCAAGTGCGCACGCTCACGAAACGTGTCCCACATCGATGACGTCATCTCTTGCAGTCTGGCTGTCCATGCGTTCCAGGCCTCGCTCTTAACTCTCCAGGATTGCTGTCACCGGAAGCCGGGTTTTTTAACTTCAGTGACACTCCTGCATTTTCACCGCAGAGCCAGGATTTCCATAGTGAACTACTGCATAGACCGTCATCCAGACATACTGCACCCACCTTACTACGCCTTTATTTTACCTACTAAATGTGAGTTTAGACACAAACTTTTTATTGTAGATACAATGGATAAACTACTGCACTCAGAGGCGCCTTCTCTCCTTGTTTCTCTCGTTAAAGGAAAGAGACAGAGAGAGAGACAGTGTAATTTGATTTGAGTTAGATAGAGCAGGCAGGCAAGTCAGTTAGCTGCAGTTACAGTGTGTAGAGGATATATATGCATCCTAGGTGTTGTGTGTATATATATTTACACACTGTATTCAGTTTAGCTAGTAGGAATGAGCCGAACACCCCCTGGTTCGCACCAGAACCTGTGAACGGACCGAAAGTTCGCGCGAACGCTATGTAATGGATTAATTCTGGTCCAATCCCAGAAACTATTTTCTTGTTCTGCCGCTGTTCCAAATCTGTGCTGGAGTGAAATAGGCCTATTTGCTAGCTTTGAAAGAAGAGACTCCAGACTGTGTTCTAGCATGAATTCTTTATTTCTCCAGACCTAGTTTTGGTCTCAGCCCTTTTTAAAGGCAAATTGTACACAGACGACGTCATCACAGGAATGTACATATAATTAGTTCTGTTCATATATGGAGCTTCTTCTTGTGACGTCAGTTTCTTCCTCTTGCCAGAGTGTCCCGGAATACTCTTTTCTCCTTTTTAGTCTTCCTCGGAGGGGGGGAGGAACTGAAGGATTACACAGGACATCTGTTCTTTTTTCTTCACTCTGAGCTGAATATCTGTGCTATATTTTTTAATCAAGGAAATCACTTTTTTGTCTTATTTTATAAACACTAAAAGACACACATCTAATGTTTCAAACTTGTACCCTTAACATATACAAATCTCCTCTGGTTCCCAAGATGAAAATCAGTAAGCTTCTTTTTGTACAGAAATACCTCAAAATGTATTTCTGTTCCTAACAGATGGTTCTAGTAAAAGGACACTAGTCATCCTGAATTGCTGAGATAGCTGAAAATAGACTTTCAGAAACAGAAAATCAAGAAAAGAAACATTTAACCCTTGCTAAGCTTCTCAAACTATAATGGATAATAGATAGGGATAAAACGTATTATAAATAAAATATTCATTTTATATACTCCATCACAGTCCCCCCTTGAAATGACTATTTTATTAACTCTGTCCCTATATTATATAACCTTACCTGGCCCTCCTGACATCAGGACCTTTTTTACATTTCGCATAGATGTCGGACATGGCTTGCCCAGTGTCTTTACTCAACTCAACGAAACGGTCAGGAGAACAGTCAAGTACTATTCTTTCCCTTATCATTTAAGAATGTTGTATGTATTAGTTACAGGTAAGGACTTTAATGGAGCATACGGTCCCTCATCCTCCTTTATTGGATCTCTAATATCACCTAGATTCAAAAAAGTAGGAGTCACCACTTCAGCTGCCTTTCCTAACAGCTTTTTCATACAGGGCAGAATACAGCAAACCACTATTGTGGCTAATGTAAGCAGTATCAAAATTGCTATACCTATTTGAGTACAAATGCGTTGCCACCCATTCATCCACCCAAAATACTGGTCCCAGGGATGGGTCAGTCCTGAATTTCTTTTTAACTCTTTCGAGAGATCCTCTAATTTCTTAATGGCCAAGGTTACCTTACCATTGGGGCCTGTATTGTCCGGAATGTACGTACAACATGTACTTGTCCCAGGCAACATTTTGCACACACCCCCCTTTTCAGCTAAGATCATGTCTAAGGCCATACGATTTTGAAAAGTCATTTGTGAAGTGGCCTCTAGTTGTTCAGCTAAACCTTGGAGTGCATCCCTGGTATAGTTAACGAACCTCTGTTGATTATAGTAGATATAATTAATCCAATCTACATTCTTATTTACAGTAATTATGGGAATCAGGGTCTCAAAACCTGCAGCTACTTGGTCTCTTGCTTTAAATTCATCTGGGACCCCCCTTGGAACTCCTATGGCATCTATATATACATGAGGGTCAAAACTACCAGCTGGAGCACCTCTACGTTTCCTGCTGGGTTCAGATGAGTGCTCTCTTCTTACTAACAAGTCACCTCCCGAGAAGATGTGCAGGGGCATTATGACTTTAGCAAGTGCACATTCCCCTGTCCACCTGTCTGGTAATCTAGTCCTAATCTTCATGTCCCCACAAATCCAATACACGTCTCCCAAAGACGGAGTCTGACTCTGTACCAGGTCCATGGATACACTACTGTAGGAAGCACAGTATCCCATAGAAAAGTTCCCTAAGGACTTCCCTATTCCCTGGTAGTTCCCATCACATGTGTAATTACCGGGATATATAGTAATACCCTCCCCGGGCTTGGATGTCCTAGTTATTATGGGATATTCTCTTTTCCATGTTTCACACTGGGAGGAATCAGTGGAAGTATTGGTAAACAGGCTCAGAAAGCACTCCTCTTGAGTGGGAGGTATGTTTAATGGCACTGTTCCCAAATGGGGTCTAGCTCCACTACACACATAACAATTGGACCTGTTATGTTTCCCTACACTATACCTCATCCATTCAAGCCACAGGTTGACATCCGAGAAACCAGTCTCTGCAGCCATCGTGTCTTCAAATGTGGGATCTGCTATGGCCACCATATCTTCTAGGGTGCACATCTGTGCGTGTGGTTTAAGGGGATCACTTGTTGGTTGAAGGGCCTCCCATTCAGATGAATTATACATGTCTTTAACTTGGAACCGTCCACTTGGTCCCCTATTCCCTCATCATATCGCACTCCCACAACATATGTGCCTGCATCCGTAGGATTGGGATTTTTTATGGTCAGGGTGAGTTTCATGCCTGTTTCCCTATCATAGCTTGACCATATGCCTTTTTTTATTAAGGTCAGTCTGCTGAGTAGTGACTGTCCATATTTGTCTTTCCTGTTCAGGGAACTCTGTGGTCTATATCCCCAGTCATCCCCTGTATTCCAACCCACAGATTCCCAGTGGTCACAGTCTGGTGTATTATATATATATATATATATATATATATATATATTGTGACAGCAGGAAGGTAAAGTCACCTGGTTGCATCCAGGGGGGTAGATATATTTCGCCCAGATTCAGGCTTTACGCCGACTTATACAACTAGGGAGTTGATGAAGCCCAGCTGAGGCTAGTGGGCTCATGGATGACTCATACCTCTAGGGAGAGGGCTGGGCGTCGTGCAGGCAGGGAGTTGATGAGACCAGCTGAAGCTTGTCAGCTCATTTAAAGGCCTCTATAAAAACTCCCAGCTTCATTAGATGTTAGCTCATGCCTGGAACCAGACCTGTGTGGACTGTCTAGGGAGAGTGAACCCCTGTGCGGTGAGGCAAAGCCTGTGTGGCTATTTGTTTGGACTTTTACTAAACCAGGGACTTAGGGACTAGGACAGCACCAGGCTGATCCCAGTTGTTAGTTTAGGAAACCTGCATGTTTAGTCAGAGGTCAAACTGACCAGGATTTATTTTGTTTATGTTTCTTTTTGGCTTTGCTGTGTTTTTGTCACTGTACATAGAGAAATAAACCGCACCTTTTGATTTTGAAAACCACAACCTCCGTCTGCTGGCCCTGTTTTTGTGTGGGGAGCCCAACCAGGGGGTCACACACACCCGCTACCGAGTTAACCCCCTCACAATATATATATATATATTTTTTTTTCCGGTGTTGATCTGCGTCCGGAAAATGTTATACTGCCAGTCAATTGTAGGGCGAAAGATTATAGTACAGAAATCAAATATAAAAGTAGCTACATGTGTGTCTGATGAATTATACCAAAAGTGTGTTACACCATCTATTTGTTTGATAGCCACCTCCTGTGCGTGCACAGTTGCTATAAGAAAAAAGATATATAGTTTCATTCTGATGCGGGTGGGTTCACGGTCCTCAGGAACTGGAGCCTTGTTGCATATCTTGGCTCCAGGGAATGCTTTCAGAGGAACTTCTTAACCATCACCCACACAACAGGAAGTATACTGTAAGTACCGGTACGTAGATCAGGATCTGTAATGCAAGAAAATACTCGGTCACATAATCCATCAAAGTATCAGACTGTAACAACCTAACAGGGTGATAAGATGCATAAAACGCTAATGTGTTACCTAGGGCCAACCATATTTATTTTGTGACTACAGCAGTGAACCCTGATCACTCTCTATCACCCCAGGTACCCCATATCTGCAAACTGGCTCCAAAAGCAATTTCTTAGCCGTGGTTTTCGCCATCTGATCTGTGACAGGATAAGCCTCTGGCCACCCTGAGCCTTCCGGGGTTGCATGCTAGGCAAGTGTGGAAGGACTTACAGTACTGTTAAGTCATTCCTGGAGCTACATAATGTTTCTTTATAACTGAAATGGGTTGCTACATGGGCCCATTGCACCACAGCTGGGTACAGAGCTCTGCAGAGACATGGGCAGGTTCCTACAGTCCAAAGATCATCCACCTGTACTGCTACAAGGTGAGTTGAGGCATTGGGATCGGGGCATCCAGCATAAGTTCAAAGCAATCTTGTTCATCTTCATCTTGGGTAAAAGGAGGTAGGTCTGCGTTCTCTTCTTCCTGTTTGTTCAGAGACATGTCATGATACCCCCCTTGGACAAGAGGAAGTAGAGTAGCAGAGTAGAGTCACTGGCATCGAAGTAGAGTCACACCGTCAGGCATGAGGAAACTGTATCGCAACCATAGGACAAACACTTGAGTTGCACCTGATACAGAAAGGCAAAGAAATATCGTGAGGGGCAAGCAGCAGAAGGGGAAGGGCCAGGACAAAGTCAGAAGTTTAGTCCAGCAGGGCTTGGGTAGACAGGATGGGCCACCTCTAGCAACAGGGTAAATAACAACCAATAGCGTGGTTATAGAATCCATGAGTTTGTGTCAACACCCATAAGGCGGGGCCCAGCATCTCAGATATGAACAGGCAAAAGGGCTTTCCATAACAGGCAAAAGGGCAGGAACAGTTCTGATCGCCTTTATTACATGTAGGGCCTTAGCATGACTAGGGGCGAAATGAGCTGTATGGCTTCAGGTAATCTAAAGCAATGACAGCGAAAATACTTTTGCAGACAGGGGCACCCCAGACAGAAGAGAGTGGCTATAAGGTCCTGTACTACTCTGGTCGGGCCACTATCAGCCCAATCTGAATCGGTTCTTTAAAACCCACTACGAATTCACTTGGTAGTATGCGATAATGTGATTAATATGGACATACATTTCTATGCAAACCCTAAGCAAAGTTCAACATTTAAATGACACAAGAACATTCAAAACCTAGCAACCCTTATGAAACGTCGTTCCGTTACTACACGGAAGGTAAGTACTCTTTATAAATATGACACCATGTCATCGTTCTCGAGCTAAACAGATCTCCTGAATATACTTCTTACATGTGTCCAGACCAAAAATCACATTAGGCACATGTGAAGGCAAAGTCTAAATTTAGAAGAATTCTTTTGTACACAGGCATTACCCCAAAACCATTATACAACATTAGGCATTTAGCTTCTGAAAGACAAACAAAAAAATTGTGTATGTCCCTAAATATTTGGAAACAGGTTAGATCATACTGCAGTTAGAAAAAACCTGATTTCAAAATCGCTCAGCCATGGTTTTAGTAATGGACATGTAAAAACAATTCAATCAGTCAAGTACCTGGATATGCAAAAATAAATATTTTCATTTAAAAATAACTTCATACATTATTGTTGGAATCAATTATTTTTACAATGAATTTTATCTCCATTATCAGTCTGTACTGATTCTAACTAAGACAAAATTTAATCATCCTCCTCTTTATCCTGTGACTAAATTAAAGTTTGTAAAAGTAATAATCTTACCAGATTATTGTATTTTTCTTTTACCAAAACTTCACTTATAACTGCTTTAATTTTGCAAAAAACATTATTTTAGGTTGGGCTTTTCTAAATATTCTATTTCTGAAAGAAAATTGATCATGTTTGTCATAACCAATCATGCTTCTCAGACAGTATGATTGAATGAACCACACGTGCTCCGTCAGTCTGACTGGTAAACACATGGTAGTCTAAAGCTCACCTTTCAGTGCAGACACATATACAGAAAGTTTATTATTCCATTGTGCCAATACATGGATCCATTTATAAAAGCACAAAGAAACTCTTTCCCAATAAATGTCCACTAAAAGCCGATAGAGTAACTTTTGCTGTGGCTTTATCACACTGCATTATTTTAGTCATGAAGAATTTTTATCTCACTTCAACTAACTTTTTTTTTTTTTCC
This sequence comes from Rana muscosa, assembly GCA_029206835.1. Lineage (NCBI taxonomy): Eukaryota > Metazoa > Chordata > Amphibia > Anura > Ranidae > Rana > Rana muscosa. The sequence goes on from CM055128.1 coordinate 197,485,842, forward strand.
TTTTTTTTTTTCTAGCATATTTGGTTTGTACATCTGCCAAAAATCATGTACACTACGTTATAATATGACGTTACTGATTATAGCAATGACAAAAAATTGTTTAGAGGACAAAACTCGTGAAACTCACAGATTGGTTCCTGCCCATGAACTGCAATTGGCCATTTCCCCGAGAAAAATTCCTCCCTCAAGCCAAGTCTTTACTTTTATCAGAAACACTCAATTACAAAACTTTTAACAATAGTTATTTTTTAAAATTTTTGATAATTTTTAGATTGAAGAAAACTTTCATATTTTAATATTTTCCTGGGTAGCCTTAAGTAAATTAGAACAATCTACTACTTTTAATTTAATAACCAAATCCTAAGTTTGGAATATTTTGTAAAAATTGCTCAATCCTTAATTTATTATTTCCTGCAACCAAAACTGTAGGATTTTTGTTAAACACTAAATACCATGTTGTTTTTTATTATCTTAATCAATAGTTTTTTTCTTAAAACTTTGTTCTGCCCCTTGTTTGTGCTCTGAATGACCACATTTTGTAATAACACATTTTCTGTTGTTCAGGGCTTAAATATTCATAAACATTTACATACAGCCTTAAAAACTTAGTTTCCTTATTAAATAACTTCTTTACACTCTGGCATTAATTAAATAATTAATTACTCTACTACTGCTACATGCCTGTATTCCATATATATGAAATATATAAATTCCCGATAGTAAAGGGACATACTTCTGCCATCTTCAAGTTAGAAGTACATCAGCCCCCACCAGAAGAGAAAAGGGAGGGGGGAATTCGACACCTCTCCACACAGTCTGTGTAGAAGGAAAGGGGGGGCGCGCGTGAATCTGGGCTTCGTGTTTGTGTCACAGAATGAGCTGTACAAACAGGCTGAGCTTGAGGTAGCCAAGCTCGCATTAAATGAACTAAAATCCCAACCTTTTCCACATGTATAGAATGGCCATAAAATAGACAAAAAACAACATACAGTACAAAAAAAAAAAACAGATAGATAAAAACACACAAGTGTAGAATATGAGAGCTATTTCAGCTTCGCTGTCTGTTATGGAGGTAAATTTTTTTAACCCTGAATCACTGGACAAGGAAATTCTGTGTCTAAACCTATCGCAGACACTTCTCTATCAATCCATGATATCGGGAAATTACCCGTCTTATCGTGGCATGGCGCAGCCGACGGACTGCAAGTGAAATTGAGGGTGACGAGGCGGAAAAACACAGGTAAGGAATATAACAGACTCCACTTACCGTGTATTACGAAGTTGCGCAAGCTTCGAATCCGCTAAGCCCGTCTCAAGTCGCTGGCAGTCACATCGAGATCGGCTACGACAGCACACAGCCCGAAAAGTCCACGTTTGGAAGCGCCAATTGTAATGGATTAATTCTGGTCCAATCCCAGAAACTATTTTCTTGTTCTGCCGCTGTTCCAAATCTGTGCTGGAGTGAAATAGACCTATTTGCTAGCTTTGAAAGAAGAGACGCCAGACTGTGTTCTAGCATGAATTCTTTATTTCTCCAGACCTGGTCTTGGTCTCAGCCCTTTTTAAAGGCAAATTGTACACAGATGACGTCATCACAGGCATGTACATATAATTAGTTCTGTTCATATATGGAGCTTCTTCTTGTGACGTCAGTTTCTTCCTCTTGCCAGAGTGTCCCGGAATACTCTTTTCTCCTTTTTAGTCTTGCTCCGAGGGGGGGGGACTGAAGGATTACACAGGACATCTGTTCTTTTTTCTTCACTCTGAGCTGAATATCTGTGCTATATTTTTTAATCAAGGAAATCACTTTTTTGTCTTATTTTATAAACACTAAAAGACACACATCTAATGTTTCAAACTTGTACCCTTAACATATACAAATCCTCTGGTTCCCAATATGAAAATCAGTAAGCTTCTTTTTGTACAGAAATACCTCAAAATGTATTTCTATTCCTAACAGAGGGTTCTAGTAAAAGGACACTAGTCATCCTGAATTGCTGAGATAGCTGAAAATAGACTGTCAGAAACAGAAAATCAAGAAAAGAAACATTTAACCCTTGCTAAGCTTCTCAAACTATAATGGATAATAGATAGGGATAAAACGTATTATAAATAAAATATTCATTTTATATACTCCATCACAGTTAGAACCCTATTAAATACAATGGACGCGAACGTTCGAAATCTAAAGTGCTAATTATAACGACTAATATGCATGTTATTGTCCTAAAGAGGTTTTGGGGACCCGGGTTCTGCCCCAGGGGACATGTATCAATGCAAAATGAATTTTTAAAAACGGCCGTTTTTCGGGAGCAGTCATTTTAATGATGCATAAAGTGAAAAAAAAAGTTAAATATTCCTTTAAATATCGTATCTGGGGGGGTGTCAAAAGTATGCCTGTGAAGTGGCATGTGTTTCCCGTGTTTAGAACTGTCCCTGCACAAAATGACATTTGTAAAGGAAAAAAAGCCATTTAAAACTGCTTGCGGCTTTAAATGTCATGTCTTGTCCTGGCAATATGGATGAAAATCTTTGAGAAAAATGGCATGGCTACCCCATCACCCCTCCCCCCTACCCTAGCCCATTACCAGCCGCTTTGGGTCTTGTATGGATATTAAGGGGAACCCTGCACCCAAAATAGAAAAAGGGCCTATATACTCTGAACAGCAGTATACAGGCAGTGCAAACAAGACAGGGACTGTAGGTTTGTTCTTAAGTAGAACCTGTTTGTAATTTTGAACAGGTACATTGTTTAAGTGTAGCACCAGACAAAAAAACTATTTTTAAGCTTTTTGGAAAACATAGGGAAGGGTTATCACCCCTGTAACATTTGTTTTGCTGTCTGTGCACCTGTTCAGAACATTTCATCTCACTTTCCGTCCCAATGACAAATGTTTTTGAAAAGTGGGGTTTTTATTGAAACAAGGATTGGTGATAAAGCATCAGTCGAGAGTAGACACCTTTTTCCCATATTAACTCTTACAGGAGAGAATTTGCCTTCCTAGGGGTAGATTTCCTCTCACTTCCTGTTGTCGCCTTACGTTTGCAAGTAGGAGTCGTTTGTAAGTTGGATGTTTGAAAGTAGGGGCCTGCCGTATATACTCTGCTGAAATTTGCCCCTTACATGTTGGTGTTGCCACAACACTGTGAGCCCTCACAGTTACTCTTGGTGGGCGCTGGAACGCCCTGCTGTGAACTATTATATCAGGAATTGTAATTACATGCCATTGTTGAACAGTGGTAGGAAAAATTGGGCCTTTGGTGGTGGTGCTGGTGCTACAACACTGTCAGCCCTCACAGTTACTCTTGGTGGGCGCATGAATGGGCCCTACTGTAAATCAAGAATTGTAATTGCATGCCCCTGTTGAAGAGGGGCAGAAAAATTGAGCCTTTGGTGGTGGTGTTGCCACAACACTGTAAGCCCTCACAGTTACTCTTGGTGGACGCAAGAATGAGCCCTGCTGTGAATTATTAGATCAAGAATTGTAATTACATGCCCCTGTTGAACAGGGGCTGAAAAATTGGGCCTTAGGCACTGGTGCCACAACACTGCAACCCATCACAGATACTGTACTTGGAGCACAGCAATGAGCCCTGTTGCAAAGTATTGCATCAAAAATTGTAATTACACGCCCCTGTTGAACAGGGGCTGAAAAATAGGGCCTTAGGCACTGGTGCCACGACACTGCAACCTCTTCCAGATACTCTAGTTGGAGTGCAGGAACAAGCCCTGCTGCAAAGCATTGCATAAAAAATTGTAATTACATGCCCCTGTTAAACAACCTTAGCCACTGGTGGCGGCACCCAGAAACAAAAATGTTCTTCCAAGCTATCATCATGAATCAGATCATTGAGGAGGAGGATAGACAGTCAACATAACAGGACAGTCACTCAGCATCAGCATCAGCATAGGCAGTCTTGAAGGGATGTGACATTTCAAAATAAATTATTCTGTTACATCAGCTTCAGGTGCTTGGTAGCTGGTGGTGATCCAAGACTGGTTCATCTTTATGAAGGTCAGTCGATCAACCGAGTCAGTGGACAGGCGCACCCTGTGATGCGTGACAAAGCCTCCAGCTTTCCGAAAGAACGCTGGATGCAGGACAGGCCAGTAGCTCAATTGCATACTGTGCAAGCTCTGGCCAGTGATCCATCCTCAAGACCCAGTAAGCCAGAGGATTTTCGGTGGGAAAGGTGTCCAAGTCTGACCTTGCCCCTAGGTATTCCTGCACCATGTATATCAGACGTTGGCAAAGGTTGCTGGAACCGATCATACCTTGGGGCTGTGGACTAAAAAATTGTCTGAACGCATCGGTCAGACGGCCACCTTCCCCACCGCTCCTTCTTTGACTGACCGAAGCCTCAGCAACTCGTTGCCCAGGACCAGAAGTTTGTAACCTCCCAGTCTCTGGGAACGCGTTGCGCAGACCTTTCTGCAAGGCCTCCCGGAGATGTCTCATCCTCTGCTCCCTCTGCGATGGTAAGATAAGGTCCGCAACCTTACCCTTGTACCGTGGATCAAGGAGAGTGGCCAGCTAGTAATGGTCCCTCTCCTTGATAAGAGGAATACGAGGATCCTTCCGCAGACTTTGCAGGATCAGGGAGGCCATGCAGCGTAGGTTAGCTGAGGCATAGTCTTCTTGGTCACTAAGGACGACATGATCCGCAGCCACCTCCTCCCAGCCACGTACAAGTTTCTTGGGACTGTAAATCATCCCTAAAAGACTGCTGCTGTTGATGCAGAGTGCCAGGCTCCACCTCCATGCTGACACAATCCTCCACCTCCTCTTCTTGTGCGATGGGTGGGACAGAAGCAACACTGTCTGGGTAAAGGGGGCCTTGAGAGGCAAGGAAGTCCTCCTCTTCCTGCCTCTGTTCTGCCTCAAGTGCCCTGTCCATTATTCCACGCAGCGTATGCTCCAGCAGGTGGACAAGAGGTACAGTGTCACTGATGCATGCACTGCTCACCATCCTTGTGGCCTCCTCAAATGGTGCCAGGACAGTGCATGCATCCCTGATCATGCCCCACTGGCGTGGTGAAAAAAAAACGAGCTCCCCTGAACCTGTCCTGGTGCCGTAGTCACACAGGTACTCATTGATGGCCCTCTGCTGCGTGTGCAGCCACTGTAGCATGGCCAACGTTGAGTTCCACCTGGTGGGCATGTCACATACAAGGCGGTTCTTGGGCAGGTTCAACTCCTTTTGCAGCTCAGCCAGCCGAGCACTGGCATTATATGATCTGCGAATATGCACACAGACTTTCCTGGCCTGCCTCAGGACATCCTGTAAGCCCGGGTACCTGCCCAAGAACCGCTGCACCACCAGGTTAGGGACGTGAGCCACACAGGGCACATGGGACAGTTGTCCCTGTCGGAGGGCGGATAGGAGGTTGGTGCCATTGTCGCAAACCACCATTCCTGGCTTAAGCTGGCGTGGCGTCAACCACCTCACAGCCTGCCCTTGCAGAGCTGACAGAACCTCTGCCCCAGTGTGGCTCCTGTCCCCCAAACACACCAGCGCAAGCACGGCATGGCATCTTTTTGCCTGCATACTTGCGTAGCCCCTTCAACGCCTACGGAGCACCGCTGGTTCCGAGGACAAAGAACAGGAAGAGGCCATGGAGGAAGAAGAAGAGGAGGGGGTGGAGGAGAGAGGTGTGTCACAACCAGTAGTAGCATTTTGGAGGCGTGGCGGCGGAACAACCTACAACACTACTGCACCTTGTCCTGCATCCTTCCCAGCTGCCAAAAGATTGACCCAATGGGCCATGAAAGAAAGGTAACGTCCCTGTCCATGCCTGCTGGACCATGAGTCAGCGGTAATATGTACCTTACCGCTGACCACCCTGTCCAGCGAGGCATGGACATTGCCTTCCACATGCCGGTAGAGAGCCGGAATCGCCTTCCATGAGAAAAAGTGGCATTTGTGCAACGTGCAGTTCCTCAGTGGCAGGTTCCCAAACTCACAGAAGGGGGCCGAGTCTACTAACTGAAAAGGCAGCAGTTGAAGTGCTAGCAATTTAGCCAAGCTAGCATTCAACCGCTGGGCATGTGGATGGCTGGGAGTGAACTTCTTTTGACGGTCCAGCAGCTGGGGCAGGGAAATTTGCCTGCTACAATCGGACGTCGGTGTACTGCTAGCAGAGTGCCCGCAAGTACTTGGCTGTGACACACCTAATTCTACACCTTCATTCCTCTCAGTGCAGGTTTCAGAGAGGACTGAAGGTATAGTGGGGTTGGAGATCCCAGCTGATAAGGAGCAAGGAGAGGTCCGCTTTGTTCTTTGGTGTGGGTCTTTAAGGTACGCTTGCCAACGAGCTGCATGGCAGGTCAACATATGTCTGGTCAAGCATGTGGTGCCCAAGCGGCTGATGTTTTGGCCACGCGAGATACGCTTGAGACATATGTTGCAAATAGCAGCGGTGCGATCTGATGCACTCGACTCAAAAAAGGCCCACACCAAAGAACTTTTGGAATAACGGGCAGAGGCAGTGCCCTGCACAGGCGGAGCTCTGCGATGTGATTCAGTCGGTGTGCTGCCCTTACGCTGGCCCCCGGAGGGCATCCTGCCTCATTGGAGATGTGCCTCCTCATCCTCCTCTCTCCTATCAGGCACCCACGTGGAGTCAGTGACCTCATCATCCCCTCCCTCTTCATCACTGGAGCCAATCTGGCAGTATGCTGCAGCTGCTGGAACATGACTGCCAGATTGCTGTCCTTCTTGAGCATCCCCTCTCTCTGCGCTCACGCTACTACCTTCCTCTAGCTGTGTATCATCATCAGACCCTTCAAAACACTGGGCATCCACCTGGAGCATGTACCCAACACTGTGCTCAAACAGTTTGGGGGACTCCTCAGGAGGACATGGTGGGTCTAGGGAAGGAGTGACTGATGATGACATTGATACGAGGGAAGTGGACGCATTGGAAGCTGCTTTGCCAGTACCCTGAGCCTGGGTGAGAGAGGATGAGGAGGGCTTGGTCACCCACTCTACCAAGTCTTCGGTCTGATGCGGCTCAACACGTCCAGCTGCCGAAAATAAGGACAAGCGTGGCCCATGGCCACGTGCTGATGACAATGCACCGCGTCCACGACCAGCACTGTTGCCCCCAGACACAGAGCCTGCTTGCCCTCTTTTATTGGCTCGTGACTGTCTGCCTCTCTTTGTTGGCCTTGCAGACATTCTAATGGCCTGTAGGGAGATGGGAAAACCAGCAATACGGGGTAGCTTCAGGTGTATACTGTGCAGGAGGCACCTACACCCACTGTAACTACTTGCAGATGCCTGTCTGTTACACAACAGAACAACTCCACGAGCAATAAGGGGTAGCGTATACTGTGCAGGAGGCACCTACACCCACTGTAACTACTTGCAGATGCCTGTCTGTGTTACACAACAGAACAACACCACGATGAGCAATAAGGGGTAGCGTATACTGTGCAGGAGGCCCCTACACCCACTGTAACTGCTTGCAGATGCCTGTCTGTGTTACACAACAGAACACCACGACGAGCAATAAGGGATAGCGTATACTGTGCAGGAGGCACCTACACCCACTGTAACTGCTTGCAGATGCCTGTCTGTGTTACACAACAGAACAACACCACGAGCAATAAGGGGTAGCGTATACTGTGCAGGAGGCCCCTACACCCACTGTAAAGCCCCGTACACACGATCAGATAACCTATGGATTTTCGTCTGATGGATTTGTCCATCGGAAATCCGATGAAACTGTTTTTCATCAGTCTTGCCCACACACCATCAGTCAAAAAACCGACCGTTCCAAACGCGGTGACGTAAAACACTCCAATGAGCCGAGAAAAATTAAGTTTAATGCTTCTGAGCATGCGTCGAATTGATTCTGAGCATGCGTGGGTTTTTGATCCGATGGACTTGCCCATAGACAATCTGAGTTTTCGATCCATCAGAAAAATTTAAAACATGTTCTATTTTTTCCAACCGATGGAAAAAAGACCGATGGGTACCATACACGATCGGTTGGTCTGATGAAAACCATCCATCGTACGGTTTTCATTAGTCAAACTGATCGTGTGTACGGGGCTTAACTGTTAGCAGATGCCTGTCTGTGTTACACAACAGAACACCACGACGAGCAATAAGGGGTAGCGTATACTGTGCAGGAGGCACCTACACCCACTGTAACTGCTTGCAGATGCCTGTCTGTGTTACACAACAGAACAACACCACGACGAGCAATAAGGGGTAGCTTCAGGTGTATACTGTGCAGGAGGTTTAGCGAAGAATATCACTGACACTGTCCCTGCCTATCCTTCTCTGTCCCTGCATGCCAACACTCTGTAAATGCACAAGGTTTCAAAGGATATCACTGACACTGTCCCTGCCTATCCTTCTCTGTCCCTGCACGCCAACACACTGTAAATGCACAAGGTTTCAAAGGATGTCACTGACACTGTCCCTGCCTATCCTTCTCTGTCCCTGCACGCCAACACACTGTAAATGCACAAGGTTTCAAAGGATGTCACTGACACTGTCCCTGCCTAGCCTTCTCTGTCCCTGCACGCCAACAGACTGTAAATGCACAAGGTTTCAAAGGATGTCACTGACACTGTCCCTGCCTATCCTTCTCTGTCCCTGCACGCCAACACACTACACAAGGCCGCCGCGCTGGCGGCCTTTTATAGTGTGGGGCGTGTACTAAACCCCCCTGAGCTATGATTTGCCACAGGCATCCTGCCTGTGGCCAATTATGGCTCTCCTCGCTGCCGGCGCTGTGATTGGCCAAGCATGCGGAGTCATAGTGCATGCTTGGCCAATCATCAGCCAGCAATGCACTGCGATGCCGCAGTGAATTATGGGCCGTGAAGCGCCACTCTAATTTGGCACGAACGGCTCATAACGTTCGATCTTTGTCGAACGATCGAACAGCCGATGTTTGAGTCGAACGTGTGTTCGACTCGAACAAGAAGCTCATCCCTATTAGCTAGATCCTTTCCTGTTATTCTCTATACTGACAGGCAGGCAGGTGAATTTGCTAGCTGCAGTGTTTCACTTAGTGTACTGTGTCCTTTGCACAGTGTGCACCAAAAGCTTACCTGAATACAATTGCTGGTGTTCTGATACAAATACAGGCAGGGAGCTGCAGTATTTTGCTTTAGTGTCCTTTGAAAATAGTGAGAGAGGAGGGCGCTAATATGTAGGAGTAAATCTAAATTCATTATAAAACGGTAGACATATATAGAATCAAAAACAATATAATCTCCCCACTTAAATTAATTAGTGCTGTGTATAAAGATCAACCAGTGTGTACAAAAAAATATATTCAAATTAATTTGTGAACAACAAAAATTTACTATCATATAAATCAATACAAACAATGTAAAAATTCAATTGAAACTTATTGCAAATAAAGTCCAAACCAATGAACCCCCAAACAAGGGTTAATAAATGCAAATAAATGTCCCACAAGAAAAAGTGTTGTATAAACACCAAATAAATCCACTTCAAACAACGTATTGTGAAAAATCCAATGTGACTCTTGAGAAAAATGAAGATCCACCTTCACCAATAATAATATTGACACCCGATAGTGCACATTAAGTAAGGATGGCAGCTTACCGCAGCAAATTGACCCTTTTAATTAAAAAAGAAGTCAAACAGGCTTTCAGCAAGTTCCAATTGCGAAGGATCAGCGAAATGTTGTCCACCATGCAGGTAACGATAACACTTGGATTCAGTGGTATATAATCAGAAAAAGGAGAAGCGAGCAATAGCGTGATACCGTTTTTTATTGCGTATAAAATTTCTAAAAAGCCAAAATCATGCTTACATGGTTATGTGCCCCGACCCGGCACTGAGGCTGTAAAGGCGTAGGGATAACGAATGAGAGTCCTGTGGATACTGGCGTGCGCTCCACCACTATGGAGCAGACAACCAGCTGGACCGGAAGTGACGTCAATTGCGTGACCTGTATTGCGCAGTATTTTGCTTTAATGTCCTTTGCACACTGTGCAAAGAGAACTGCTGATTCACGTCTGGCGCATACGCGCTTTCCCGTACAAAAACGGACTTCCAGAACGCCAATGCGCATGCGCAACGAACGGCGTTCACGCGCAGGAGCGCGTCCCTAACGCCAGTTGGCGCCAGACGGCCTATTTAAAGGGTGCTCTGACTCTCTACAAGTGCTGACTGATCTTCAGCTGTGTCCTGATCCTTTGAACCCTGCTTACTACCTGCTTTATACCTGTTTCTGATCCCGGCTTTCTCTGACTCTGCTTCTGGACTCTGATTTACTTGATTACTGGTACCTGACTCTGGCCTGCACCTGACCTTCCTCCTGCTTATGCCTTGTATTCTGCAACCCACCTGTTACCGAACCCAGCTATCTCCACAACTCCGCTTTCATCGTCTGCCCGGCTCTGACACTACCTCTGGAAACCTGCGCTGGCTCTCTATCTTCTCAGCTCTCCTGTGTCCATTGCTCTCGTGTCTCCTGACCATAGGAAGTACTGACAAGCCATCAAGCCTGAACCTGCAAGTTGGTTGGAGTTCCTCTTTAACATTCGCTGATCTTCTGAGTTCCACCCCAGCTCTTCACCTGCTGGTACCACCGAGCCTACTACTTCCACCGAAGGTTCTACAAGCAACATTCCCAGGCACTCGTGTTCCTCCTGACCCTAGCCACCATCTGTTCCACATTCAGTGGGGCTTGGGTAGGAGATACAAGAGAGTCCCACCTCGTCATATCAGACTCTTGCCAGGTACGGGACAGCGTGCACCAAAAGCTTACCTGAATACAATTGCTGGTGTTCTCATACAAATACCACAGGCAGGGACTGCAGTATTTTCAGTTAGTGTATTGTGTCCTCTGCACAGTGTGCAACTAAAGCTAACTGAAGACAATTGCTGGTGTTCTCATACTAATACTAGAGGTAGGCAGTTGATTCTGCTAGTTGCAGTATAATCTATATATATATATATATATATATATATATACACATATACATACACACACATCTCAGCTTTGTGCAGCTACATCTCCCTGCAGGCCATTAGTATGTCTGGAAAGACAACAAGGAGAGGCAGACAGTCATGAGCCAATAAAAGAGGGCAAGCAGGCTCTATGTCTAGAGGCAACAGTGCTGGTCGTGGACACGGTGCATCCTCAGCACGTGGCCGTGGGGGAAAATCCTCTGTGTTGCTGGGTCTTGAGGATGGATCACTGGCCAGAGCTTGCACAGTATGCAATTGAGGTACTGGCCTGTCCTGCATCCAGCGTTCTTTCGGAACGCACATTCAGTGCTGCTGGAGGCTTTGTAACCAATCACAGGGTGCGCCTGTCCACCAAATCGGTTGATCGACTGACCTTCATAAAAATGAATCAGTCTTGAATCACCACCAGCTACCAAGCACCTGATGCTGATGTAACCGAATAATTGTTTTTGAAATGGCAGATCCCTTCAAGACTGCCTATGCTGATGCTGAGTGACTATCCTGTTATGCTGAGTGACTATCCTCTTCCTCCTCAATGATCATGCTGATGGCTTGTAAGAACATTTTTGGTTCTGGCCACCGCCACCAGTGGCTAAGGCCCAATTTTTCAGCCCCTGTTTAACAGGGGCGTGTAAATAAAATTTTTGATGCAATACTTTGGAGCAGGGCTCATTGCTGCGCTCCTAATAAAGTATCTGTGGGGTTGCAGTGTTGTAGCACCAGTGCCTAAGGCCCAATTTTTCTGCCCCTGTTCAACAAGGGCATGTAATTACAATTCTTGATCTAATAATTCACAGCAGGACCCATTCCTATGCCCACCAAGAGTAACTGTGAGGCCTTACAGTGTTGTGGTAACACCAAAGGCCAAATGTTTCCTAACACAGTTCAACAATGACATGTAATTACAATTCTTGATATAGTTCAGAGCAGGGCGTTCCAGCGCCCACCAAGAGTAACTGTGAGGGCTTTCAGTGTTGTGGCAACACCAACACCTAAGAGCCAAATTTCTGCAGTGTATATACGGCAGGCCCCTACTTTCAAACATCCAACTTACAAACGACTCCTACTTGCAAACGGAAGGAGACAACAGGAAGTGAGAGGAAATCTACCCCTAGGAAGGGAAATTCTCTCCTGTAATAGTTAATGTGATGGATCTCGGATACCCCAGGTGGACACATCCGCCAGACCTGTGTCTCCTGTCCTCCAAACGCACCCACAGCCTGCAGATTCGCCATAACCAGCCCTTATCCCCTCAATCACAAGACAATCCACACCGGTGTTGAGGGTTAAACATGCAGAGCATCAACAGTTTATTAAATCCAAAACATACACTTTTACACACAGTTAGGGACACTCCCCTTAGCCTTGTTATAGGGGGGGTAGGGGACAAGGAAGAACCAATGGGAACTGAACATTGAAACAGAGACTACAGTTAAACATAAAGGGATTATGGTAAGCAGGCAGCCCTTCAATACACATCCCCTGCGGAGAGATGTCTGTAGTCCAGACCATTGTCTATGTGCCATGAACCAACACAATTAAACACAGCAACAAGAGGGGGGGTGGATGGGGGAGAAGGGGTGTAGCATTAAATTACATTATCTCAATGCCAGCTTTCCCCAAGTCTCTCAGTCTCTTCTGGGCCATAATCTGTGGGTAAGCGGCCAGCCCACAGTCCCTTCCAAAACACACAGTGACAGTGGGTTCTGTCACATTTAATATGGGAAAAAGGTGTCTCCTCTCCACTGATGCTTTATCACCAATCCTTGCTTCAATAAAAAACCCACATTTTCAAAAAACATTTGTCATTGGGACGGAAAGTGAGGTGAAATGTTCTGAACAGGTGCACAGACAGCCAAACAAATGTTACAAGGGTGATAACTCTTCCCTATGTTTTCCAAAAAGCTTAAAAATGTATTATTTGGCTGGAGCTACACTTAAACAATGTACCTGTTCCAAATTACAAACAGATTCTACTTAAGAACAAACCTACAGTCCCTGTCTTGTTTGCACCGCCTGTATTCTGCTGTTCAGAGTATATAGGGCTGTTTTTTCATTTGGGTGCAGGGTTCCCCTAATATCCATACAAGGCCCAAAGGGGCTGGTAGTGGGCTGGGGGGGGGCGGGTGCCCATGCCATTTTTCTCAATGATTTTCATCCATATTGCCGGGACCAAAGATTACATTAAAGCCGCAAGCAGTTTTAAATGACTTTTTTTCCTTTTAGAAATGTCATTTTGTGCAGGGACAGTTCTAAACACGGGAAACACGTGCCACTTCACAGGCATACTTTAGACACCCCCCCAGGTACGATATTTAAAGGAATATTTAACTTTTTTTTTTCACTTTATGCATCATTAAAATGACTGCTCCCGAAAAACGGCCGTTTTTAAAACTTCATTTTGCATTGATACATTTCCCCTGGGGCAGGACCCGGGTCCCCAAAGCCATTTTAGGACAATAACTTGCATATTAGCCATTATAATTAGCACTTTTGATTTTGAACGTTCGAGTCCATTGTATTTAATAGGGTTCTAAAGTTCACGCAAACTTTCGGTCCGTTTGCAGGTTCTGGTGCGAACCGAACAGGGGGGGGGGGTGTTCGGCTCATCCCTAGTTCTAATATATTGGGCTAATGGTTCTAATACTAGGGCAAATAGGAGGGGAGATAATGGGCATCCCTGTCGTGTACCTCGCTTAGGCCTGGTTCACACTGGGGCGACAAACGCTCCGACATTGGGAGCTCATGTCGCATGACGTGTGAAAATCAATGTTTCCCTATGGGAGCCGTCTTAACTGGTCCGACACATGTCGGTCCGACTTTGAAAATGCTCCCTGTACTACTTTGGTCCGACTTTGATCCGACTTCAGCCCATTGACTATCATTGAAGTCGGATCAATGTCGGACCGCAGTCTTGCATGGTCCGACTTTGGCATGTGACTTGTGCTGTACTGCTCTTGAGGGGGAACTCCAGGCCAAATTTTAAATAAAAAAACGGCGTGGGTTCCCCTCCAGAGACATACCAGGCCCTTGGGTCTGGTCTGGATTTGAACGGGCGCCCCTACGCCGAAAAACCGGCGTGGGGGTCTCCCCAAAATCCAAACCAGACCCTTATCCGAGCACACAACCTGGCAGGCCGCAGGGGAAGAGGGGGGGACGAGAGAGCGGCCCCCCTCCCTCCTGAACCGTACCAGGCCGCATGCCCTCAACATGGGGGGTTTGGTGCTCTGGGGCAGGGGGGCGACCTGCGGCCCCCCCACCCCAGAGCACCCTGCCCCCATGTTGATGAGGACAGGGCCTCTTCCCGACAACCCTGGCCGTTGGTTGTCGGGGTCTGCGGGCGGGGGGCTTATCGGAATCCGGGAGCCCCCTTCAATAAGGGGGTCCCCGGATCCCGCCCCCCCACCCTATGTGAATGAGTATGGGGTACATCGTACCCCTACCCATTCACCTGGTGGAAAAAAATTGCAATAAAAAAACACTACACAGGTTTTCAAAGTAATTTATTGCACAGCTCCGGGGGTCTTCTCCGACTTCCGGGGGTCTTTTTCGACTTCGGGGGTCTCCGGTGTCATCTCCCGCTCTCCGGTTCTTTCTTCCGCCGGGCCTCCGCTAACTTCTTTTTAGCTCTCTTGCTAACAGAGGCGCGGTCTTCCCGTTGTCTCGTCCGGCTCTCCGTTGTCCTTCTGCCGGCCCCTCCACTAACTTCTTCGTAGCTCTTTCGCTAGTGGAGGGGTCGGTCTTCCCTCAGGGTACATACAGTATACAGTTCAATGCTGTGTTGTGGCAATGGGGTGAGAATTTCCTGTCCCACTCCTGAAACAAAATAGAGTTGAACTAGGTGCTGTTCATCAATCTTTTGTGTTCTATGAAGGAATAAAAAGATTCCTCTGATTGCCTGAGGTGGAGATGACATGAGGTGAGGTGGCAGATGACATCACAATCTCTGCTTCAGACTATCAGAGGAAGTCTTGTATTCATTCAAAGAATACAAAGCTTCCCATGAATGGCTGAGAAGCCTATTTCCACAACAAAGTGCTATATACAGTGGGGAGAACAAGTATTTGATACGCTGCTGATTTTGAAGGTCTAATTTTTATCATAGGTACTCTTCAATAGGGATGAGCTGAACACCCCCCGATTCGGTTCGCACCAGAACATGCGAACGGACCGAAAGTTCACGCGAACTTTAGAACCCTATTAAATACAATAGATGCGAACGTTCGAAATCAAAAGTGCCAATTATAATGGCTAATATGCAAGTCATTTTCCTAAAAAGGGTTTGGGGACCCGGGTTCTGCCCCAGGGGACATGTATCAATGCAAAAATAAGTTTTAAAAACGGCTGTTTTTTCGGGAGCAGTCATTATAATGATGCATAAAGTGAAAAAAATAAAGTGAAATATTCCTTTAAATATCGTACCTGGGGGGTGTCTAAAAAGTATGCCTGTGAAGTGCCATGTGTTTCCCGTGTTTAGAACTGTCCCTGCACAAAATTACATTTCTAAAGGAAAAAAAAGATCATTTAAAACTGCTTGCGGCTTTAATGTTATGTCTGGTCCCGCTAATATGGATGAAAATCATTGAGAAAAATGGCATGGCTGCCCCATAACCCCCCCCCCCCAGCCCATTACCTGCCCCTTTGGGTCTTGTATTGATATTAAGGGGAACCCCCGTACCCAAAATAAAAAAAGGCCCTATATACTCTGAACAGCAGTATAGAGGCGGTGCAAACAAGACAGGAACTGTAGGTTTGTTCTTAAGTAGAATCTTTTCTAATTTGGAACAGGTAAATTTTTTAAGTGCAACTCTAGCCCAAAAATCTTTTTTTAAGCTTTTTGGAGAACATAGGGAAGGGTCATCACCCCTGTAGCATTTGTTTTGCTGTCTGTGCACCTGTTCAGAACATTTCACCTCACTTTTCGTCCCAATGACAAATGTTTTTGGAAAAGTGGGTTTTTTATTGAAACGAGGATTGGTGATAAAGCATCAGTAGAGAGGAGACACATTATTCCCATATTAACTTTTACAGGAG
Source organism: Rana muscosa (assembly GCA_029206835.1). NCBI lineage: Eukaryota > Metazoa > Chordata > Amphibia > Anura > Ranidae > Rana > Rana muscosa. The sequence continues at coordinate 197,501,847 of CM055128.1, forward strand.
AGAATTTCCCTTCCTAGGGGTAGATTTCCTCTCGCTTCCTGTTGTCTCCTTTCGTTTGCAAGAAGGAGTCGTTTGTAAGTTGGATGTTTGAAAGTAGGGGCCTGCCGTATATACTCTACAGAAATTTGCCCCTTAGGTGTTGGTGTTGCCACAACACTGTAAACCCTCACAGTTACTCTTGGTGGGCGCTGGAACGCCCTACTGTCAACTATTATATCAGGAATTGTAATTGCATGCCATTGTTGAACATTGGTAGGACAAATTGGGCCTTTGGTGGTGGTGCTGGCGCCACAACACTGTAAGCCCTCACAGTTACTCTTGGTGGACGCATGAATGGGCCCTGTTGTGAATTATTAGATCAAGAATTGTAATTGCATGCCCCTGTTGAACAGGGGCTGAAAAATTGGGCCTTTGGTGGTGGCGGTGGTGCTGGTGCCACAAGACTGTAAGTCCTCACAGTTACTCTTGGTGGGCGCAGGAATGGGCCCTGTTGCAAAGTATTGCATCAAAAATTGTAATCATACGCCCCTGTTAAACAAGGGCTGAAAAATTGGGCCTTAGCCACTGGTGGCGGCACCCATAACCACAAATGTTCTTCCAAGCTATCGGCAGGATCATTGAGGAGGAAGAGGATAGTCAGTCAACATAACAGGACAGTCACTCAGCATCAGGATAGGCAGTCTTGAAGGGATGTGACATTTCCAAAAAATTATTCGGTTACATCAGCTTCAGGTGCTTGGTAGCTGGTGGTGATCCAAGACTGGTTCATCTTTATGAAGGTCAGTCGATCAACCGAGTCGGTGGACAGGCGAACCCTGTGATTGGTTACAAAGCCACCAGCAGCACTGAATGTGCGTTCCGGAAGAACGCTGGATGCAGGACAGGCCAGTAGCTCAATTGCATACTGTGCAAGCTCTGGCCAGTGATCCATCCTCAAGACCCAGTAAGCCAGAGGATTTTCGGTGGGAAAGGTGTCCAAGTCTGACCTTGCCCCTAGGTATTCCTGGACCATGTAAATCAGACGCTGGCGATGGTTGCTGGAACCGATCATACCTTGGGGCTGCGTACTAAAAAATTGTCTGAACGCATCGGTCAGACGGCCACCTTCCCCACTGCTCCTTCTTTGACTGACCGAAGCCTCAGCAACTCGTTGTCCAGGACCAGGAGTTTGTAACCTCCCAGTCTCTGGGAACGCGTTGCACAGACCTTTCTGCAAGGCCTCCCGGAGAGGTCTCATCCTCTGCTCCCTCAGCGACTGCAAGATAAGGTCTGCAACCTTACCCTTGTACCGTAGATCAAGGAGAGTGGCCAGCCAGTAATGGCCCCTCTCCTTGATCCGAAGAATACGAGGATCCTTCCGCAGACTTTGCAGGATCAGGGAGGCCATGCAGCGTAGGTTAGCTGAGGCATTCAGTCCGGAGTCCTCTGGGTCACTAAGGACGACATGATCCGCAGCCACCTCCTCCCAGCCACGTACAAGTCCACGGGTTTCTTGGGACTGTAAATCATCCCTAAAAGACTGCTGCTGTTGATGCTGAGTGCCAGATTGTACTTCCATGCTGACACAATCCTCCTCCTCCTCCTCTGCGATGGGTGGGACAGAAGGAACACTGTTTGGGTAAAGGGGGCCTTCAGAGGCAAGGAAGTCCTCCTCTTCCTGCCTCTGTTCTGCCTCAAGTGCCCTGTCCATTATTCAACACAGCGTATGCTCCAACAGGTGGACAAGAGGTACAGTGTCACTGATGCATGCACTGTCACTGCTCGCCATTCTCGTGGCCTCCTCAAATGGTGCCAGGACAGTGCATGCATCCCTGACCATGCCCCACTGGCGTGGTGAAAAAACCCAAGCTCTCCTGACCCTGTCCTGGTGCCGTAGTCGCACAGATACTCATTGATGGCCCTCTGATGCGTGTGCAGCCGCTGCAGCATGGCCAATGTTGAGTTCCACCTGGTGGGCATGCCACATATAAGGCGGTTCTTGGGCAGGTTCAACTCCTTTTGCAGCTCAGACAGCCGAGCACTGGCATTGTATGATCTGCGGATATGCACACAGACTTTCCTGGCCTGCCTCAGGACATCCTGTAAGCCCGGGTACCTGCCCAAGAACCACTGCACCACCAGGTTAAGGACGTGAGCCACACAGGGCACATGGGTCAGTTGTCCCTGTCGGAGGGCGGAGAGGAGGTTGGTGCCATTGTCGCAAACCACCATTCCTGGCTTAAGCTGGCGTGGCATCAACCACCTCTCGGCCTACCCCTGCAGAGCTGACAGAACCTCTGCCCCAGTGTGGCTCCTGTCCCCCAAACACGCCAGCGCAAGCATGGCATCATTTTGCCTGCGTACTTGCGTAGCCCCTTCAACGCCTACGGAGCACGGCTGGTTCCGAGGACAAAGAACAGGAAGAGGCCATGGAGGAAGAAGAAGAGGAGGGGGTGGAGGAGAGAGGTGTGTCATAACCAGTAGTAGCATTTTGGAGGCGTGGCAGTGGAACAACCTCCAACACTACTGCACCCTGTCCTGCATCCTTGCCAGCTGCCAAAAGAGTGACCCAATGGGCCGTGAAAGAAAGGTAACGTCCCTGTCCATGCCTGCTGGTCCATGAGTCAGCGGTAATATGCACCTTACCACTAAATGCCCTGTCCAGCGAGGCATAGACATTGCCTTCCACATGCCGGTAGAGAGCCGGAATCGCCTTCCGTGAGAAAAAGTGGCATTTGGGAACCTGCCACTGAGGAACCACACATTGCACAAACTCACAGAAGGGGGCCGAGTCTACCAACTGAAAAGGCAGCAGTTGAAGTGCTAGCAATTTAGCCAAGCTAGCATTCAACTGCTGGGCATGTGGATGGCTGGGAGAGAACTTCTTTTGACGGTCCAGCAGCTGGGGCAGGGAAATTTGCCTGCTACAATCGGACGTCAGTGTACTGCTAGCAGAGTGCCCACAAGTACTTGGCTGTGACACATCTAATTCTACACCTTCATTCCTCTCAGTGCAGGTTTCAGAGAGGACTGAAGGTATAGTGGGGTTGGAGATCCCAGCTGATGAGGAGCAAGGAGAGGTCCGCTTTGTTCTTTGGTGTGGGTCTTTAAGGTACGCTTGCCAACGAGCTGCATGGCAGGTCAACATATGTCTGGTCAAGCATGTGGTGCCCAAGCGGCTGATGTTTTGGCCACGCGAGATACGCTTGAGACATATGTTGCAAATGGCAGCGGTGCGATCTGATGCACTCGACTCAACAAAGGCCCACACCAAAGAACTTTTGGAATAACGGGCAGAGGCAGCGCCCTGTACAGGCGGAGCTCTGCAGTGTGATTCAGTTGGTGTGCTGCCCTTACGCTGGCCCCCGGAGGGCATCCTGCCTCATTGGAGATGGGCCGCCTCCTCTCTCCTATCAGGCACCCACATGGAGTCAGTGACCTCATCATCCCCTCCCTCTTGATCACTGGAGCAAACCTGGCAGTATGCTGCAGCTGCTGGAACATCCCCTCTCTCTGCGCTCATGCTACTGCCTTCCTCTAGCTGTGTATCATCATCAGACCCTTCAAAACGCTGAGCATCCTCCTGGAGCATGTACCCAACACTGTGCTCAAACAGTTCCGGGGACTCCTCAGGAGGACATGGTGGGTCTAGGGAAGGAGTGATTGATGACATTGATACGAGGGAAGAGGACGCGTTGGCAGCTGCTTTGCCAGTACCCTGAGCCTGGGTGAGAGAGGATGAGGAGGGCTTGGTCATCCACTCTACTAAGTCTTCGGCATGATGCGGCTCAACACGTCCAGCTGCCGAAAATCAGGACAATGTGTCCCATGGCCACGTGCTGCTGACAATGCACCGCGTCCACGACCAGCACTGTTGCCCCCAGACACAGAGCCTGCTTGCCCTCTTTTATTGGCTCGTGACTGTCTGCCTCTCCTTGTTGGCCTTCCAGACATTCTAATGGCCTGCACTGCAATGGCGCAGTGTATTGTGGGCCGTTCACGTCACACGAATTTGGCACGAACGGCCTACAAAGTTCTGGTTTTGCCGAACAGCCGATGTTCGACTCGAACACCGAGCTTATCCCTACTCAACTGTGAGACGGAATCTTAAACAAAAATCCAGAAAATCCCATTGTATGATTTTTAAATAATTAATTTGCATTTTATTGCATGACATAAGTATTTGATCACCTGCCAACCAGTAAGAATTCCGGCTCTCACAGACCTGTTAATTTTTCTTTAATAAGCCCTCCTGTTCTCCACTCATTACCTGTATTAACTGCACCTGTTTGAACTAGTTACCTGTATAAAAGACACCTGTCCACACACTCAAACAGACTCCAACCTCTCCACAATGGCCAAGACCAAAGGGCTGTGTAAGGACATCAGGGATAAAATTGTAGACCTACACAAGGCTGGTATGGGCTACAGGACAATAGTCAAGCAGCTTGGTGAGAAGGCAACAACTGTTGGCGCAATTATTAGAAAATGGAAGAAGTTCAAGATGACGGTCAATCTCCCTCTGTCTAGGGCTCCATGAAAGATCTCACCTCGTGGGGAATCAATGATCATGAGTAAGGCGAGGGATCAGCCCAGAACTACATGGCAGGACCTGGTCAATGACCTGAAGAGAGCTGGGACCACAGTCTCAAAGAAAACCATTAGTAACACACTATGCCGTCATGGATTAAAATCCTGAAGCACACGCAGGGTCCCCCTGCTCAAGCCAGCGCATATCCAGGCCCATCTGAAGTTTGCCAATGACCATCTGGATGATCCAGAGGAGGAATGGGAGAAGGTCATGTGGTCTGATGAAACAAATAGCTTTTTGGTCTAAACTCCACTCGCCATGTTTGGAGGAAGAAGGATGAGTACAACCCCAAGAACACCATCCCAGCTGTGAAGCATAGAGGAGGAAACATCATTCTTTGGGTATGCTTTTCTGCAAAGGGGAAAGGACGACTGCACCGTATTGAGGGGAGGATGGATGGGGCCATGTATCGCAGGATCTTGGCCAACAACCTCCTTAACTCAGTAAGAGCATTAAAGATGGGTCATGGCTGGGTCTTCCAGCATGAGAACGACCCAAAACACACAGCCAGGGCAACTAAAGAGTGGCTCCGTAGGAAGCATCTCAAGGTCTTGGAGTGGCCTAGCCAGAATCTAGACCTGAACCCAATAGAAAATCTTTGGAGGGAGCTGAAAGTCTGTATTGCCCAGCGACAGCGCCAAAACCTTAAAGATCTGAAGAAGCTCTGTATGGAGGAGTGGGCCAAAATCCCTGCTGCAGTGTGTGCCAACCTGGTCAAGAACTACAGGAAACATATGATCTCTGTAATCGTAAACAAAGGTTTTTGTACCAAATATTAAGTTATGCTTTTCTGATGTATCAAATACTTATGTCATGTAATAAAATGCAAATGAATTACTTAAAAATCAAACAATGTGATTTTCTGGATTTTTGTTTTAGATTCTGTCTCTCGCAGTTGAAGAGTACCTATGATAAAATTTACAGACCTCTACATGCTTTGTAAGTAGGAAAACCTGCAAAATCGGCAGTGTATCAAATCCTTGTTCTCCCCACTGTCGTGTATGTAGCCAAAGCCACTAGCGTTCCCAACATCGGCACCTGTTAGCGCAGTAAATAGTTTGCTTTGGCCAGCTTGGCCCAGACAAACTATTTAAAAAAGGGACATTAAACGTGGATTTAGGCTTTACTGTGGGTGCATATTTGTCGTGGTTTCATTTTTCCGTTCATCAAAATAAGAAAATTTGCTTGAACATACATTTGCTTTAAATACAAAAAGAAGTCGGGTGAAGGGAATCGCAAGGTAGGCCCCATGTATAATTGTGTTGAGGTGCAACACTGAAGTGTAGGTGCTTGTGCCAGATTCATGATCCTGTCCCTGACCGGTGTGTAAATCTGTCCATGTCATTACAGAGGAAGAAGTGTCCACACTGTCTTCCCCAGTGCTTTGACTCCCACCCTCCCTCATGGATGAGGAATTGTGTACTAGGGTAGGTGGAGACTGATGGGGACCCGAGACTAGTTCCCCATTAGGTCAACCTTACTTTTGATTGACAGCAAACGGCAGTGGGTGGATCCATAGTAACTATTTAGTCCAATGGCGGCTTTGGGATCCAACCATCTGCCGTGTGTTATCAATCAAAAGTAAAGCAGATCTGATGGGGAATTAGTCTCAGGCTCTGTCCACTGAGCGACAAGTCATTTCCCATATGAGGGCCTTGCCCATATTTGAGTAGTAACATCACCCATACCCGCATTTATATTTAGCTTTTGGTTAGGGAATCTTCTGGCTGACAGCTAAATGGGTCTGGGGATACAACACTGTGTGGTAAGCTGTTACGTATATAACGGCTTCTCTGCAAAGGCACTGCTGACTCCAAGTACTGGTGTACCTTTGGCAGTAATTGGGACCAACTCTGAGCTGGTGTACAGTTTCATAGGAATACAGTGCGTTCCTCTTTTAGAATTTGTTACTGTCAGAGTTATCCTTACAGTGGCAGTAGTATTAACTTCTAGACATGTGCATTCGTTTTCGTCCAAATGCATTTTCGTCCGAATTTCAGCTATTTTCGTTTTAACAAACGAAAACGAAAGCACAGAATCCGAAAACCGAAAGCTCCGACATAAACAAATGCTTTATTTTCGTTTTCGTTGCTACAACAGTTCGATATAGATAGGAGATTCGACGTGACGATGACAATAACAATCTGTGTCTATCGAACCTGTGGTCGATTGTGCCTAACCTTAACTATTAGTCCAAGATTATTTTACATAGAGAGAAAAGATTCGACATAGAGAGAAAAGATTCGACATAGAGAGAAAAGATTCGACATAGAGAGAAAAGATTCGACATAGAGAGAAAAGATTCGACATTATAGAGAGAAAAGATTCGACATTATAGAGAGAAAAGATTCGACATTATAGAGAGAAAAGATTCGACATTATAGAGAGAAAAGATTCGACATTATAGAGAGAAAGATTCGACATTATAGAGAAAAGATCACTGCTGGAATTGGGTGGGGGAAGTAAAACGGAAAATTTATATCAAATACTTACCGTAATTTTCCTTTCCTGATGGACTCCATGGCAGCCTACGTGTGGGTTAATCCCGCCCCTCATACCTCATAGGACCCTTCTCCCATAAATCTTTGCTCTGGGCCAGAGGCTGTGTTCCATAATTTAGCCTACTCCAGCCACTGGGAGGGAACTCCTGCTGCCATGGAGTCCATCAGGAAAGGAAAATTACGGTAAGTATTTGATATAAATTTTCCGTTTTCCTGACAGACTCCATGGCAGCCTACGTGTGGGAAATAACTAGCCATACACACCCGGGTGGGCAGAGTGCTGGACAAAAGAAAAAAAGGTTTAATTGGCACCATCACAGACAAGATACGTAAACCACTACGCAGTAGTGTGCCATGAACGTGTTAATTGAAGACCACAAGGCCACCTTGCAAATAACTTCTGGAGGCACGTGACGTGATGCCGCCCATGATGAAGACACTTCTAGTTGAGTGAGCAGTCACTGCTTCTGGAGGCGCCATGCCCTTGGCTTTATAGGCCCACTGAATGGCCTGAACAATCCATGCTCCGATAGATCTGGAAGAGGCACTCATTCCCTTATACTTCCTGTGAAAAGAACGAGCAGGTGGTCGGTCTGACGGAAAGAAGCTGTAGCTTCAAGATACTGACTCAGAGCTTTTCCAACATCTAAGGGATAAACACTGGAATGCTCGGTAGATCTGAACGTTGGAAGAGCAATCTCCTGATTGTCATGAAACACAGATGCCACTTTGGGGTTTGAACCCAACATAGGAATTAAAAGGTTTAGAAATGGCACCTTGCATCCCTGAGAGCTGATTTCAGAGACCCTCTTGGCCGAGGTTATAGCCACCAAGAAGACAACTATTAGAGAGAGTAATTTGACAGAAGATTGATCTTCATGTTCCAACTCTCTACCTAAGAAAAAATCCAGGACAAGGGGAAGATCCCAATTAGAAAAACTTGGCTCTGAGGTCTGAGCCTTATTGCTCCTCTGAAAAACTACTGAGTAAGAGGGTGTCTAGCCCAGGAAACACCCGTAAAGGCAGAGATTACAGCGATTTGGACTCGCAGCGAGCTGACTGACAATGAGAGATCCAATCCTGATTGTAAGAAGCCCAGGATATCATGTATCTTTGGGTTATTGCAAGAACCTGCAGTGGAAGAGGTGTAGTCTGAAAACTTTTTCCAAATCCTCTGGTAGACCCTGTTGGTGCCTGTTCTTCTGGCATTTAATATTGTGGAGATGGCCCTACTTGGACAGCCTGGGGCCTCCAACCTTCCCCTCTCAAGAACCAGATCATCAGATGTAGATGGGCCGGGCATGGATGTAGAAATGCCCCTTGTGATAGGAGATCTGGTCTGGAGGGTAGAGGAACTGGGTCCCGGAAGCTGAGTTGCATCAGCAGTAGAAACCATGGCTTGTTTGGCCAGTACGGGACTATTGCCACTATCTCTGCTTCTTCCATCCTGACCCTCGACAAAAAAACGGAGAACGACAGGAACCGGGGGAAAGGCATAGGCCCTGTGGAACCGCCAATGGTCTGTCAGAGCATCTACCCAAAAGCCTGGGGATACCAAGACCTCGTGTAGTATCTCTCTAGTCTGAAGTTGCATGGGGAGGCAAACAAGTCTACTTCCGGAATGACTCCCAGGGACAGGACCCACCTGAAGACTTCGGGGGGGGGAAGTCCACTCGTTGTCCAGAGAAACTCTCAACAGAAAATCTGCCTGAATGTTCGGGACTCCAGGGAGATAGACATCTGTCAGGTTGGCCAGGTTTTTCTGGGCCCAGATCATGATGGGCTCTATTTCCTTTGACAGGGAGAGTCTGCGAGTACCCCCCTGTCTCTTGATGTATGCGACTGCCGTTGTGTTGTCCAGTCTTAGGAGGACTGAGTCTCCTGCTGTTAAGTGGTGAAAGGCCTGCAGAGCGCAGAACGCTGCCCGGAGTTCCAGAACATTGGAGACTATCCTGTGAGAGGGAAAATTCCATATGCCTTGGGCTACTTTTGTCAGCCCCTGTTGCTGGCATCTGTAGTGATGGTGACCCAAGACACAGGTGCGATGGAGTGACAATTGAGGAGGTTCCTCTGTTGTAGCCACCAAGGAAAGCTCTCCCGCATGGATGAGGTTATTTGGATAAAGTGATCCCGAAGCCCTGGATTATACTGCTGGAGAAAACCCTTCTGGAAGGGCCGCATTTTCCACTGAGCCCACTTTACCATGGGTGTTGTTGCCACCATGGTGCCAATGATCTTTAGGCATTGAGAGGCTTGGAGATGAGGACGACATTGCAAGCCAAACTCTGTCCCGGATCACTGGGATTTTTCCAGGGGTAACAAGATGGTGCTCTTGATAGCGTTGAAGTGTGCCCCGAGGAATACCAGGGACTGCGTAGGATCCAGATGGCTCTTTTCCAGATTCAGAAGCCAACCAAACTCGAGTAGAGTGGAGATGACCTGGGATCTGTGGATTAGCAACTGCTCCTTGTCCCGAGACAACAGCAGGTCATCTAGATACTGATACAGACGGATACCTCTGGTCCTGATCAGAGCCACGACAGCCAACAAGTTTTGAAAACACACGAGGCGATGTTGTAAGCCCGAAGGGGAGACAGGTGAACTGCAGACGGATTTGATCGACAGCAAAGTGAAGGTATTTCTGGAATTCTGACGCTATCAGAACATGGAAGTAGGCGTCCTTCAGGTCTATAGAGACAAGCCAATCGCCTGGTTGGATTGCTTGACTGATCATGAGTAGTGTCTCCATCTTGAACTTCTCCTTCTAGATAAAAGAATTCAAGTGGGTTAGGTCTATAACTGGCCTCCAGGAGACGTTTTTCTTCAACGCCATGAAGAGGGGCGAGTAGACCCCTTAAAACCTTTTGTCATCTGGAACTGGAATTGCAGCGCCCTGAGCCACAAGAGAGACAGGAGAATTTGCTTTTTCTCTTCCGAGAGAGGCAAGGATGCCGACTCGCTCTGTTTTAGGCAGGTGCAATATCATAAAGACTTAGGGGATTCTTGTCCACCGGAAGATGCCCCTTTTGAAAACTTCTGGCCTGAAGGCTGTTTTTTTCTTCCAGGTCTTCTTGAACTCACGGCCAGGCCTATAGTAGCAAGCATTCCTTGCTCGATCTGAACTTTGCCTGGGCTGTGTTCTCTTCTGGTTTAGCAGACGGCGATCCTGGGGAAGGAACCCCGACTTGCCCCCTGTGGCACGGGTGATGGCACTGTCCGATATGTTCCCAAAGAGGGACGAACCCCCAAATAGAATCCTGCACCATGCCTACTTGGAGGCAGGTCAGCTACCCATGGGCGCAGCCACAAGGCACGCTTAGCCGTGACAGATGTCAGCATGATCCGAGCCACCAGGCGAATTATGTCTAGGGAAGCCCCACGAGAAAAGCCAACGTCAACCTTAGCCCATGAATAGGTGAGCTCCTGGCCAGTTCTTCCGAGATGCTCCTCAGTAGGGATGAGCTTCGTGTTCGAGTCGAACATACGTTCGACTCGAACATCGGCTGTTCGATCGTTCGACGAAGATCGAACGATTTGGGCCGTTCGCGCCAAATTCGAGTGACGCGAACGGCCCACAATGCACTACGCCATCGCAGTGTCATCCAGGCGCTGTGATTGGCCAAGCATGCACTGTGACCCCGCATGCTTGGCCAATCACAGCGCCGGCAGCGAGGAGAGCAATGATTGGCCACAGGCAGGATGCCTGTGGCCAATTATTGCTGAGGGTGTTTAGTACACGCCCCACACTATAAAAGGCCGCCAGCACGGCGGCCTAGTGTAGTGTGTTCCGGAGCAGGGATAGAGCAGCATAGGCAGGGACAGTGACTGTTATTTCTTTCTTGCTTAACCTGGATTCCTTTAGTTTAGGGAAAGAGAAGGATAGGTAGGGAGAGTGTCAGTGTGTTTTGTGCTTGTGCTATAGTGTGCTTAAAAAAAACATTTATTCTAGGGACAGAAAACTGTAGGTAGGGACAGTGTCAGTTTCTTTCACTCTGCAAGTCCTTGTTTCCAGGGACCTGGAAGGACAGTGAGTGAATTGTCCTTGTGCTATATTGTGCTTAAAAAAACATTTATTCTAGGGACAGAAAACTGTAGGTAGGGAGAGTGTCAGTTTCTTTCACTCTGCAAGTCCTTGTTTCCAGGGACCTGGAAGGACAGTGACTGAATTGTCCTTGTGCTATATTGTGATTAAAAAAAACATTTATTCTAGGGACAGAAAACTGTAGGTAGGGAGAGTGTCAGTTTATTTCACTCTGCAAGTCCTTGTTTCCAGGGACCTGGAAGGACAGTGACTGAATTGTCCTTGTGCTATATTGTGCTTAAAAAAAACATTTATTCTAGGGACAGAAAACTGTAGGTAGGGAGAGTGTCAGTTTATTTCACTCTGCAAGTCCTTGTTTCCAGGGACCTGGAAGGACAGTGACTGAATTGTCCTTGTGCTATATTGTGATTAAAAAAAACATTTATTCTAGGGACAGAAAACTGTAGGTAGGGAGAGTGTCAGTTTATTTCACTCTGCAAGTCCTTGTTTCCAGGGACCTGGAAGGACAGTGACTGAATTGTCCTTGTGCTATATTGTGATTAAAAAAAACATTTATTCTAGGGACAGAAAACTGTAGGTAGGGAGAGTGTCAGTTTATTTCACTCTGCAAGTCCTTGTTTCCAGGGACCTGGAAGGACAGTGACTGAATTGTCCTTGTGCTATATTGTGATTAAAAAAAACATTTATTCTAGGGACAGAAAACTGTAGGTAGGGAGAGTGTCAGTTTATTTCACTCTGCAAGTCCTTGTTTCCAGGGACCTGGAAGGACAGTGACTGAATTGTCCTTGTGCTATATTGTGATTAAAAAAAACATTTATTCTAGGGACAGAAAACTGTAGGTAGGGAGAGTGTCAGTTTATTTCACTCTGCAAGTCCTTGTTTCCAGGGACCTGGAAGGACAGTGACTGAATTGTCCTTGTGCTATATTGTGATTAAAAAAAACATTTATTCTAGGGACAGAAAACTGTAGGTAGGGAGAGTTTTTTTTTATTTCACTCTGCAAGGCCTTGTTTCCAGGGACCTGGAAGGACAGTGACTGAATTGTCCTTGTGCTATATTGTGATTAAAAAAAACATTTATTCTAGGGACAGAAAACTGTAGGTAGGGAGAGTGTCAGTTTATTTCACTCTGCAAGTCCTTGTTTCCAGGGACCTGGAAGGACAGTGACTGAATTGTCCTTGTGCTATATTGTGCTTAAAAAAAACATTTATTCTAGGGACAGAAAACTGTAGGTAGGGAGAGTGTCAGTTTATTTCACTCTGCAAGTCCTTGTTTCCAGGGACCTGGAAGGACAGTGACTGAATTGTCCTTGTGCTATATTGTGATTAAAAAAAACATTTATTCTAGGGACAGAAAACTGTAGGTAGGGAGAGTGTCAGTTTATTTCACTCTGCAAGTCCTTGTTTCCAGGGACCTGGAAGGACAGTGACTGAATTGTCCTTGTGCTATATTGTGCTTAAAAAAAACATTTATTCTAGGGACAGAAAACTGTAGGTAGGGAGAGTGTCAGTTTATTTCACTCTGCAAGTCCTTGTTTCCAGGGACCTGGAAGGACAGTGACTGAATTGTCCTTGTGCTATATTGTGATTAAAAAAAACATTTATTCTAGGGACAGAAAACTGTAGGTAGGGAGAGTGTCAGTTTATTTCACTCTGCAAGTCCTTGTTTCCAGGGACCTGGAAGGACAGTGACTGAATTGTCCTTGTGCTATATTGTGATTAAAAAAAACATTTATTCTAGGGACAGAAAACTGTAGGTAGGGAGAGTGTCAGTTTATTTCACTCTGCAAGTCCTTGTTTCCAGGGACCTGGAAGGACAATGACTGAATTGTCCTTGTGCTATATTGTGCTTAAAAAAAACATTTATTCTAGGGACAGAAAACTGTAGGTAGGGAGAGTGTCAGTTTATTTCACTCTGCAAGTCCTTGTTTCCAGGGACCTGGAAGGACAGTGACTGAATTGTCCTTGTGCTATATTGTGATTAAAAAAAACATTTATTCTAGGGACAGAAAACTGTAGGTAGGGAGAGTGTCAGTTTATTTCACTCTGCAAGTCCTTGTTTCCAGGGACCTGGAAGGACAGTGACTGAATTGTCCTTGTGCTATATTGTGCTTAAAAAAAACATTTATTCTAGGGACAGAAAACTGTAGGTAGGGAGAGTGTCAGTTTATTTCACTCTGCAAGTCCTTGTTTCCAGGGACCTGGAAGGACAGTGACTGAATTGTCCTTGTGCTATATTGTGATTAAAAAAAACATTTATTCTAGGGACAGAAAACTGTAGGTAGGGAGAGTGTCAGTTTATTTCACTCTGCAAGTCCTTGTTTCCAGGGACCTGGAAGGACAGTGACTGAATTGTCCTTGTGCTATATTGTGATTAAAAAAAACATTTATTCTAGGGACAGAAAACTGTAGGTAGGGAGAGTTTTTTTTTATTTCACTCTGCAAGTCCTTGTTTCCAGGGACCTGGAAGGACAGTGACTGAATTGTCCTTGTGCTATATTGTGATTAAAAAAAACATTTATTCTAGGGACAGAAAACTGTAGGTAGGGAGAGTGTCAGTTTATTTCACTCTGCAAGTCCTTGTTTCCAGGGACCTGGAAGGACAGTGACTGAATTGTCCTTGTGCTATATTGTGCTTAAAAAAAACATTTATTCTAGGGACAGAAAACTGTAGGTAGGGAGAGTGTCAGTTTATTTCACTCTGCAAGTCCTTGTTTCCAGGGACCTGGAAGGACAGTGACTGAATTGTCCTTGTGCTATATTGTGCTTAAAAAAAACATTTATTCTAGGGACAGAAAACTGTAGGTAGGGAGAGTGTCAGTTTATTTCACTCTGCAAGTCCTTGTTTCCAGGGACCTGGAAGGACAGTGACTGAATTGTCCTTGTGCTATATTGTGATTAAAAAAAACATTTATTCTAGGGACAGAAAACTGTAGGTAGGGAGAGTGTCAGTTTATTTCACTCTGCAAGTCCTTGTTTCCAGGGACCTGGAAGGACAGTGACTGAATTGTCCTTGTGCTATATTGTGATTAAAAAAAACATTTATTCTAGGGACAGAAAACTGTAGGTAGGGAGAGTTTTTTTTTATTTCACTCTGCAAGTCCTTGTTTCCAGGGACCTGGAAGGACAGTGACTGAATTGTCCTTGTGCTATATTGTGATTAAAAAAAACATTTATTCTAGGGACAGAAAACTGTAGGTAGGGAGAGTGTCAGTTTATTTCACTCTGCAAGTCCTTGTTTCCAGGGACCTGGAAGGACAGTGACTGAATTGTCCTTGTGCTATATTGTGCTTAAAAAAAACATTTATTCTAGGGACAGAAAACTGTAGGTAGGGAGAGTGTCAGTTTATTTCACTCTGCAAGTCCTTGTTTCCAGGGACCTGGAAGGACAGTGACTGAATTGTCCTTGTGCTATATTGTGATTAAAAAAAACATTTATTCTAGGGACAGAAAACTGTAGGTAGGGAGAGTGTCAGTTTATTTCACTCTGCAAGTCCTTGTTTCCAGGGACCTGGAAGGACAGTGACTGAATTGTCCTTGTGCTATATTGTGATTAAAAAAAACATTTATTCTAGGGACAGAAAACTGTAGGTAGGGAGAGTGTCAGTTTATTTCACTCTGCAAGTCCTTGTTTCCAGGGACCTGGAAGGACAGTGACTGAATTGTCCTTGTGCTATATTGTGATTAAAAAAAACATTTATTCTAGGGACAGAAAACTGTAGGTAGGGAGAGTGTCAGTTTATTTCACTCTGCAAGTCCTTGTTTCCAGGGACCTGGAAGGACAGTGACTGAATTGTCCTTGTGCTATATTGTGCTTAAAAAAAACATTTATTCTAGGGACAGAAAACTGTAGGTAGGGAGAGTGTCAGTTTATTTCACTCTGCAAGTCCTTGTTTCCAGGGACCTGGAAGGACAGTGACTGAATTGTCCTTGTGCTATATTGTGATTAAAAAAAACATTTATTCTAGGGACAGAAAACTGTAGGTAGGGAGAGTGTCAGTTTATTTCACTCTGCAAGTCCTTGTTTCCAGGGACCTGGAAGGACAGTGACTGAATTGTCCTTGTGCTATATTGTGATTAAAAAAAACATTTATTCTAGGGACAGAAAACTGTAGGTAGGGAGAGTTTTTTTTTATTTCACTCTGCAAGTCCTTGTTTCCAGGGACCTGGAAGGACAGTGACTGAATTGTCCTTGTGCTATATTGTGATTAAAAAAAACATTTATTCTAGGGACAGAAAACTGTAGGTAGGGAGAGTGTCAGTTTATTTCACTCTGCAAGTCCTTGTTTCCAGGGATCTGGAAGGACAGTGACTGAATTGTCCTTGTGCTATATTGTGATTAAAAAAAACATTTATTCTAGGGACAGAAAACTGTAGGTAGGGAGAGTGTCAGTTTATTTCACTCTGCAAGTCCTTGTTTCCAGGGACCTGGAAGGACAGTGACTGAATTGTCCTTGTGCTATATTGTGCTTAAAAAAAACATTTATTCTAGGGACAGAAAACTGTAGGTAGGGAGAGTGTCAGTTTATTTCACTCTGCAAGTCCTTGTTTCCAGGGACCTGGAAGGACAGTGACTGAATTGTCCTTGTGCTATATTGTGATTAAAAAAAAACATTTATTCTAGGGACAGAAAACTGTAGGTAGGGAGAGTGTCAGTTTATTTCACTCTGCAAGTCCTTGTTTCAAGGGACAGAGAAGGACACCTGAAGGTAGCCCTTATTGCTTTTTTCCCATCTCCCTGCAGGCCATCTATTAGAATGTCTGGAAGGCAAACAAGGAGAGGCAGACAGTCAGGAGGCAATAAAAGAGGGCAAGCAGGCTCTGTGTCTGGGGGCAACAGTGCTGGTCGTGGACGCGGTGCATTGTCATCAGCACATGGCCATGGGACACGCTTGTCCTTCTTTTCGGCAGCTGGACATGTTGAGCCACATCATGCCGAAGACTTGGTAGAGTGGATGACCAAGCCCTCCTCCTCCTCCTCATCCTCTCTCACCCAGGCTCAGGGTACTGGAAAAGCAGCTGCCAAAGCGTCGTCTTCCCTGGTATCAATGTCAGACAAATCATCAGTCACTCCTTCCCTAGACCCACCATGTCCTCCTCCTGAGGAGTCCCCCGAACTGTTTCAGCACAGTGTTGGGTACATGCTCCAGGAGGATGCCCAGCGTTTCGAAGGGTCTGATGATGAAACCCAGCTAGAGGAAGGCAGTAGCGTGAGAGCAGACAGAGGGGATGCTCAAGAAGGACACCAATCTGGCAGTCATGTTCCAGCAGCTGCAGCATACTGCCAGATTGGCTCCAGTGATGAGGAGGGAGGGGATGATGAGGTCACTGACTCCACGTGGGTGCCTAATAGGAGAGAGGAGGAGGAGGAGGATGAGGAGGAGGCACATCTCCAACGAGGCAGGATGCCCTTTGGTGGCCAGCGTAAGGGCAGTACACCGACGGAATCACACCGCAGAGCTCCGCCTGTGCAGGGCGCTGCCTCTGCCCGTCATTCAAAAAGTTCTTTGGTGTGGGCCTTTTTTGAGGCTAGTGCATCAGATCGCACAGCTGCTGTTTGCAACATATGTCTCAAGCGTATATCGCGTGGCCAAAACATCAGCCGCTTGGGTACCACATGCCTGACCAGACATATGTTGACCTGCCATGCAGCTCGTTGGCAAGCCTACCTCAAAGACCCACACCAAAGAACAAAGCGGACCTCTCCTTGCACCGCATCAGCTGGGATCTCCAACCCCACTATAACTTCAGTCCTCTCTGAAACATGCACTGAGAGGAATGAAGGTGTAGAATTAGGTGTGTCACAGCCAAGTACTTGCGCCCACTCTGCTAGCAGTACACCGACGTCCGATTCTAGCAGGCAAATTTCCCTGCCCCAGCTGCTGGACCGTCGAAAGAAGTTCACTCCCAGCCATCCACATGCCCAGCGGTTGAATGCTAGCTTGGCTAAATTGCTAGCGCTTCAACTGCTGCCTTTTCAGTTGGTAGACTCGGCCCCCTTCCGTGAGTTTGTGCAATGTGCAGTTCCTCAGTGGCAGGTTCCCAAACGCCACTTTTTCTCACGGAAGGCTATTCCGGCTCTCTACCGGCATGTGGAAGGCAATGTCTTGGCCTCGCTGGACAGGGCGGTCAGCGGTAAGGTGCATATTACCGCTGACTCATGGTCCAGCAGGCATGGACAGGGACGTTACCTTTCTTTCACGGCCCATTGGGTCACTCTTTTGGCAGCTGGGAAGGATTCAGGACAAGGTGCAGTAGTGTTGGAGGTTGTCCCACCGCCACGCCTCCAAAATGCTACTACTGGTTGTGACACACCTCTCTCCTCCACCCCCTCCTCTTCTTCTTCCTCCATGGCCTCTTCCTGTGGTTTGTCCTATGAACCAGCGGTGCTCCGTAGCCGTTCACGGGGCTACGCAAGTACGCAGGCAAAAAGATGCCATGCCGTGCTTGCGCTGGTGTGTTTGGGGGACAGAAGCCACACTGGGGCAGAGGTCCTGTCTGCTCTGCAGGGCCAGGCCGAGAGGTGGTTGACGCCACGCCAGCTTAAGCCAGGAATGGTGGTTTGCGACAATGGCACCAACCTCCTCTCCGCCCTCCGACAGGGACAACTGACCCATGTGCCCTGTGTGGCTCACGTCCTTAACCTGGTGGTGCAGCGCTTCTTGGGCAGGTACCCGGGCTTACAGGATGTCCTGAGGCAGGCCAGGAAAGTCTGTGTGCATTTCCGCAGATCTTATAATGCCAGTGCTCGCCTGGCTGAGCTGCAAAAGGAGTTGAACCTGCCCAAGAACCGCCTTATATGTGACATGCCCACCAGGTGGAACTCAACGTTGGCCATGCTGCAGCGGCTGCACACGCAGCAGAGGGCCATCAATGAGTACCTGTGCGACTACGGCACCAGGACAGGGTCAGGGGAGCTTGGTTTTTTTTCTCCACGCCAGTGGGGCATGATCAGGGATGCATGCACTGTCCTGGCACCATTTGAGGAGGCCACGAGGATGGTGAGCAGTGACAGTGCATGCATCAGTGACACTGTACCTCTTGTCCACCTGTTGGAGCACACGCTGCGTGGAATAATGGACAGGGCACTTGAGGCAGAACAGAGGCAGGAAGAGGAGGACTTCCTTGCCTCTCAAGGCCCCCTTTACCCAGACAGTGTTCCTTCTGTCCCACCCATCGCACAGGAAGAGGAGGAGGAGGAGGAGGAGGAGGAGGAGGATTGTGTCAGCATGGAGGTGGAGGCTGGCACTCAGCATCATCAGCAGCAGTCTTTTAGGGATGATTTACAGTCCCAAGAAACCAGTGGACTTGTACGTGGCTGGGAGGAGGTGGCTGCGGATCATGTCGTCCTTAGTGACCCAGAGGACTCCGGAGCGAATGCCTCAGCAAACCTACGCTGCATGGCCTCCCTGATCCTGCAAAGTCTGCGGAAGGATCCTCGTATTCTTCGGATCAAGGAGAGGGACCATTACTGGCTGGCCACTCTCCTTGATCCACGGTACAAGGGTAAGGTTGCGGACCTTATGTTACCGTCGCAGAGGGAGCAGAGGATGAGACAACTCCGGGAGGCCTTGCAGAAAGGTCTGTGCAACGCGTTCCCAGAGACTGGGAGGTTGCAAACTCCTGGTCCTGGACAACGAGTTGCTGAGGCTTCGGCCAGTCAAAGAAGGAGCGGTGGGGAAGGTGGCCGTCTGACCGATGCGTTCAGACAATTCTTTAGTCCGCAGCCCCAAAGTATGATCGGTTCCAGCAACCATCGCCAGCGTCTGATAAACATGGTGCAGGAATATCTAGGGGCAAGGTCAGACTTGGACACCTTCCCCACCGAAAATCCTCTGGCTTACTGGGTCTTGAGGATGGATCACTGGCCAGAGCTTGCACAGTATGCAATTGAGCTACTGGCCTGTCCTGCATCCAGCGTTCTTTCGGAACGCACATTCAGTGCTGCTGGAGGATTTGTCACGGATCACAGGGTGCGCCTGTCCACCGACTCGGTTGATCGACTGACTTTCATCAAGATGAACCAGTCTTGGATCACCACCAGCTACCACACACCTGATGCTGATATAACAGACTAATTGATTTTAACATGTCACATCCCTTCAAGACTGATGCTGATGCTGAGTGCCTGTGCTGTTATGTTGACTGGCTATCCTCCTCCTCCGAGTCCTCAATGATACGATTGATGATGATAGCTTGTAAGATCATTTTTGTTTATGGGTGCCGCCACCAGTGCCTAACGCCCAATTTTTCAGCCCCTGTTTAACAGGGGCGTGTAATTACAATTTTTGAAGCAATACTTTGCAACAGGGCTCATTGCTGTGCTCCAAGTACAGTATCTGTGAGGAGTTGCAGTGTTGTGCCACCAGTGCCTAACGCCCAATTTTTCAGCCCCTGTTTAACAGGGGCGTGTAATTACAATTTTTGAAGCAATACTTTGCAACAGGGCTCATTGCTGTGCTCCAAGTACAGTATCTGTGAGGAGTTGCAGTGTTGTGCCACCAGTGCCTAAGGCCCAATTTTTCAGCCCCTGTTTAACAGGGGCGTGTCATTACAATTTTTGAAGCAATACTTTGCAACAGGGCTCATTGGTGTGCTCCAAGTACAGTATCTGTGAGGAGTTGCAGTGTTGTGCCACCAGTGCCTAAGGCCCAATTTTTCAGCCCCTGTTTAACAGGGGCGTGTCATTACAATTTTTGAAGCAATACTTTGCAACAGGGCTCATTGCTGTGCTCCAAGTACAGTTGCTGTGAGGGGTTGCAGTGTTGTGCCACCAGTGCCTAAGGCCCAATTTTTCAGCCCCTGTTCAACAGGGGCATGTAATTACAATTCTTGATCTAATAATTCACAGCAGGGCCCATTGCTGCACCCACCAAGAGTAACTGTCAGGGCTTACAGTGTTGTGGCACCAGCACCACCATCAAAGGCCCAATTTTTACTACCACTGTTCAACAATTATATGTAATTAAAATTCCTGATATAATAGTTGACAGCAGGGCGTTCCAGCACCAACCAAGAGTAACTGTGAGTGCTTACAGTGTTGTGCCAACACCAACAACTAAGGGGCCTATTTCTGCAGAGTATATACGGCAGGTCCCTACTTTCAAACATCCAACTTACAAACGACTCCTACTTGCAAACGCAAGAAGACAACAGGAAGTGAGAGGAAATCTACCACTAGGAAGGAAAATTCTCTCCTGTAAGAATAAATATGGGAGAAAGGTGTCTCCTCTGTACTGATGCTTTATCAGCAATCCTTGTTTCAAGAAAAACACCACATTTCAAAAACAGTTGTCATTGGGACGGAAAGTGAGGTGAAATGTTCTGAACAGGGGCACAGACAGCAAAACAAATGTTACAGGGGTGATAACCCTTACCTATGTTTTCCAAAAAGTTTAAAAATAGATTTTTGGTCTGGAGCTACACTTCAACAATGTACCTGTTCAAAATTACAAACAGACTCTACATAAGAACAAACCTACAGTCCCTGTCTTGTATGCACCGCCTGTATAGGGCTGTTCAGAGTATATAGGGCCTTTTTTATTTTATGTGCGGGGTTCCCCTTAATATCCATACAAGACCCAAAGGGGCTGGTAATGGGCTGGGGTAGGGGGGGGGTCATGGGGTAGCTATGCCATTTTTCTTAAAGAATTTCATCCATATTACCGGGACCAGACATTACATTAAAGCCGCAAGCAGTTTTAAATGGCTTTTTTTTCCTTTAGAAGTGTCATTTTGTGCAGGGACAGTTCTAAACACGGGAAACACGTGGCACTTCACAGGCATACTTTAGACACCCCCCAGGTACGATATTTAAAGGAATATTTGACTTTTTTTTTTTCACTTTATGCATCATTAAAATGACTGCTCCCGAAAAACGACCGTTTTTAAAACTTCTTTTTGCATTGATACATGTCCCCTGGTGCAGAACCCGGGTTCCCAAACCCTTTTTAGGACAATAACATGCATAATAGTTGTTATAATTAGCACTTTAGAATTCGAACGTTCGCATCCATTGTATTTAATAGGGTTCTAATGTTCGTTCGAACTTTCGGTCCGTTCGCGGGTTCTGGTGCGAACCGAACCCGGGGGTGTTCGGCTCATCACTACTCCTCAGAGAAGCATCTACGTCGTCTGCCCAGACTTCCATCGCTTTAGAAAGGGCTGCGAGAGCTAGAGCTGGTTTGCAGGTCATACCTGCTGTAATGTAGATCTGCTTGAGGTCGGTATAAATTTTCCACTCCAGGCAATCCTTAAAGGAAACAGTATCCTCCAATGGGAGTGTGACATGCCTCACCATCCTCATTAGGGCTGAGTCAATGAGAGGAGCCGACTCCAGGTGTTTTACACCCTTGCTTTTAAATGGGTACATTTTTGATACCTTCATTAACAGGCAATTCTTCCTTTCAACACCACCCCATTCGTCGGCAATTATTGCGCTGAGTTCACCCAAAAAGGAGAAATTAGGGTGTTCTTTTTTGAGGTGTTTAAAATATTTCCTCTGTTTGGAGGGTGCCTCCACTGGCTCTTCCATCTCAAAGCTTCTTTGACAGCTTTTGACCAGCTGTGGTACTAGGGCAAATTCAAAACCTGCACCAGGGTCATCTACCTCCACCTCACTGTCTGAGGCTTCAATTGAGGAATGGCTCGGCTGTGAAGGGCCTGGAGCCTTGAGATCATCCCTAATAGGGACTGACATAGTGTCGCCAGCAGGGTTGTGGGTATGACCAGAATCCCCTTTACTCAGGGACTCATGGACCACCTTTCTGACCAGTGCTTTCACTTGTTGGTCTCCACCCTCTTTCTTATGCGACTTTAGAAAAGCATCGCTTGCAGAGCGATTTGCCTTCAGGAACCTGGGCCCCGCATACCCAGCAGGCTTTCCTCACAGAGCGGCTGGAGTGGTGGTGAGAGTGACGCCCAGAGGTGGTTTTAGACTCCTATCTGTGGTACCTAGATCTAAAGGAAGATCTGACGCCTGTACCTTGAAGAGGAGTGACAACGTTGAGACCTAGGACGGTCTTTGCCGTGCTTTGGTGTTCAGACCTAGAAGAGCTGAGTGAAAAAGAAAGGGTTAACAGCTCCTGAATGAGTGAACCCAAGCATCACAGGTAGAAAATAAATAAATAAATCCTACCTGCAGCGCAAGGGTTGGCCACAAGAGGGCGGTGACAGATCCATGGCAAGGCAGTTTGAAAGTGAAATGAATCATTACAGCCTTATAAAAAACAGGAGTGACAACAGGCATGAGAGAGCACAAAACAA
Source organism: Rana muscosa (assembly GCA_029206835.1). Taxonomy (NCBI): domain Eukaryota; kingdom Metazoa; phylum Chordata; class Amphibia; order Anura; family Ranidae; genus Rana; species Rana muscosa. Next base: position 197,524,224 of record CM055128.1, read on the forward strand.
AACATAGCCAGCACCCAGGGAGCCTGCAGCAAACAATTTACCTTGTAAACCAGAGCCCAGTGCCTGGGAAAATACTGCATAAGCCTGCAAGTCATCCCAAGTAATAGCTGCTTTGACAGCTATTTAAATCTGCCACCGTTAACGATGTCACCGCCCCATAGCGGTTGCCATCCGGTGGCGGCCAATCGCATTCGCGACCGCCGCCGCCATTTTGGCGAAACTGCGCCTGCACGAACCAAGCACAGAATCTTCGTTCGCGGCTTGCGGATGCGCAGAAACGCCTGAAACGGCGAACGCAGCTGCGCTCCAGCCGCCGTGGCCACTCACTGGAGCTTGATAGAAAATAAGGAGACACACAAAACACAGAGATACGGCTGTCATATAAAAGGAATATCTTTGTACATTACCACCACCACGGCACGATCCGGACCAGAACCTGGGACTGGGGAGCTGTTTACAAAGCCTCCCGCTAATAGCTGGGATGTTTGGCCATATTGCCGCTTGCCTGCCAATGGCCAGGTTAGTAAGCTCTTCATGGTATCACATCATATCGCCCATGTCCACCTGCTAATAGCTAGGATTGCTGGACTGCAGAGAGGATCACCGCTAACCACCAACGTATCGCCGTGCACACCGCCAGGCCTGGATTACAGAAAAACTTCATGAAAAGGTAAGACTATATCTTGGTCCTAGGAGGAGGACAAAAAAAGGAACACAGCCTCTGGCCCAGAGCAAAGATTTATGGGAGAAGGGTCCTATGAGGTATGAGGGGCGGGATTAACCCACACGTAGGCTGCCATGGAGTCTGTCAGGAAAATAAAAATAATGATGATGATGAATGTTATTGGCTGATTGTAACCAAAGAGGAGGAGCAGTAAAATAGCTAGAATGACGAAGATTCGACAAAGCATCGAAAGTTAGAAGATTTGACGGTGCAGCAAAACTGTACGACGCTGCAATCGTACATTTCCGGTCAAATGCATCCGCCCATAGGCTATAGAAGAATTCTAATGTTGGTTGACTAGTAATAGTAATTAATAAATATAATTATTACTAGTCATACAACATTAGAATTCTACTATAGCTTGTGGGCGGAACATTCGACCGGAAATGTATGATTGCAGCGTCGTACAGTTTCGCTGCTCCGTCGAATCTTCTTTGAACATTCGACAGACACCATAAGCCTTCAATGACAGATTCGACCTTAATTAATTCAGATTTTCGGACGAATGCAATTTCTAACGAAAAACGAAATAAAAACGAATTTCGGGAGTAACTAAATAAATGTATTTTTCGGACAAAAACGAAATTCCGAAACGAAATATTTCAGTGTGCTCAATAAAATGTTACCAAAAACTTAGCTAGGTGCAAATAGCTTGTATTATTACCCCCAGAAAAGTGCTGTTAAGAGTTTGTTTGTTTTTTTTTTTTGTTTTTTTTACTTTTAATGTATTGAAACCAGAGACAGCCATGCAATTAGCATTGTTCTAGATTCTCTAGAAGATGTTCTGCAACAAAAGGAGACATATTTGAGAATAAGTTTACTCTAAAATGTATGTATAATCAACAAAACTTTAATTGGCAGAACAGAATAGCTGTCTAGATCTGTAGTCAGATCCAGTATAAAAAAAAAAAGAAAAAAATTGTATTCAAAACAGTGTCTATTAACAGTCATAATAATATAAACATACACAAAAACAAAGAATAGTGGGTTAGGGCGAGCAGTATTCTACTGCTAGCTTTATCTTTCCCATTTTAAGATGAGTAGGAGGAGTTAGAACCTCTGCCAGGGTCGTAATGCTGAAATTAGTTGTGCAGCAGTGTAAGAACAGTTGCTGGGGGGGGGGGGGGAAGGAAAAGAAAAACAAAATACTCTGTAAAAGTATGACACAAGTGTTGCATTTTTAACTGCATGTATACAGCGCTCCCAAAACACCCCTGCCCATTGGAATGAATGGGCCGTGCTTACAAAAATCGCCTTAAAAGTGATTTGAAAGCACAGCAAAACTTGTTTTTAACCCCTATTTTGGGGTTAAAAGTGCCCTGGTGTGAAAGGGGTCTTATGACTAATTTCAGACAATCATTCTGATTTTTCCCACTTGGTGCCTTGGCAAATTCCTACCACCTGACAGCCTAGAGCTCACCTCTGTCTCTATCAGAGTATTTGTACCTCATATAATAAGGCCCCTTTCACACTGGGGCGAGAGGTGCGGTGGCGGCAAAGCGCCGCTATTTTTAGTGGCGCTTTACCGTCGGATTTTGCGATATTCGGCCGCTAGCGGTGTGGTTTTACCCCCCGCTAGCGTCCGAAAAAGGGTTAATACCGCCCGCAATGCGCCCATGCAGAGGCACATTGCCGGCAGTATAGCCGCAGTGTCCCATTGTTTTCAATGGGCGGGAGCGGTATACACACTGCTCCTTCCCCGCTCCAAAGATGCGGCTAGCAGAACTTTTGGAGCGGTCCTGCTAGCGCACCGCTCCAGTGTGAAAGCCCTCATGCTTTCACACTGGAGAAACAGCAGCCGCTGTTTCAGGTCGGTTTGCAGGCGCTATTTTTAGCGCAATAGCGCCTGCAAACCACCCCAGTGTGAAAGGGGTCCAAATCTTTTCTAGTAAGGGGAACACATTTGTGTGCAGTTATACTTTTTTAGTCTCCATTAAGAAAAGAAAAAAAAAAAAAAACAGAAGACCCAATCTTTTAATCAGAGATTTTGAGAGAAATATAATTTTATATATATATATATATATATATATATATATATATATATATATAGCGCCCTGCTACTTTTGAACAGGCGCTATTCTGTAAATTTAGGGGTATCTGAGCTGTAAATAGCTCAGGGTGATTATGTAAATTGTTGGTTTCTGTTCCAGCTTTGGCTGTTTGTGAACATTTCTCACTGTTGCCAGTAGGTGTCACTGTTGTCACAGGCCAGTGTGAGAAATATAGCCAGCTGAAGTGTATTGGATATTCTTTTTCCAGAAAACAGCCCAATCAAGAGCTTTTTTGTAGCTGGGTATGTTGGGGAAGGATATTTAAGGGGCAGTGCCATGTGCGTCGGGGTCTTTTTGCCTCATGGCCCTCCAGGCCGGAGGCTATGCTGCTGTGCTTGCTGCAAGTAGGCCCAGAAGCCTGTCTGGGGCCTACCTAATGAAAGGTGGTCCTGTGCTGTCTGTCCTGTGGGAAGCAGGGGCGGATCCAGGGGGGGGGCAACGGGGCCCCATGTCTCTTCTACAAGTGTGCAAAGTTTGGTGTCTGGGGGACCTACGGCCAGGGAGCACTAATTTTTTAAAGCCGCGTACCCCTTCCATAGACTCCAATGTTAAACGGTAATTTCTCTGGTGATTTTGCGGACCTGGTACCGGCCGGTCCTAGGTCCCCTGAACCCCAAACTTGGCACAGATGTAGACCCATGTCCTCTCTACAAGTGTGAAAAGTTTGGTGTCTGGGAAACCTATGAACAGGGAGAACTGATTTCTCAAACCCGGGCACTCCTTCCATAGACTCCCATGTTAAACATCAGTCTAGTCATGGGCACAGTGAAGCATGGGCACAGTGAGGCAAAGTGAGGCAAAGTGAGGCAAAGTGAGGCACAGTGAGGCACAGTGAGGCACAGTGAGGCATGCAGATGGACACCCTAGGCTCATACTCGAGTCAATACGTTTTCCCATTTTTTTGGGGTATAATTAGGTGCCTCGGCTTATATTCGGGTCGGCTTATACTCGAGTATATACAGTACTTGTTCTGCGGCTGCCGCTGCCTCGCTGAGTCTCTCTCAGTTTCTCACATCAGTGGATCAGCGGCGCCGAGAGAGAGAGAGACTCATCTAATGTAGTTACGCGGTGCACTGACACGATACCAGGAGCGGAGGAGGAGGTGGGTGGAGCCTCTTCCCTGCACTCGTTGCCAAGGCCTGGGCCACTCGGCGTCTAGCAACGAGTGACGTCAGTGAGTCACGTCAGGCCGCTCTGCTGGCAGGTGCGTAAGCGTGCGGCTCCACAGACGGGTAAGAAAGCGGGCGGCTCCGCTTGCGGCGCGGTTTGCGGGCGGCATGGTTCGTGGGCAGACCGTGCTGCTCAGTGTGTTGGCAGCGCAGGTGAGAGTGTGAGAGCAGGCTCAGTGTGGCAGCTGGCCAATCAGCTAGCCGGGAGCAGGGGAGCAGAGAGATGAGATCATTTCTCACCGCCCGTGCCTGCCCTGCATTCCTGCAGTGACTTCCGCCCTCACTGTGCAGGCAGCAGAGAGATTACATTATATCTCTGCTGCCTGACTCTGGGAGTCTGGGACACAGCAAGAGACAACCAAAACTACACCTTAGCAGGCAAGTTAGTGACAATCCGCAAGGTGCGGCAAGTGACAATCCACAAATTGTGTCAGGTGACGTGGCAAATGACAATCTGCATCTGGTGGCAGGCAAGTGACAATCAGCAAGGTGTGGCAGGTGACGTGGCAAGTGACAATCCACAAGGTGTGGCAGGTGATGTGGCAAGTGACAATCCACAAGGTGTGGCAGGTGACGTGGCAAGGGACAATCCGCAACGTGTGGCAGGTGACACGCTCAGGGCTCCCACTAATTGCAGGCGACGGTGGCAAGTGACACACTCGGGGCTCCCACTGATTCTGCATTGAACTATTTAATTTTATATTACAATGTAATAATAGAAATAATGCTCTTCAATCATCCTGACACCATAACAACCATGGTGCCGAGATGATTGAAGCGCCGACACCAGCCATTTCCCCGATAAATTTCCCACAAAAAAAACATTTTTTTTGCAGTGCCCCTCCCGAGAAAAGACTCTGAATCCGCCCCTGGTGGGAAGAAGCCACTCAAGCAGAGAATATTCCAGGGGAGGACCTTACTGGAGAGGACCGAGCTGATGGCTTGTATCTCAGGAAGGGCCTTGTTAGGTTACTTGGGTGCATCCTCCAATCTCACAGTACTGCCGGATGGCTTAAAAGGTTCAGGTACTGTGCAGCTAACCTGACTACTGGCTAAACAATCTGTGGCAAGGGATTATCCAGGAGTTTCCATTTTTTTACTCAAGTCTGTGGCAGAGACTTTGTTCGTGCTTCGTACCGGCTGCTAGGTCGGCGTGAGAGGCCTATCCGGTTGTCGCAAGAACCAGACACGGAAAGCTGTTGTCATCTGGATTCAAGAACCGCATTAGCGATCAACAAAACCAAGGTATCTTATCCTACCCTAACCTTCTATCTCCTACCTGAAGTGGTTTAAGAAATTGAGAAAAGGACTGACGTGACTGGCAATCACCTCTATTCTAATTACTTAACATAGACTCTTAAGTTCTGGGATGGTGAAATGTGGGGTAATTATTCCAGCAGCCCCTTCGGGGGTATCGCTACACATTATATATAGAGTGTGTGTGTACATATATACACATACATATACATACATACATATACACACACACATATACACACACACACATACACACACAGAAATTAGTGTTTGTATATATATTGCACATACATACAATTTTTTACTTACCCTAGATCCTGGTGGACGGTCTAATTTTTCTTTGGGGTTGCATGTAGTCTTCAGGCTCTTCGGTTCTTCTTCTAGGTGGGAAAATAATGTTAAATAATCATAGCACGCTGATTTGCCATAGACATGTGCAAAAGGAAAAAAAAAATTTGTTTCGTTTTAATTTGTTAATTCATTTTGTTTAGTTTAATTTGTTAAATTTGTTTTTGGAATTCGTTTCGTTTGACCGAATTCGAAAAATCGGAAAAGATAATAAAATAGAAAAACAGAGAATAGACTAGAAAAACAATTGAACAGGATATATTATATTTTATTCTATTCTGTTCATATTCTATTCAAATTGAAATTATTATATACTAAATTTGAATTTAAATTTTTTTTTTTTTTTTCGACATTCGAATTTCGTATAGAATGAATTTGAATAGAAAAGTTTAGAATAGAAATAGAAAATAGACTAGAAAAACAATAGAATATAGATACTATTTCATTAAAAAAAATTGCAGATTACTATTTGTTTCCATAAGATCTCCTGCAGACTATTAGCATCCATTTCATTTTTTTTGCAGGTCTCCTGCAAACTATTAGCAGCCATTTCCCTGTGTATAGAGATATAAGCGGTGATGATGTCTCTCGTGTTTTCCTCAAACCGTTAGTCCATTCATAAATGAAATAGATGCTAATAGTCTGCAGGCGATCTGCTGGAAATAAAGGAAATGGATCGTAATCTGCAAAAAAAAAAAAAAAATGAAATACCGTATATACTCGAGTATAAGCCGAGTTTTTAAGCACAATTTTTTGTGCTGAAAATGCCCCCCATGGCTTATACTCGAGTCACCTTTTTGCGCCTGATCTCCCGGACTTTGCGGAGCCGGTACCGGCCGGCCGTTGGTCCCCTGGACCCCAAACTTAGCACACATGTAGCCCCCCTCTTCCTCTATAAGTGTGCAAAGTTTCTTGTCCGGGGGACCTATGGTCGGCGAGCACCGATTTTTCAAAACCGGGCACCCCTTCCATAGACTCCCATGTTAAACGGTAATTTCTCTGGTGACTTTGGGGACCCAGTACTGGCCGGTCGTAGGTTCTCTGGACCCCAAACTTGACACACATGTAGCCCCACTCTTCCTCTACAGGTTTACAAAGTTTCTTGTCTGGGAGACTTACGGCTGGGGAGCACCAATTTTTCAAAACCGGACACCCCTTCCATAGACTCCCATGTTAAACGTCAGTCTAGTCATGGACACAGTGAGGCATGGACACAGTGAGGCAAAGTGAGGCACACCCTAGGCTTATACTCGAGTCAATACGTTTTCCCAGTTTTTGTGGTAAAATTAGGTGCCTCGGCTTATATTCGGGTCAGCTTATACTCGAGTATATACGGTAGCTATTAATAGACTACAGGAGATGTGCTAAAATAATGTGTGGGGTATTAGTGAGTGTGTGGGATGGATGGAGATGCTGAGCTCTGATTGGATGGTGTATGGAGGTGATTATCTCTCTATAGATGGAGGGGGGGGTGATGACATCACACGGTATTTATATATTTATAAAACCATCTTCCGAAATTCGAATTTTGTATAGAACGAATTCAAATTGAAAAAATTAGAATCGAAAAATAGAATAATACACAATATATACATTATATTTTATTCTATTCTATTTTCTATTTATATTCTAATCTTTTCCAATTGGAATTCGAATTCATTCTATTCGAATGTCGGAACATGGTTTTATTTACACATTTTTTCTGATTTGTTCTATTGGTTTTTTTTATGATATTGTTTTCTATTTTCGAATATTATATATATATATATATATATATATATGATCAAAACAAGGATGTATATATACGGCCTTCAATACACCACTCAGCGCCTAGGACCAAGAAGCTACAACTATAATGACAGTGGACGTGCTATCATATAATATGAACGGTACAAAGATCAATAAAATCAAGGTACTAGCACAATAAAAGAATTCTCTAATGACAAACACTGAGAACTCCAAAAATGAGCAGCTGTTTAAAAATAAATTGATATAAAAAGAATAGTATAAAAACATAAAACAGTGATAAACTGTGTCAGTGATATACTAAAACAGCGCTAGTGTTGGTATAAATCAGATGGCCAACACCATCTAGAAAGTGAAAAACAGTTTCAGGCAGATGATTTTAAAGTGCAGAGTGTCTGATAATGTCCATAGATGATCTTGGAAGTAAACAGCATGCACCTTCACCGAAAACTCCAGGTCCACCCAGTGAAAACACACTCCCCCCCAGGGGTTTAAACTCACCAGAGCAAGCTCAAATATAAGCCTTAATAGAGGTAGATAAAGCAGAACCTGCATAAACCTCGGCACTTCAACATCAGCCTAGGAGATGACAGATCTGTGGGGGCTCCCACGAGTGGTAAAAACAAACAGAAAGGGGCATATAGCATAATTCCGTTTATTAATAACAGTCCCCACACATCAAAACCCCTTTATACATTAAACGTACAAGAATCAGTCAATCAATAAGCATAAAATGCACTTCACCGTCACCGCCAGAGAAGGGAGCAGCTCGATGGCCGAGCATGTAAACAGGAACTCTCCTTACTTCCGGGTCCGGCTGCCGTGGAGCGCATAGATCACTTCCTGTTGCGTCGTGTAGGTCACGCCCTGACGCGTTTCGTCATATCCTGACTTCGACAGAGGGCGTGCCTACACGACTGACACCACTGCTTAAATGGACACCTCCTCCGCAGCCTGCACATGGCACGGCAATAGGCGCACATTGCAGCACCCATGGAAACCGCTGACGGCTTGTTATAGGCAGACCAGAGGGACAAACGGCGGCCAATCATAGCATATTTCAGGGGCACAGATCTAACACGATCAATATATCATAAAGAAACAAATAGATGTGATATTGCTAACACAATCATTTCAAAATAAAATAGCATATGCTAAATATAAAAAAAACAAGCGGTGACAAAATATATTGCACATACATAAACAGATGTCAATTCAAATGATAAACATTTTGAATTAATAGCGTGCTCAATAAAAATTAATTAATAATGGTGAATTTTCAATACTGATAAAATAGCCCCATAATAAATATAAATATGTAAAAAATGTACAAAAAACATATAATATATTTCTATAAAAGAAGCTAAAACTAGGATAATAAGTTATTAAAAAATCAGTAGTCACTAATAAAACAATTAATATCAAGGTCAATATTTAATCCTTTCGGCGAGAGAGTATCGACCGAATAAATCCAATGGGTCTCTCTCCTTGATAAATCTCTGACTAAATTAGATCCTCTCCACATAGGTTTTAAATGATCTATTCCCCAAAATTTGAGGCCAGTTGGATCCTGTTGGTGACATAATTTAAAATGTAAAGACACATTATGGTCTTTAAACCCAAGTTTAATGTTAGCGATATGTTCAGCTATTCTAATCTTTAGCTGGCGCTTAGTCCGGCCTATATAAATAAGCCCGCATGGGCACTGGAGGGCATACACGACATAAGATGTATTACATGTAATAAAATTGTCAATAGTGAATTCCTTATTGTTTGAGGTGGAGATGAAGCTCTCTACAGCCCTCAATGGTCTATCAACCTCTCTACATGCTCGACACCGCCTACACGCAAAAAACCCATCTCTATCCCAAAAAGTCGAAGGTCTAGTAGGTGGATCAAGTACTTTTCTAACGATCTTATCTGCAAAACTTAGGGCTTTTCTATAAATAAAACCAGGTCTCTGTGGTAAAACTGCAGATAATACTTTGTCCATACAAAGGACATGCCAATGGGTGGCAAAGATCTCCTCCACCTCTCTATATTGTGAGTGGAACCCAGAAACAAACCTCCACTCACGTCCATTATCTGGCTGGCGGATTACCGCATCTCCCAGGAAGTCCTCTCTAGGGCGCAAGGCAAGTTCCTGAATAATAGAGTCTAATGAATCCCCAAAATAGCCTTTTTCAATAAATTTCCCCTTTATAATCTCTGCTTGTAAGAGGAAATCGGAGTCATTAGAGCAGTTTCTCTTTACTCTAGTTAATTGCCCCTTGGGGATGTTTCTAAGCCACATTGGGTGGTGGCCGCTACTCATAGGTAAGTAGCTGTTGGCATCAGTGGGCTTAAAGAAGACCTTCGTCCCCAACCTATTATTATGTCTAAAAATATGGAGATCTAAAAACTGGATATCGGTGGTACTGATTACACTGGTCAATTTAATGTTGTTTGAATTGAGATTTAGTTTGTTTAAAAACAGCTGCAACGTATCAAGTGTACCACTCCAAATAAAAAACAAATCATCAATATATCTTTTATAAAATAAGAGATGAGGCAGAGTCTTCGAAAAAATATTTTTATCCTCCCACTCTGCCATAAATAGATTTGCTATACTGGGGGCAAACCTAGCCCCCATAGCAACGCCCTTACACTGAGAGTAGAAGCTGCTGTTGTACCAAAAGAAATTATGCCCTAAACAAAAATCCAGGGAGTTCCTCAAAAAGACTTTTTTATTATGTGTAATATCATCACGTTTACACAAAGCCCAATTCAGGGCCAACAGTGCGTCATCATGTTGGATAATGGTGTACAGGGACGCCACGTCAGCGGTTACCAGGTACACCTGATCGATCCCTATGAGGTCAACTTGTTGCAACATCTGTAACAGACTCATAGTGTCTTTGAGATATGCCCGTGTTATTCGTACACTCTCTTGGAGATAGAGATCCAGATATTGCCCCATCCGGGACGTAACTGATCCTATCCCATTAACAATGGGTCTCCCTGGAGGGCACTGAATATCCTTATGGATTTTGGGGAGGGTATAGATAGTGGGGATCCTACTGCTACTAGGGATAAGATACTTTCTTTCTCGATTATTCAATACCCCTGTGGAGTAACCCATTTCAACCAAGCACTTCAAATCATTTTCATACTGAATGGAGGGGTCCCTCTCCAATTCAGTATACGTACTGGTGTCACTTAACATATCCATAAGTTGTTCATGATAAAATTCTTTATTTAAAATTACCACCCCTCCCCCTTTATCAGCAGGCCTTATCACTAGATTCTTTTTTTCCTCCAACAGTGATATCCCGTCAAGTATATGTCTTGGATTAACATCTTTTTTAGGGACTAACTGTTCCAGATCTCTGATCACAAGCCCTTTAAAGACCTCCACTTGATGGTTGGCCCCATTTAAGGGGTTAAAGATAGATTTATTACGTAATCCACTATCCAATGCCACTGATGGGCCAACAATCGTGGATTGAGGGTTTTTATTCAAAAAATATTTTTTCATATTGACCTTGCGCATATATTTGTGGATGTCTATAAAGACATCAAACTTATTAATAGGCCGTTTCAGGCCACACTTCAAACCTAAATGAAGAATATTAGTCTCTTTGTGTGATAATACCGTGTCACTTAAATTAAAAATGCCACCTAGTCCCTCTCTCTCCTTCTTTTTCTGGATTTTTCGTCCAGCTCGACAGCCTCTAGATCTTCTCCTTTCTGATTGCCGTAGTAAAAGGGATCCCTCTCCCAGTAAGGAGATTCTCTCCACTGGGGCTCTCTGTAAGCCTGTGTTTGTTGGGAATATGGCGGTGGTCGCCCCCTGCGTTGGGGGTGCCCACGACCCCGTTTCTGCCACCCCTCCCTAAAAAAGGACGTGGAGATGGATGGTTACCTCTAGCTTCATTTTCCCATAATGGTTCAAATCTATTATGAACTGGGACTGTATATTGTTGATTACTAGATGTATGCTGATGAGCATTAGTTGGTCCATCTCTCATTGGACCACCTTTAGGATATTGAACATAATTCCTCACAGGATTAGAGTGGTCCCTAGGAGCCCGAGGGGGGGGGGCTCACTCCTCCTAGCTTCATTTACACTTGGTGTACTTATACTAGGAACAGATAATCCAGTCTCAAGGACGTCATTGTGTGGATTTTCTCTATTTTCATTAGGCTTAACTTGTTGCCATAGATATACACTATTAGAACGAAAATCCCCCATATCCCGGTGGAATTTTTTGGTTTTCTTTTTCTGTGTGTCCTTGTCTACCTTTTCAAGCTTCTTTTTAATCCTAGTATTGAAATCAATTATTTGTTGTGACTCTTTAATGGGATCAAGCTGTAATTTTAATTCATTAATCCTACTTTCTAATTTAGACATTTTTTTTCTTTTTACGTTTCAGGATAAGATCCTGCAGCTTGAAACCCATAGTGGTGAAAAAATCATACCATTCACCCATTGATTCAGGATCATCTAGGCCGTCTTGTGGGACTACATCCCATCTCAGACTCCTAATTATAATCCTATCTTTAATATAATGCTCTAGTGTACAAATGTCCCACCAAGTACGAACTTGTTTTTCCAGGGCATTTCCTAGTGCAGTCATAGCCCCATTGTAGTTAGTTTGTGCAGTGGTCTGCTCATTGATTGCAAAAATATTATTAAGATCTATAGTCCTACTGCTCAAAAATTGCAGAGCGTCCATGGCTGCCGAGAAAAAACAAAACAAATGATCAAAACAAGGATGTATATATACGGCCTTCAATACACCACTCAGCGCCTAGGACCAAGAAGCTACAACTATAATGACAGTGGACGTGCTATCATATAATATGAACGGTACAAAGATCAATAAAATCAAGGTACTAGCACAATAAAAGAATTCTCTAATGACAAACACTGAGAACTCCAAAAATGAGCAGCTGTTTAAAAATAAATTGATATAAAAAGAATAGTATAAAAACATAAAACAGTGATAAACTGTGTCAGTGATATACTAAAACAGCGCTAGTGTTGGTATAAATCAGATGGCCAACACCACCTAGAAAGTGAAAAACAGTTTCAGGCAGATGATTTTAAAGTGCAGAGTGTCTGATAATGTCCATAGATGATCTTGGAAGTAAACAGCATGCACCTTCACCGAAAACTCCAGGTCCACCCAGTGAAAACACAGTCCCCCCCAGGGGTTTAAACTCACCAGAGCAAGCTCAAATATAAGCCTTAATAGAGGTAGATAAAGCAGAACCTGCATAAACCTCGGCACTTCAACATCAGCCTAGGAGATGACAGATCTGTGGGGGCTCCCACGAGTGGTAAAAACAAACAGTTTTTTTTAGGCCCAAATAGTCCGGTGATGGAAAGGCTGAGTTCCCCGGCCACAGCTTTCCATCTTGAGTTGAGATAAGGTTAGAGTCCCTCCTTGTAACATCCTGCTGTGTAGGACTGACCGTGCAACATCCCGTCTAAGACACCCCTTTGTGGCTTTCAGTTACTAGGGGCAACAGCAGATATTCCCAAGTCTCCTCAATCCATGCTGACACAATCCTCCTCCTCCTCCTCGTCCTCTTCCTGTGTAATTGGTGGGCCCGCAGGAACACTGTCTGGATAAAGGGGGCCTTGAGAGGTAAGGAAGTCTTCCTCTTCCTCCCTCTGTTCTGCCTAAAGTGCTCTGTCTATTATTCCATGCAGCGTGTGCTCCAACAGGTGGACAAGAGGTACAGTGTCACTGATGCATGCACTGTCACTGCTCACCATCCTCGTGGCCTCCTCAAATGGTGACAGTGAAGTGCATGCATCCCTGATAATGACCCACTGGCGTGGCAAAAAAAAAACAAGCTTCCCTGACCCTGTCCTGGTGCCATATACGCACAGGTACTCATTGATGGCCCTCTGCTGCATGTGCAGCCGCTGCAGCATGGCCAACATTGAGTTCCACCTGGTGGGCATGTCACAGATTAGGCGGTTCTTGGGCAGGTTGTATTCTGTTTGGAGGTCAGCCAGCCGAGCACTGCCATTATATGACCGGTGGAAATGCACACAGACTTTCCTGGCCTGCCTCAGGACATCCTGTAAGCCCGGGTACCTGCCCAAGAACCGCTGCACCACCAAGTTAAGGACGTGAGCCAAACAGGGCACATGGGTCAGCTGTCCTTGTCGGAGGGCGGAGAGGAGGTTGGTGCCATTGTCGCAAACCATCATTCCTGGCATAAGCTGGTGTGTCGTCAACCACCTCTGAGCCTGCCCCTGCAGAGCTGACAGAATCTCTGCCCCAGTGTGGCTCCTGTCCCCCAAGCACACCAGCTCAAGCACCGCATGGCATCTTTTTGCCTGCGTACTTGCGTAGCCCCTTGAAAGCCTACGGATCACAGCTGGTTCCAAGGACAAATCAGCAGGGGAAGAGGCCATGGAGGAAGAAGAAGAGGAGGGGGTGGAGGAGAGAGGTGTATCAGAATCACCACTAGTAGCATTTTGGAGGCATGGTGGCAGAACAACCTCCAACACTACTGCACCCTGTCCTGCATCCTTCCCAACTGCCAGCAGAGTCACCCAGTGCGCCGTGAAAGATAGGTAACATCCCTGTCCATGCCTGCTGGACCATAAGTCAGCGGTAATATGCACCTTACTGCTGACCGACCCGGTCCAGGAAGGTCAAGACATTGCCTTCCACATGCCGGTAGAGAGCCGGAATCGCCTTTCATGAGAAAAAGTGGCGTTTTGGAACCTGCCACTGAGGTACCGCACATTCCACAAACTCACGGAAGGGGGCAGAGTCTACCAACTGAAAAGGCAACAGTTGAAGTGCTAGCAATTTAGCCAAGCTAGCATTCGACCGCTGGGCATGTGGCTGGTGCAGCAACTGGGGCAGGGAAATTTGCCTGGTACAATCGGACGTTGGTGTACCGATAGCAGAGTGCCCACAAGTACTTGGCAGTGACACATCTAATTCTACACCTTCATTCCTCTCAGTGCAGGTTTCTGAGAGGACTGAAGGTATAGTGGGGTTGCAGATCCCAGCTGATGAGGAGAAATAAGTGGTCCGCTTTGTTCCTTGGTGTGGGTCTTTTATGTACGCTTGCCAACGGACTGCATGGCAGGTCGACATATGTCTGGTCAAGCATGTGGTGCCCAAGTGGCTGATCTTTTGGCCACGCGAGATACTCTTCAGACATATGTTTCAAATAGCAATAGTGCGATCTGCTGCACACGTCTATAAAAAGGCCCACACCAAAGAACTTTTGGAATAATGCGCAGAGACAGCAGTGCCCTGCACATGTGGAGCTCTGCGGTGTGGTGCAGTCGGTTGGCTGCCCTTAAGCTGGCCCCTGGAGGGCATCCTGCCTCATTGGAGATGTGCCTCCTCCTCTCTCCTATCAGGCACCCAATGTAGAGTCAGTGACCTCATCATCCCCTCCCTCCTCGTCACTGGAGCAAACCTGGCAGTATGCTGCAGCTGTGGGAACATGACTGCCAGTTTGCTGTCCTTCTTGGGCACCCCCTCTCTCTGGGCTCACGTTACTGCCTTCCTCAAGCTGGGTACCATCATTGGAGCCTTCAAAACGCTGCGCATCCTCCTGCAGCATGTACCCAACACTGTGGTCAATAGACATGTGCAAAAGGAAAAAAATTGTTTTAATTTGTTAATTAATTAATTTTGTTTAGTTGGATTCGTTAAATTTGTTTTCGGAATTCGTTTAGTTTTCGACCGAATTGGAAAAATCGTCGCATTCGAAAATATTTTAACCAAATTCGAAAATATTTCTACCGGATTCGATAATATTTCATCCGCATTCGTTAATATTTCAACCAAATTCGATAATATTTCAACCGGATTCGAAATTATTTCAACCGAATAGAAAATATTAGAATAAAATAGAAAAACAGAGAATAGACTAGAAAAACAATAGAACAGAATAGAATATATTATATTTTATTCTATTCTGTTCTATTTTTTTTCTAGTCTATTCTTTTATATTCTATTAAAATCTGTTCTATTAAAATCAAAATCATTATATACTAAATTTGAATTTTGGAAGATGGTTTTATATATATATATATATATATATATATATATATATATATATATATTTTTCCCGCAATTCTAATTTCGTATAGAATGAATTCGAATTTGAATAGAAAAGATTAGAATAGAAATAGAAAATAGACTAGAAAAACAATAGAACAGAATAGAATATAGATATTATCTATTTTTTTTTTGCAGATTACTATTTGTTTCCATGAGATCTCCTGCAGACTATTAGCATCTATTTCATTTTTTTGCAGATCTCCTGCAGACTATTAGTATCTATTTCCTTTTCTCGCCAGATCTCCTGCAGACTATTAGCATCTATTTCTTTTTTTAGCAGATCTCCTGTAGACTATTAACAGCCATTTCACTTCTTTTTTTTGCAGATCTCCTGCAGACTATTAGCATCTATTTCATTTTTTTTGCAGATTACTATTTATTTCCATTAGATCTCCTGCAGTATATTAACATCTATTTCATTTTTTTTGCAGATCTCCTGCAGACTATTAGCATCTATTTCATTTTTCTTTTCTTTTTCTTTTTTGCATTAGAGCAGCTATTTCCTTTATTTCATCAAATCTCCTGCAGCCTATTAGCATCTATTTCATTTTTTTTGCAGATTACTATTTATTTTCATTCGATCTCCTGCAGACTATTAGCATTTATATATTTTTTTGCAGATCTCCTGCAGACTATTAGTATCTATTTCATTTTCTCATCAGATCTGCAGACTATAAGCATCTATTTCATATTTTTTTGCAGGTCTCCTGAAACTATTAGCAGCCATTTCCCTGTGTATAGATATATAAGCGGTGATGATGTCTCTCTTGTTGTCTCTTCCTCAAACCGTTCCTCCATTCATAAATAAAATAGATGCTAATAGTCTGCAGGAGATCTCCTGGAAAGAAAGGAAATGGATCGTAATCTGCAAAAAAAAAGAAATAGCTATTAATAGACTACAGGAGATGTGCTAAAATAATGTGTATTAGTGAGTGTGGGGGATGGATGGAGATGCTGAGCTCTGATTGGATGGAGTATGGAGGTGATTGAATGAATTCAATTTGAATCGGAAAGATTAGAATAGAATCAAAAATATTGGAAAGAATCGAATAGAAAAACAATAGAACAGAATAGAATAAAATACAATATATATATTATATTTTATTCTATTCTGTTCTATTATTTTTCTAGTCTATTTTCTATTTATATTCTAATCTTTTCTAATTGGAATTTGAATTTATTCTATACGAAATTCGAATGTCGGAACATGGTTTTATATATATAAATATATATATATATATTTATTTATTTATTTTCTGATTTGTTCCATTGTTTTTTTATGATATTGTTTTCTATTATTTTCGAATATTTTCTATTCAAATTCGATTTAATTCTATATGAAATTTGAATATTGGAAAATGGTTATTTATATGTATATATATATATATATATATATATATATATATATATATATAGCCATCTTTGAAATTTAAATAGAAAAGATTAGAATAGAAAATAACTGAATAAAAAAATAAGAGAATACAATAGAACAGAATAGAAAAAAAATAATATATATATATATATATATATATCTGTCAATAACTGTCCATCTTCCGAAATTCGAATTTAGTATAGAACGATTTTGATTGGAATAGAAAAGATTTGAATAGAAAAGAATAGACTAGAAAAACAATATAACATAATAAAATTAAATATAATATATTAGATTTTATTCTATTCTGTTCTATTGTTTTTCTAATCTATTCTTTTCTATTATTTTCTATTCTATTTTATTCTAATCTTTTCTATTCAAAATCATTCTATACGAAAATCTAATTTCAGAAGATGGTTATTTATATATATAGATCTATATCTATAGATATATAGATATATCTATATATATCTATATCTATAGATATACATATATATTATATTTTTTATAGGGTGAGGGTTAGGGTTAGGGTTAGGGTTGGGGGTTAGGGATAGGGTTATGGTTAGGGGTAAGGGTTAGAGGGTTAGGGATAGGGTTAGGGTTATGGTTAGGGGTTAGGGTTGTGATTGGGATTAGGGTTGTGATTGGGATTAGGGTCAGGGTTGCGGTTCGGGTTAGGCTTAGGGTTAGGGTTAGGGGTTCCCCTTGAAGAATAAGGCTTGGACTCAGTAATTGGAATAGAATAAAATAATATTTTCTATTCTATTCTTTTCTATTCAAATCTTTTCTATTCTAATTCATTCTATAGGAAATTCGAATTTTGGAAGATGGCTCTATATATAAATATATCTATCTATCTATTGTGACAGCAGGAAGGTAAAGTCACCTGGTTGCATCCAGGGGGGTAGATATATTTCGCCCAGATTCAGGCTTTACGCCGACTTATACAACTAGGTGGAGAGTTGTATAAGCCCAGCTGAGGCTAGTGGGCTCATGGATGACTCATACCTCTAGGGAGAGTGTGGGGCGTCGTGCAGACAGGGAGTTGATGAGACCAGCTGAAGCTTGTCAGCTCATTTAGGCCTCTATAAGAACTCCCAGCTTCATTAGATGTTAGCTCATGCCTGGACCCAGACCTGTGTGGACTGTCTAGGGAGAGTGAACCCCTGTGCGGTGAGACAAAGCCTGTGTGGCTATTTGCTTGGACATTTAAAACCAGGGACTTAGGGACTAGGACAGCACTAGGTTGATCCCAGTTGTTAGTTAGGAAACCTGTATGTTTAGTCAGAGGTCAAGTTGACCAGGATTTATTTTGTTTATGTTTCTTTTGCTTTGCTGTGTTTTGTCACTGTAAATAGAAAATAAACCGCACCTTTTTGATTTTGAAAACCACAACCTCCGTTTGCTGGGCCTGTTTTTGTGTGGGGAGCCCATCTCGGGGGTCACACACACCCGCTGCCGAGCTAACCCCCTCACAGTTGGTGGAGAACCAGTGGCAGTTTTTTTTTTAAGCCAGCATGGAGGAGATACTGAAGCAGCTGGCTCTAGCAAATGCCAATCAACAGCAGACAAATGCAGGTTTGCAAAAGAGCCTTGCAGCTCATCAACAGAGCCTTGCAGCTCAACAACAGAACTTCGCAGCCCAGCAGCAAGCTCATCAACAGAGCCTTGCAGCCCAGCAGCAGACAAACGCAACTTTGCAACAGAGTCTGGAGGCTCAGCAACAAGCCCAGCAGCAATCTGAGGCCCGCTTCATAGACCTGTTGCAGAAGCAAGAGCAGAGACTACAACAACAGATGGAAGCAGTAATGCAGCAACGTCCGCAGACCAGTGAGGAAAGCCGTCCCACTAATACCGCGTCCTTTGGGGTGAGTCGTTTATTGACAAAAATGACTGGAGAGGATGATCCAGAGGTATTTTTGACCACATTTGAAAGGACCGCTGAAGGAGAAAAGTGGCCTGAGGAGCAGTGGGCTGGACTGGTGGCTCCTCTGTTAACTGGTGAATCACAGAAAGCTTACTATGACCTAGAGCCTAACCAAGCAAAAGACTATGTGATGCTAAAAGCTGAAATATTGGCAAGGCTGGGTGTCACCCAGGCTGTCCGGGCTCAGCGTGTGCATAACTGGACTTTCCAGCTTGGAAAACCCCCCAGGTCTCAAATGTATGATCTCATTCACCTGAGCAGAAAGTGGCTACAGCCAGAGACTTTGTCCGCACCAAAGATTGTGGAACGTGTTGTAATGGATCGGTTTTTGAGAGCTCTTCCTACTGCCATCCAAAAGTGGGTAAGCCATGGAGACCCAGAGACGGCCGATGGTCTTGTGGATCGTGTGGAGAAATACTTGGCTACAGAGAACCTTCCAGAGACACTCGGACTTTCCACCCTAAGACCAGACCATCCCCAGGGGCGGATAAGAGGATTCCAAGGGGTGAGGGTGGAGAGAGTGAGAGGGTGGGAGCTCTACCCCAAGTTTGGCGAGAACAGCCTGGGAAATCAGCGGCTCAAGAGGCCGCAAGAAGGATCGTTTGCTACCGCTGCCGGCAAGCGGGACATATTGCAGCCAATTGCCCGGTTGTGGAGGAACCCATGCAGTGTGACTTTCTGACGGGCAGACGTCAGTCGCTGTGTGCGACAGTCGCATGCACTGCCATTCGAGGAACTGAGAAACATTTATGCAAAATGTGTGTTAATGGTAGAAATGTTGTGGTATTGCTGGATTCAGGTAGCCTTGTGACCCTGATAAAGGCTGAGTTAGTTAAAACAGAGGTCTCTGGGAATAGCAAGGTAGCTGTTATCTGTGTGCATGGGGACACCCGAGAGTATCCAGTGACTACAGTGTGTTTTGAGACCCCCAAAGGTACCCTCTCTCATCCAGTGGGCTTAGTATCTCAGTTACCGCATGACGCCATTGTGGGAAGGGATTTTCCGAAGTTCTGGGAACTGTGGGATGATCCTGAGCCCCCCACTGGTGCCCCTATGTACCAGGAATGTGATAGCCAGAACTCCCCTGAGAGTGGTGAGGACTCTCCGGAATTTCCCTTATCAGTATTGGCAGGGGAGACTCAAGAAACTGGAGAGGAGCCCACCTCCTCAGACGAAAACCTACCGTCTGTGGAGTTTTCTGATCTTGAGGTTCACAGGGAAAACTTTGCCACAGAACAGTTGAAAGACCCCGCCCTAATAAAGGCACGGGAAAACGTAGTAAAAATAGATGGCGAGTTAGTGAACCCAGATAATACCTGCACTTACCCATACTTCAGCGTAGAGAAGGACCTACTGTATCGGGTGGCAAAAAGGGCAGAAGAAACCGTTGAGCAGCTTGTGGTGCCCAAACCTTACAGGAAGTTGGTGTTGGAGTTGGCCCATGGGCACATTCTTGGAGGTCATCTGGGGACAGAGAAAACCCGAGAGAGGGTATTACAGAGATTCTATTGGCGGGGGGTGATGAAGGACATAGAAAATTATTGTTCCTCCTGCCCTGTGTGTCAGAGGTCGGCCCCGATGCCACATTTCCGTAGCCCGCTGGTCCCTCTACCCATCATTGAGGTCCCGTTTGAGAGGATCGCAATGGATTTGGTAGGTCCTATAATCAAGTCCGCTAGGGGGCACCAGTACATATTAGTTATAATGGACTATGCCACCCGTTATCCAGAAGCGATCCCTCTCCGAAATACCTCGGCCAAAACCATAGCCAAAGAGCTATCTCTTGTGTTTAGCCGGGTGGGTATTTGTAAAGAACTGCTTACGGACCAAGGTACACCCTTTATGTCCCGGGTTATGAAGGAGCTGTGTAAATTGTTCAAAGTGACGCAATTACGTACATCTGTGTATCACCCCCAAACCGATGGGCTGGTTGAAAGATTCAACAAAACCCTAAAACAAATGTTGAAGAAAGTGGTGGATAGAGATGGAAAGGATTGGGACTGTCTACTTCCTTATCTGATGTTTGCTATTAGGGAGGTGCCCCAATCCTCTACGGGATTCTCCCCCTTTGAGTTACTGTATGGGAGACACCCAAGAGGGCTGTTGGATATTGCCAAGGAAACTTGGGAAAGTGAGAGTTCTCCCCACAGGAGCGTGATTGAGCATGTCGCCCTGATGCAAGACCGAATTGCACAGGTAATGCCCATCATGAAGGAACATTTGGCCCAAGCGCAGTTAGCACAGCAGAGAGTGTACAACCGTGGAGCCAAGACCCGTACCTTTTCCCCGGGGGATAGGATACTGGTACTTGTCCCTACGGTTGAAAGTAAATTCCTTGCCAAATGGCAAGGCCCCTACGAGATAATGGAAAAAGTGAGCGAAGTGAATTACAAGGTCAGACAACCAGGAAGGCGAAAGCCCGAACAGATCTATCACGTTAATCTGTTGAAAGCCTGGAGGGATAGAGAGTCCCTAGTCGCAGACACTTGGTCACCAGCTCAAACTGGTTGCGTGATTCCTGAGGTTGGAATAGCAGCCACCTTGTCACAACCCCAACAACAGGAGGTTAAGGAGTTTGTGCTTCGCAACAAGGAGGTATTCTCTGAGCTGCCGGGACAAACATCTGGGGTAGAGCATGACATCATTACCCCGCCCGGTGAAAGGGTGAAGTTAAAACCCTATCGGATCCCAGAGGCCCGACGGGAGGCAATACGGGAGGAAGTACAGAAAATGCTGAACTTAGGGGTGATAGAGGAGTCCCAAAGTGATTGGTCTAGTCCCATTGTGTTGGTGCCTAAACCGGATGGGAGCTGGCGATTTTGTAACGATTTTCGTCAGTTGAACAAAGTTACAAAATTTGACACCTACCCCATGCCACGTATAGATGAGTTGATCGACCGGCTGGGAACAGCCCGATACATGACGACTCTTGACCTCACAAAAGGGTATTGGCAAATCCCCCTGGCCAAGTCGGCCAAAGAGAAAACCGCATTTGTAACCCCAGACGGGGCGTTCCAATATAAAAGAATGCCGTTCGGGTTACAGAATGCGCTGGCCACATTCCAGTGGAAAATGGACCAGATGCTGAGGCCCCATCGGAAGTATGCTGCGGCTTACCTGGATGACGTAATTGTCCATAGCACAGATTGGGCCTCACATCTGCCAAAAGTGCAAGCAGTCCTAGACTCTGTTCGGGAAGCGGGGTTTACGGCTAACCCCAAGAAGTGTACCATTGGGCAGGAGGAGGCCAAATATCTTGGGTACACCATTGGGAGGGGAGTAATAAAACCCCAACTCAACAAAGTTGAGGCCATCCAGAGTTGGCCACGTCCCAACAGCAAGAAGCAGGTACGAGCCTTTCTGGGAATCGCTGGGTATTATCGGCGATTCATTCCCCACTTTGCTTCTAAGGCTGTGCCCCTAACCAACCTGACGAAGGGGAAAGGGTCGGTCATGATTAAATGGACCCCCGAGGCTGAGGCAGCATTCCAATTCTTGAAACAAGCCTTATGTAGCCAGCCAGTGTTGTACTCACCCGACTTCTCTAAAGACTTTGTCGTACAAAGTGATGCGTCAGATGTGGGGTTAGGAGCAGTATTGTCCCAGGTCTGGAACGGGGGAAAAGAGCACCCAGTCATTTACCTCAGCAGGAAGTTGAAGTCCCATGAGGTAAATTACGCCACCGTTGAAAAGGAGTGTTTAGCGGTGAAGTGGGCTCTAGATTCCCTTCGGTACTACCTGCTAGGTAGGCACTTTGACATGGTTACGGATCACGCTCCGTTAAAGTGGATGGCTCAAAACAAGGAAACAAATAGAAGAGTGAATAGGTGGTTCCTGGCCCTCCAGGAATTCAACTTCACAGTAAAGCATCGCCCTGGCGTTCAAATGGGGAATGTGAATGCTTTGTCTCGAGTACATGAATGCCTGATTGCTGGTGTTCCAACCCCGAGGTTAAAACAAGAGGGGGGGGGTATGTGACAGCAGGAAGGTAAAGTCACCTGGTTGCATCCAGGGGGGTAGATATATTTTGCCCAGATTCAGGCTTTACGCCGACTTATACAACTAGGTGGAGAGTTGTATAAGCCCAGCTGAGGCTAGTGGGCTCATGGATGACTCATACCTCTAGGGAGAGTGTGGGGCGTCGTGCAGACAGGGAGTTGATGAGACCAGCTGAAGCTTGTCAGCTCATTTAGGCCTCTATAAGAACTCCCAGCTTCATTAGATGTTAGCTCATGCCTGGACCCAGACCTGTGTGGACTGTCTAGGGAGAGTGAACCCCTGTGCGGTGAGACAAAGCCTGTGTGGCTATTTGCTTGGACATTTAAAACCAGGGACTTAGGGACTAGGACAGCACTAGGCTGATCCCAGTTGTTAGTTAGGAAACCTGTATGTTTAGTCAGAGGTCAAGTTGACCAGGATTTATTTTGTTTATGTTTCTTTTGCTTTGCTGTGTTTTGTCACTGTAAATAGAAAATAAACCGCACCTTTTTGATTTTGAAAACCACAACCTCCGTTTGCTGGGCCTGTTTTTGTGTGGGGAGCCCATCTCGGGGGTCACACACACCCGCTGCCGAGCTAACCCCCTCACACTATCTATCTATCTATCTATCTATATATATATATATATATATATATATATATATATTATTATTTTTTTCAGATCTGTTCTATTGTTTTTCTATGCAATTCTTTTCTATTATTTTATATTTTATTGTAATCTTTTATATTCAAATTCTATTTCATTCTATATGAAATTCGAATTTCGGAAAATGGTTATTTTTTATATATATATATATATATATATATATATATATATATATATACATATACATATATTTATTTATTTATATATATATATATATATATATATATATATATATATATATATATAAAACCATCTTCCGAAATTCGAATTTCGTATAGAATGAATTCAAATTCGAATCGGAAAGATTAGAATAGAATAGAAAATATTGGAAAGAATCGAATAGAAAAACAATAGAACAGTATAGAACAAAATATAATATATATATTATATTTTATTCTATTCTGTTCTATTGTTTTTCTAGTCTATTTTCTATTCTAATCTTTTCTAATTGGAATTCAAATTCATTCTAACCATCTTCTGAAATTTAAATTTAGTATACAAATTTGGATCAAATTCGAATAGAAAATATTAGAATATAAAATAATAGAAAAGAATAGACTAAGAATAGACTATAATAAAATATAATATATATTATTTTAGTTTCCATTGTTTTGAGTTATTTTCCAATCTATTCTCGAATTCTAATTTATACTATTCGAAATTAGAATATCAGAAGAAGGTCATATTTTTCTATTGTATTTTATTACATTCTATTAAATTCTAGTCTGTTCTTTACTATTCTTTTATTTTCATTCTATTGTGTTATTATTTTATATTCTATTTTATTGTATTCTTTTTTAGAAATCGATTTATATTTTTTTGATTTCGATTCAAATTTGTTTTCGATTGGAATTGTTTTCAAATTCAATTAGAATAGAATTTGTTTTTGAATTCGATTCGAATTTCGTCCGTGGTTTTTCAATTCGAAACGTTATTTCGAATTCGGTTAAATTTGTTAGTATTGTAATTCGGTAATTCGGATGCATCCAAATGTCCGAATAATGAAAAATTTGTCCGAATTTCGATTCGGAACGAAACGAAATGCACATGTCTAGTGGTCAAACAGTTCGGGGGACTCCTCAGGACATGGTGGGGCTAGGGAAGGAGTGACTGATGCCATTGAGCCGAGGGAAGAGGCCGCTTTGGCAGACAAAGTACCCTGAGCCTGGGTGAGAGAGAATGATGAGGATGAGGACGTCTTGATCATCCACTCTACCAACTCTTCGGCATGTTGCGGCTCAACACAGCCAGTGCCGAAAAAAAGGACAAGTGTGCCCCACGGCCACGTGCTGATGAGGATGCACCGTGTCCACGACCAGCACTGTTTCCTCTAGACTCAGAGCCTGCTTGCCCTCTTTTATTGGCCTGTGAGTGTCTGCCTCTCCTTGTTGGCCTTCCAGACATACTGTATTTGATGTATTGGAATAGGTACAGAAGGAATTGTCTGCAGTCAGCTTTACGTGCACACTGTGCCCAGTATACAGTACACTGACTTAATATACTGCAGGTTAGCTCAATCAACTGCCTGTATTATTAGTAATAGAAAAGGAATAGTCTGCTGTCAGCTTTACGTGCACACTGTGCCCAGTATACAGTACACTGACTTAATATACTGCAGCTTAGCTCAATCAACTGCCTGTCTGTATTATTAGGAAGAGAACAGGGATGGTCTGCAGTCAGCTTTACCTGCACACTGAGCCCAGTATACAGTACACTGACTTAATATATTGCAGCTTAGCTCGATCAACTGCCTGTCTGTATTATTAGGAAGAGAACAGGGATGGTCTGCAGTCAGCTTTACCTGCACACTGAGCCCAGTATACAGTACACTGACTTAATATACTGCAGCTTAGCTCAATCAACTGCCTGCCTATATTATTAGGAAGAGAACAGGGATGGTCTGCAGTCAGCTTTACCTGCACACTGCCTGTCCAGTATACAGTACACTGAATTAATATACTGCAGCTTAGCTCAATCAACTGCCTGTTTTTATTATTAGGAAGAGAACAGGGATGGTCTGCAGTCAGCTTTACGTGTACACTGTGCCCAGTATACAGTACACTGACTTAATATACTGCAGCTTAGCTCAATCAACTGCCTGTCTGTATTATTAGGAAGAGAACAGGGATGGTCTGCAGTCAGCTTTACCTGCACACTGTGCCCAGTATACAGTACACTGACTTAATATATTGCAGCTTAGCTCAATCAACTGCCTGTCTGTATTATTAGGAAGAGAACAGGGATGGTCTGCAGTCAGCTTTACCTGCACACTGCCTGTCCAGTATACAGTACACTGACTTAATATACTGCAGCTTAGCTCAATCAACTGCCTGCCTATATTATTAGAAAGAGAACAGGGATGGTCTGCAGTCAGCTTTACCTGCACACTGAGCCCAGTATACAGTACACTGACTTAATATACTGCAGCTTAGCTCGATCAACTGCCTGTCTGTATTATTAGGAAGAGAACAGGGATGGTCTGCAGTCAGCTTTACCTGCACACTGAGCCCAGTATACAGTACACTGACTTAATATACTGCAGCTTAGCTCAAACAACTGCCTGCCTATTAGGCTTGTGCAATTCGTTTCGTAACGAATCGAAATTCGTCAGAATTTAGCAACTTTCGGACATTCGGAAGCATTCGAATTTCCGAACAGAGCAATTACGAATAAAACCGAATCCGAAATAAATTATACCGCAAAATAGCGAATGCCCGAAGGTCTTCGGCATAATTCGTTATGAAAAAAGTTACGAATGTACGAATCCATTCGAAGCACAATAACACTCACTCTGCTCTCTGCTTCTCCCTCACCATGCTGAACTCCCTCTCAAAATGGTGTACAGGTGTCATGGAAACCCTGTCAGGAACAGACGCCCTGGACTTCCTGGTTCCCGCCCCCGCAGGTGACGCCCGAAGGGCTATTTAAATTCCTCACTTGCAGACAGTCCCTGCTGTCTGCTCTACAGCGTTTATCCCAAGTGACCTGATCTGCCTTGTTTACCTGTATCTGACCCGGCTTCCTGTGACCCTCCTGCTATCTGCCTGTACCTGACCATCGGCCTGTTTTCTGACTTCGGTATTGCCTGATCCTTTTGTGCCTCGCTGCCTGCCAGTTTACCCGACCCCGGCTTGTCTGACGATCCTGCCTGACCTTGGCTCTTGTTCACCTGCTGCTGCCTAGTGGTTCCAGTTTACCTGCTGTGCCTCCCGGTCCGGGTCATCTGCTGAGTTCCTGGTTCCTGTCTGCTCATCTGCTGGTTCCTGTCTGCTCATCTGCTGGTTCCTGTCTGCTCATCTGCTGGTTCCTGTCTGCTCATCTGCTGCTGCCTAGTGGTTCCAGTTTACCTGCTGTGCCTCCCGGTCCGGGTCATCTGCTGAGTTCCTGGTTCCTGTCTGCTCATCTGCTGGTTCCTGTCTGCTCATCTGCTGGTTCCTGTTCACCTGCTGCTGCCCAGTGGTTCCAGTCTACCTGCTGTGCCTCCCGGTCCGGGTCATCTGCTGAGTTCCTGGTTCCTGTCTGCTCATCTGCTGGTTCCTGTCTGCTCATCTGCTGGTTCCTGTTCATCTGCTGCTGCCCAGTGGTTCCAGTCTACCTGCTGTGCCTCCCGGTCCAGGTCATCTTCTGAGTTCCTGGTTCCTGTCTACTCACCTGCTGTAGTTCCTGGTTCCTGTCCACTCACCTGCTGTAGTTCCTGGTTCCTGCCTCCTCACATGCTGGTTCCTGATCACCTGCGGTAGTTCTTGATCCTGCCAGGCACTCGTACCCCTTCCACCTCCGTGCTTCCTGTTATATCACCAGGGGCCGCCGGTGGGAGCCGTAAGGGAGGCCTCCCTCTGCTAACCGGGCTCGTCACCGTCAGGTACGTGACAACAGGGGGCGGAGGCTATAGCCGCATGAAAAAACGAAAGTAAAATACGAGATTTCGAATCCATTCGAAGCACAATAACACTCACTCTGCTCTGCTCTCTGCTTCTCCCTCACCGTGCTGAACCCTCTCAAAATGGTGTACAGGGGCGGAGCCTATAGCCGCATGAAAAAACGAAAGTAAAATACGAGATTTCGAATCGTTACAAATAACCGCTATGTATTTAGAAAAGTACAAATCCATTCGAAGCACATTAGGCATAATAGGCAGCGTCGTTGTGAGAGAGACACGGAAAATTACGAATCAACGAACCCAAAAAAAGTTACGAAAGTAGGAGTTGTGTCCAGAATCAACGAAAAACAACGTACTCTACCGAAAGTACGAATTATAAAGCAACAAAAATTTCAACAAAAAATGTCGCTTGCAAAAATACGAATGAGTCCGAACACGAAAAATCCCGTCTAGCAAAATTACGAATGATTACGAATCAACAGGACCGGAAAGAAACGAACCGAAACGGAACAAATTTTTCCGTTGTGCACAAGTCTACTGCCTATATTATTAGGAAGAGAACAGGGATGGTCTGCAGTCAGCTTCACCTGCACACTGTACCTGCCCAGTATACAGTACAATGACTTAATATACTGCAGCTTAGCTCAATCAACTGCCTGTCTGTATTATTAGGAAGAGAAAAGGGATGGTCTGCAGGCAGCTTCACCTGCACACTGTGCCTGCCCAGTATACAGTACACTGACTTAATATACTGCAGCTTAGCTCAATCAACTGCCTGTCTGTATTATTAGGAAGAGAACAGGGATGGTCTTCAGTCAGCTTTACCTGCACACTGAGCCCAGTATACAGTACTCTGACTTAATATACTGCAGCTTAGCTCGATCAACTGCCTGTCTGTATTATTAGGAAGAGAACAGGGATGGTCTGCAGTCAGCTTTACCTGCACACTGAGCCCAGTATATAGTACACTGACTTAATATACTGCAGCGAGAATAACAGGAACACTCTGAAGTGAGATCTAGCTAAACTGAATACAGTGTATATATATATATATATATATATATATATTGTGAGGGGGCTAACTCGGCAGCGGGTATGTGTGACCCCCGGGATGGGCTCCCCACCCAAAACAGGCCCAGCAGACGGAGGTTGTGGTTTTCAAAATCAAAAAGGTGCGGTTTATTTTCTATTTACAGTGACAAAAACACAGCAAGGCAAAAAAAAAACAAACACAAAATAAATCCTGGTCAACTTGACCTCTAACTAAACTTACAGGTTTCCTAACTAACGACTGGGATCAGCCTAGTGCTGTCCTAGTCCCTGGTTTTAAATGTCCAAGCAAAATATAGCCACACAGGCTTTCTCTCACCGCACAGGGGTTCACTCTCCCTAGACAGTCCACACAGGTCTGCTTCCAGGCATGAGCTAACATCTAATGAATCTGGGAGTTTTTTATAGAGGCCTACATGAGCTGACAAGGTTCAGCTGATCTCATCAACTCCCTGTTTGCACGACGCCCAGCCCTCTCCCTAGAGGTATGAGTCATCAATGAGCCCACTAGTCTCAGCTGGGCTTATACAACTCTCCACCTAGCTGTATAAGTCAGCGTAAAGCCTGAATCTGGGCGAAATATATCTACCCCCCTGGATGCAACCAGGTGACTTTACCTTCCTGCTGTCACATACCCCCCCCTCTTGTTTTAACCTCGGGGTTGGAACACCAGCAATCAGGCATTCATGTACTCGAGACAAAGCATCCACATTCCCCATTTGAACGCCAGGGCGATGCTTTACTGTGAAGTTGAATTCCTGGAGGGCCAGGAACCACCTATTCACTCTTCTATTTGTTTCCTTGTTTTGAGCCATCCACTTTAACGGAGCGTGATCCGTAACCATGTCAAAGTGCCTACCTAGCAGGTAGTACCGAAGGGAATCTAGAGCCCACTTCACCGCTAAACACTCCTTTTCAACGGTGGCGTAATTTACCTCATGGGACTTCAACTTCCTGCTGAGGTAAATGACTGGGTGCTCTTCCCCGTTCCAGACCTGGGACAATACTGCTCCTAACCCCACATCTGACGCATCACTTTGTACGACAAAGTCTCTAGAGAAGTCGGGTGAGTACAACACTGGCTGGCTACATAAGGCTTGTTTCAAGAATTGGAATGCTGCCTCAGCCTCGGGGGTCCATTTAATCATGACCGACCCTTTCCCCTTCGTCAGGTTGGTTAGGGGCACAGCCTTAGAAGCAAAGTGGGGAATGAATCGCCGATAATACCCAGCGATTCCCAGAAAGGCTCGTACCTGCTTCTTGCTGTTGGGACGTGGCCAACTCTGGATGGCCTCGACTTTGTTGAGTTGGGGTTTTATTACTCCCCTCCCAATGGTGTACCCAAGATATTTGGCCTCCTCCTGCCCAATGGTACACTTCTTGGGGTTAGCCGTAAACCCTGCTTCCCGAACAGAGTCCAGGACTGCTTGCACTTTTGGCAGATGTGAGGCCCAATCTGTGCTATGGACAATTATGTCATCCAGGTAAGCCGCAGCATACTTCCGATGGGGCCTCAGCATCTGGTCCATTTTCCGCTGGAATGTGGCCGGCGCATTCTGTAACCCGAACGGCATTCTTTTATATTGGAACGCCCCGTCTGGGGTTACGAATGCGGTTTTCTCTTTGGCCGACTTGGCCAGGGGGATTTGCCAATACCCTTTTGTGAGGTCAAGAGTCGTCATGTATCGGGCTGTTCCCAGCCGGTCGATCAACTCATCTATACGTGGCATGGGGTAGGTGTCAAATTTTGTAACTTTGTTCAACTGACGAAAATCGTTACAAAATCGCCAGCTCCCATCCGGTTTAGGCACCAACACAATGGGACTAGACCAATCACTTTGGGACTCCTCTATCACCCCTAAGTTCAGCATTCTCTGTACTTCCTCCCGTATTGCCTCCCGTCGGGCCTCTGGGATCCGATAGGGTTTTAACTTCACCCTTTCACCGGGCGGGGTAATAATGTCATGCTCTACCCCAGATGTTTGTCCCGGCAGCTCAGAGAATACCTCCTTGTTGCGAAGTACAAACTCCTTAACCTCCTGTTGTTGGGGTTGTGACAAGGTGGCTGCGATTCCAACCTCAGGAATCACGCAACCAGTTTGAGCTGGTGACCAAGTGTCTGCGACTAGGGACTCTCTATCCCTCCAGGCTTTCAACAGATTAACGTGATAGATCTGTTCGGGCTTTCGCCTTCCTGGTTGTCTGACCTTGTAATTCACTTCGCTCACTTTTTCCATTATCTCGTAGGGGCCTTGCCATTTGGCAAGGAATTTACTTTCAACCGTAGGGACAAGTACCAATATCCTATCCCCCGGGGAAAAGGTACGGGTCTTGGCTCCACGGTTGTACACTCTCTGCTGTGCCAACTGCGCTTGGGCCAAATGTTCCTTCACGATGGGCATTACCTGTGCAATTCGATCTTGCATCAGGGCGACATGCTCAATCACACTCCTGTGGGGAGAACTCTCACTTTCCCAAGTTTCCTTGGCAATATCCAACAGCCCTCTTGGGTGTCTCCCATACAGTAACTCAAAGGGGGAGAATCCCGTAGAGGATTGGGGCACCTCCCTAATAGCAAACATCAAATAAGGAAGTAGACAGTCCCAATCCCTTCCATCTCTATCCACCACTTTCTTCAACATTTGTTTTAGGGTTTTGTTGAATCTTTCAACCAGCCCATCGGTTTGGGGGTGATACACAGATGTACGCAATTGCGTCACTTTGAACAATTTACACAGCTCTTTCATAACCCGGGACATAAAGGGTGTACCTTGGTCCGTAAGCAGTTCTTTACAAATACCCACCCGGCTAAAAACAAGAGATAGCTCTTTGGCTATGGTTTTGGCCGAGGTATTTCTGAGAGGGATCGCTTCTGGATAACGGGTGGCATAGTCCATTATAACCAATATGTACTGGTGCCCCCTAGCGGACTTGATTATAGGACCTACCAAATCCATTGCGATTCTCTCAAACGGGACCTCAATGATGGGTAGAGGGACCAGCGGGCTACGGAAATGTGGCATCGGGGCCGACCTCTGACACACAGGGCAGGAGGAACAATAATTTTCTATGTCCTTCATCACCCCAGGCCAATAGAATCTCTGTAATACCCTCTCTCGGGTTTTCTCTGTCCCCAGATGACCTCCAAGAATGTGCCCATGGGCCAACTCCAACACCAACTTCCTGTAAGGTTTGGGCACCACCAGCTGCTCAACGGTTTCTTCTGCCCTTTTTGCCACCCGATACAGTAGGTCCTTCTCTACGCTGAAGTATGGGTAAGTGCAGGTATTATCTGGGTTCACTAACTCGCCATCTATTTTCACTACGTTTTCCCGTGCCTTTATTAGGGCGGGGTCTTTCAACTGTTCTGTGGCAAAGTTTTCCCTGTGAACCTCAAGATCAGAAAACTCCACAGACGGTAGGTTTTCGTCTGAGGAGGTGGGCTCCTCTCCAGTTTCTTGAGTCTCCCCTGCCAATACTGACAAGGGAAATTCCGGAGAGTCCTCACCACTCTCAGGGGAGTTCTGGCTATCACATTCCTGGTACATAGGGGCACCAGTGGGGGGCTCAGGATCATCCCACAGTTCCCAGAACTTCGGAAAATCCCTTCCCACAATGGCGTCATGCGGTAACTGAGATACTAAGCCCACTGGATGAGAGAGGGTACCTTTGGGGGTCTCGAAACACACCGTAGTCACTGGATACTCTCGGGTGTCCCCATGCACACAAATAACGGCTACCTTGCTATTCCCAGAGACCTCTGTTTTAACTAACTCAGCCTTTATCAGGGTCACAAGGCTACCTGAATCCAGCAATACCACAACATTTCTACCATTAATACACATTTTGCATAAATGTTTCTCAGTTCCCCGAATGGCAGTGCATGCGACTGTCGCACACAGCGACTGACGTCTGCCCGTCAGAAAGTCACACTGCATGGGTTCCTCCACAACCGGGCAATTTGCTGCAATATGTCCCGCTTGCCGGCAGCGGTAGCAAATGATCCTTCTTGCCGCCTCTTGAGCCGCTGATTTCCCAGGCTGTTCTCGCCAAACTTGGGGTAGAGCTCCCACCCTCTCACTCTCTCCACCCTTACCCCTTGGAATCCTCTTATCCGCCCCTGGGGATGGTCTGGTCTTAGGGTGGAAAGTCCGAGTGTCTCTGGAAGAGGCCGTCAGGTTCTCTGTAGCCAAGTATTTCTCCACACGATCCACAAGACCATCGGCCGTCTCTGGGTCTCCATGGCTTACCCACTTTTGGATGGCAGTAGGAAGAGCTCTCAAAAACCGATCCATTACAACACGTTCCACAATCTTTGGTGCGGACAAAGTCTCTGGCTGTAGCCACTTTCTGCTCAGGTGAATGAGATCATACATTTGAGACCTGGGGGGTTTTCCAAGCTGGAAAGTCCAGTTATGCACACGCTGAGCCCGGACAGCCTGGGTGACACCCAGCCTTGCCAATATCTCAGCTTTTAGCATCACATAGTCTTTTGCTTGGTCAGGCTCCAGGTCATAGTAAGCCTTCTGCGATTCACCAGTTAACAGAGGAGCCACCAGTCCAGCCCACTGCTCCTCAGGCCACTTTTCTCTTTCAGCAGTCCTTTCAAATGTGGTCAAAAATACCTCTGGATCATCCTCTCCAGTCATTTTTGTCAATAAACGACTCACCCCAAAGGACGCGGTATTAGTGGGACGGCTTTCCTCACTGGTCTGCGGATGTTGCTGCATTACTGCTTCCATTTGTTGTAGTCTCTGCTCTTGCTTCTGTAACAGGTCTATGAAGCGGGCCTCAGATTGCTGCTGGGCTTGTTGCTGAGCTTCCAGACTCTGTTGGTGAGCTTGCTGCTGGGCTGCAAGGCTCTGTTGATGAGCTTGCTGCTGGGCTGCGAAGTTCTGTTGTTGAGCTGCAAGGCTCTGTTGATGAGCTGCAAGGCTCTTTTGCAAACCTGCATTTGTCTGCTGTTGATTGGCATTTGCTAGAGCCAGCTGCTTCAGTATCTCCTCCATGCTGGCTTAAAAAAAACTGCCACTGGTTCTCCACCAACTGTGAGGGGGCTAACTCGGCAGCGGGTATGTGTGACCCCCGGGATGGGCTCCCCACCCAAAACAGGCCCAGCAGACGGAGGTTGTGGTTTTCAAAATCAAAAAGGTGCGGTTTATTTTCTATTTACAGTGACAAAAACACAGCAAGGCAAAAAAAAAACAAACACAAAATAAATCCTGGTCAACTTGACCTCTAACTAAACTTACAGGTTTCCTAACTAACGACTGGGATCAGCCTAGTGCTGTCCTAGTCCCTGGTTTTAAATGTCCAAGCAAAATATAGCCACACAGGCTTTCTCTCACCGCACAGGGGTTCACTCTCCCTAGACAGTCCACACAGGTCTGCTTCCAGGCATGAGCTAACATCTAATGAATCTGGGAGTTTTTTATAGAGGCCTACATGAGCTGACAAGGTTCAGCTGATCTCATCAACTCCCTGTTTGCACGACGCCCAGCCCTCTCCCTAGAGGTATGAGTCATCAATGAGCCCACTAGTCTCAGCTGGGCTTATACAACTCTCCACCTAGCTGTATAAGTCAGCGTAAAGCCTGAATCTGGGCGAAATATATCTACCCCCCTGGATGCAACCAGGTGACTTTACCTTCCTGCTGTCACAATATATATATATATATACCGAATATACTCGAGTATAAGCCGACTTGAGTATAAGCCGAGGTACCTAATGTTGCCACAAAAAACTGGGAAAACTTACTGACTCGAGTATAAGCCGAGGGTCAGCAATGCCTCACTGTTCCCATCCTTACTGTTCCTATCCTCACTGTTCCCTATCCTCACTGTTCCCATCCTTACTGTTCCTATCCTCACTGTTTCCTAACCTCACTGTTTCCTAACCTCACTGTTTCCTATCCTCACTGTTTCCTATCCTCACTGTTTCCTATCCTCACTGTTTACTATCCTCACTGTTCCCTAGCTCGCTGTTCCCTAGCTTACTGTTTCCTATCCTATAATTTTACATTGTAAATAGTACCTGTAAAGAAGTTGCGGCTGCGGCGTCCATTGTTCAAATTCCGCGGTCTCTTCCTGTTCCTTCCGTGATAGGCGATTCTCATCAGAAACTCTCTGCCTATCACGATCATTCTCTCATCCTCAGTTTCCCAGCAGACACTGTGTTGGGTGTTCCGCCAATCACAGGCGTCTGCTGGGAAACTGAGGATGAGAGAATGATCGTGATAGGCGGAGAGTCTCTGATGAGAATCGCCTATCACGGAAGGAACAGGAAGAGACCGCGGAATTTGAACGATGGACGCTGCAGCCGCAACTTCTTTACAGGTACTATTTCCAATCTAAAAATTTCGCTGACTCGAATATAAGCCAAGGGGGGGACTTTCAGCCCAAGAAAAAGGGCTGAAAATCTCGGCTCATACTCGAGTATATACGGTATATATATATTGTGAGGGGGTTAGCTCGGCAGCGGGTGTGTGTGACCCCCGGGATGGGCTCCCCACACAAAACAGGCCCAGCAAACGGAGGTTGTGGTTTTCAAAATCAAAAAGGTGCGGTTTATTTTCTATTTACAGTGACAAAACACAGCAAAGCAAAAGAAACATAACCAAAATAAATCCTGGTCAAGTTGACCTCTGACTAAACATACAGGTTTCCTAACTAACAACTGGGATCAGCCTAGTGCTGTCCTAGTCCCTAAGTCCCTGGTTTTAAATGTCCAAGCAAATAGCCACACAGGCTTTGTCTCACCGCACAGGGGTTCACTCTCCCTAGACAGTCCACACAGGTCTGGTTCCAGGCATGAGCTAACATCTAATGAAGCTGGGAGTTCTTATAGAGGCCTAAATGAGCTGACAAGGTTCAGCTGGTCTCCTCATCTCTGTCTGCACGACGCCCCACACTCTCCCTAGAGGTATGAGTCATCCATGAGCCCACTAGCCTTATACAACGCTCCACCTAGTTGTATAAGTCGGCGTAAAGCCTGAATCTGGGCGAAATATATCTACCCCCCTGGATGCAACCAGGTGACTTTACCTTCCTGCTGTCACATACCCCCCCTCTTGTTTTAACCTCGGGGTTGGAACACCAGCAATCAGGCATTCATGTACTCGAGACAAAGCATCCACATTCCCCATTTGAACGCCAGGGCGATGCTTTACTGTGAAGTTGAATTCCTGGAGGGCCAGGAACCACCTATTCACTCTTCTATTTGTTTCCTTGTTTTGAGCCATCCACTTTAACGGAGCGTGATCCGTAACCATGTCAAAGTGCCTACCTAGCAGGTAGTACCGAAGGGAATCTAGAGCCCACTTCACCGCTAAACACTCCTTTTCAACGGTGGCGTAATTTACCTCATGGGACTTCAACTTCCTGCTGAGGTAAATGACTGGGTGCTCTTCCCCGTTCCAGACCTGGGACAATACTGCTCCTAACCCCACATCTGACGCATCACTTTGTACGACAAAGTCTTTAGAGAAGTCGGGTGAGTACAACACTGGCTGGCTACATAAGGCTTGTTTCAAGAATTGGAATGCTGCCTCAGCCTCGGGGGTCCATTTAATCATGACCGACCCTTTCCCCTTCGTCA
Organism: Rana muscosa; assembly: GCA_029206835.1. NCBI lineage: Eukaryota > Metazoa > Chordata > Amphibia > Anura > Ranidae > Rana > Rana muscosa. Next base: position 197,560,085 of record CM055128.1, read on the forward strand.
GGTTGGTTAGGGGCACAGCCTTAGAAGCAAAGTGGGGAATGAATCGCCGATAATACCCAGCGATTCCCAGAAAGGCTCGTACCTGCTTCTTGCTGTTGGGACGTGGCCAACTCTGGATGGCCTCGACTTTGTTGAGTTGGGGTTTTATTACTCCCCTCCCAATGGTGTACCCAAGATATTTGGCCTCCTCCTGCCCAATGGTACACTTCTTGGGGTTAGCCGTAAACCCTGCTTCCCGAACAGAGTCCAGGACTGCTTGCACTTTTGGCAGATGTGAGGCCCAATCTGTGCTATGGACAATTACGTCATCCAGGTAAGCCGCAGCATACTTCCGATGGGGCCTCAGCATCTGGTCCATTTTCCGCTGGAATGTGGCCGGCGCATTCTGTAACCCGAACGGCATTCTTTTATATTGGAACGCCCCGTCTGGGGTTACAAATGCGGTTTTCTCTTTGGCCGACTTGGCCAGGGGGATTTGCCAATACCCTTTTGTGAGGTCAAGAGTCGTCATGTATCGGGCTGTTCCCAGCCGGTCGATCAACTCATCTATACGTGGCATGGGGTAGGTGTCAAATTTTGTAACTTTGTTCAACTGACGAAAATCGTTACAAAATCGCCAGCTCCCATCCGGTTTAGGCACCAACACGATGGGACTAGACCAATCACTTTGGGACTCCTCTATCACCCCTAAGTTCAGCATTTTCTGTACTTCCTCCCGTATTGCCTCCCGTCGAGCCTCTGGGATCCGATAGGGTTTTAACTTCACCCTTTCACCGGGCGGGGTAATGATGTCATGCTCTACCCCAGATGTTTGTCCCGGCAGCTCAGAGAATACCTCCTTGTTGCGAAGCACAAACTCCTTAACCTCCTGTTGTTGGGGTTGTGACAAGGTGGCTGCTATTCCAACCTCAGGAATCACGCAACCAGTTTGAGCTGGTGACCAAGTGTCTGCGACTAGGGACTCTCTATCCCTCCAGGCTTTCAACAGATTAACGTGATAGATCTGTTCGGGCTTTCGCCTTCCTGGTTGTCTGACCTTGTAATTCACTTCGCTCACTTTTTCCATTATCTCGTAGGGGCCTTGCCATTTGGCAAGGAATTTACTTTCAACCGTAGGGACAAGTACCAATATCCTATCCCCCGGGGAAAAGGTACGGGTCTTGGCTCCACGGTTGTACACTCTCTGCTGTGCCAACTGCGCTTGGGCCAAATGTTCCTTCACGATGGGCATTACCTGTGCAATTCGATCTTGCATCAGGGCGACATGCTCAATCACACTCCTGTGGGGAGAACTCTCACTTTCCCAAGTTTCCTTGGCAATATCCAACAGCCCTCTTGGGTGTCTCCCATACAGTAACTCAAAGGGGGAGAATCCCGTAGAGGATTGGGGCACCTCCCTAATAGCAAACATCAAATAAGGAAGTAAACAGTCCCAATCCTTTCCATCTCTATCCACCACTTTCTTCAACATTTGTTTTAGGGTTTTGTTGAATCTTTCAACCAGCCCATCGGTTTGGGGGTGATACACAGGCGTACGCAATTGCGTCACTTTGAACAATTTACACAGCTCTTTCATAACCCGGGACATAAAGGGTGTACCTTGGTCCGTAAGCAGTTCTTTACAAATACCCACCCGGCTAAAAACAAGAGATAGCTCTTTGGCTATGGTTTTGGCCGAGGTATTTCGGAGAGGGATCGCTTCTGGATAACGGGTGGCATAGTCCATTATAACTAATATGTACTGGTGCCCCCTAGCGGACTTGATTATAGGACCTACCAAATCCATGGCGATCCTCTCAAACGGGACCTCAATGATGGGTAGAGGGACCAGCGGGCTACGGAAATGTGGCATCGGGGCCAACCTCTGACACACAGGGCAGGAGGAACAATAATTTTCTACGTCCTTCATCACCCCCGGCCAATAGAATCTCTGTAATACCCTCTCTCGGGTTTTCTCTGTCCCCAGATGACCTCCAAGAATGTGCCCATGGGCCAACTCCAACACCAACTTCCTGTAAGGTTTGGGCACCACAAGCTGCTCAACGGTTTCTTCTGCCATTTTTGCCACCCGATACAGTAGGTCCTTCTCTACGCTGAAGTATGGGTAAGTGCAGGTATTATCTGGGTTCACTAACTCGCCATCTATTTTCACTACGTTTTCCCGTGCCTTTATTAGGGCGGGGTCTTTCAACTGTTCTGTGGCAAAGTTTTCCCTGTGAACCTCAAGATCAGAAAACTCCACAGACGGTAGGTTTTCGTCTGAGGAGGTGGGCTCCTCTCCAGTTTCTTGAGTCTCCCCTGCCAATACTGATAAGGGAAATTCCGGAGAGTCCTCACCACTCTCAGGGGAGTTCTGGCTATCACATTCCTGGTACATAGGGGCACCAGTGAGGGGCTCAGGATCATCCCACAGTTCCCAGAACTTCGGAAAATCCCTTCCCACAATGGCGTCATGCGGTAACTGAGATACTAAGCCCACTGGATGAGAGAGGGTACCTTTGGGGGTCTCGAAACACACTGTAGTCACTGGATACTCTCGGGTGTCCCCATGCACACAAATAACAGCTACCTTGCTATTCCCAGAGACCTCTGTTTTAACTAACTCAGCCTTTATCAGTGTCACAAGGCTACCTGAATCCAGCAATACCACAACATTTCTACCATTAACACACATTTTGCATAAATGTTTCTCAGTTCCTCGAATGGCAGTGCATGCGACTGTCGCACACAGCGACTGACGTCTGCCCGTCAGAAAGTCACACTGCATGGGTTCCTCCACAACCGGGCAATTGGCTGCAATATGTCCCGCTTGCCCGCAGCGGTAGCAAACGATCCTTCTTGCCGCCTCTTGAGCCGCTGATTTCCCAGGCTGTTCTCGCCAAACTTGGGGTAGAGCTCCCACCCTCTCACTCTCTCCACCCTCACCCCTTGGAATCCTCTTATCCGCCCCTGGGGATGGTCTGGTCTTAGGGTGGAAAGTCCGAGTGTCTCTGGAAGAGGCCGTCAGGTTCTCTGTAGCCAAGTATTTCTCCACACGATCCACAAGACCATCGGCCGTCTCTGGGTCTCCATGGCTTACCCACTTTTGGATGGCAGTAGGAAGAGCTCTCAAAAACCGATCCATTACAACACGTTCCACAATCTTTGGTGCGGACAAAGTCTCTGGCTGTAGCCACTTTCTGCTCAGGTGAATGAGATCATACATTTGAGACCTGGGGGGTTTTCCAAGCTGGAAAGTCCAGTTATGCACACGCTGAGCCCGGACAGCCTGGGTGACACCCAGCCTTGCCAAAATTTCAGCTTTTAGCATCACATAGTCTTTTGCTTGGTTAGGCTCTAGGTCATAGTAAGCTTTCTGCGATTCACCAGTTAACAGAGGAGCCACCAGTCCAGCCCACTGCTCCTCAGGCCACTTTTCTCTTTCAGCGGTCCTTTCAAATGTGGTCAAAAATACCTCTGGATCATCCTCTCCAGTCATTTTTGTCAATAAACGACTCACCCCAAAGGACGCGGTATTAGTGGGACGGCTTTCCTCACTGGTCTGCGGACGTTGCTGCATTACTGCTTCCATTTGTTGTAGTCTCTGCTCTTGCTTCTGTAACAGGTCTATGAAGCGGGCCTCAGATTGCTGCTGGGCTTGTTGCTGAGCTTCCAGACTCTGTTGGTGAGCTTGCTGCTGGGCTGCAAGGCTCTGTTGATGAGCTTGCTGCTGGGCTGCAAGGCTCCTTTGCAAACCTGCATTTGTCTGCTGTTGATTGGCATTTGCTAGAGCCAGCTGTTTCAGTATCTCCTCCATGCTGGCTTAAAAAAAAACTGCCACTGGTTCTCCACCAACTGTGAGGGGGTTAGCTCGGCAGCGGGTGTGTGTGACCCCCGGGATGGGCTCCCCACACAAAACAGGCCCAGCAAACGGAGGTTGTGGTTTTCAAAATCAAAAAGGTGCGGTTTATTTTCTATTTACAGTGACAAAACACAGCAAAGCAAAAGAAACATAACCAAAATAAATCCTGGTCAAGTTGACCTCTGACTAAACATACAGGTTTCCTAACTAACAACTGGGATCAGCCTAGTGCTGTCCTAGTCCCTAAGTCCCTGGTTTTAAATGTCCAAGCAAATAGCCACACAGGCTTTGTCTCACCGCACAGGGGTTCACTCTCCCTAGACAGTCCACACAGGTCTGGTTCCAGGCATGAGCTAACATCTAATGAAGCTGGGAGTTCTTATAGAGGCCTAAATGAGCTGACAAGGTTCAGCTGGTCTCCTCATCTCTGTCTGCACGACGCCCCACACTCTCCCTAGAGGTATGAGTCATCCATGAGCCCACTAGCCTTATACAACTCTCCACCTAGTTGTATAAGTCGGCGTAAAGCCTGAATCTGGGCGAAATATATCTACCCCCCTGGATGCAACCAGGTGACTTTACCTTCCTGCTGTCACAATATATATATATATATATATATATATATATATATATATATATGTAGCACACAGATCCCCTCCTTTACCTGCCTTGTTCGGCTCCTCGCAGGAATAAGGGACACACGATGCCACAAGCCCGTAATATACTGCAGCTTAGCTCAATCAACTGCCTGTCTGTATTATTAGGAAGAGAACAGGGATGGTCTTCAGTCAGCTTTACCTGCACACTGAGCCCAGTATACAGTACTCTGACTTAATATACTGCAGCTTAGCTCGATCAACTGCCTGGCTGTATTATTAGGAAGAGAACAGGGATGGTCTGCAGTCAGCTTTACCTGCACACTGAGCCCAGTATATAGTACACTGACTTAATATACTGCAGCGAGAATAACAGGAACACTCTGAAGTGAGATCTAGCTAAACTGAATACAGTGTATATATATATATATATATATATATATATATATATATATATATATACCGAATATACTCGAGTATAAGCCGACTCGAGTATAAGCCGAGGTACCTAATGTTGCCACAAAAAACTGGGAAAACGTACTGACTCGAGTATAAGCCGAGGGTCAGCAATGCCTCACTGTTCCCATCCTTACTGTTCCTATCCTCACTGTTCCCTATCCTCACTGTTCCCATCCTTACTGTTCCTATCCTCACTGTTTCCTAACCTCACTGTTTCCTAACCTCACTGTTTCCTATCCTCACTGTTTCCTATCCTCACTGTTTACTATCCTCACTGTTCCCTAGCTCGCTGTTCCCTAGCTTACTGTTTCCTATCCTATAATTTTACATTGTAAATAGTACCTGTAAAGAAGTTGCGGCTGCGGCGTCCATTGTTCAAATTCCGCGGTCTCTTCCTGTTCCTTCCGTGATAGGCGATTCTCATCAGAAACTCTCTGCCTATCACGATCATTCTCTCATCCTCAGTTTCCCAGCAGACACTGTGTTGGGTGTTCCGCCAATCACAGGCGTCTGCTGGGAAACTGAGGATGAGAGAATGATCGTGATAGGCGGAGAGTCTCTGATGAGAATCGCCTATCACGGAAGGAACAGGAAGAGACCGCGGAATTTGAACGATGGACGCTGCAGCCGCAACTTCTTTACAGGTACTATTTCCAATCTAAAAATTTCGCTGACTCGAGTATAAGCCGAGGGGGGGACTTTCAGCCCAAGAAAAAGGGCTGAAAATCTCGGCTCATACTCGAGTATATACGGTATATATATATATATATATATATATATATATATGTAGCACACAGATCCCCTCCTTTACCTGCCTTGTTCGGCTCCTCGCAGGAATAAGGGACACACGATGCCACAAGCCCGTACCCTCCTGTGTGAAGAGGTTGAGCGGTGTTGTTGGTGGGTCTCCACAGCCAGAAACTAGAATCCTCCAGAGTATGGTTCTCACCCCTATAAATGACAGAGATAAGTCCTTGTCCCCCCCAGTGACTTGAATGTCCACACCAGCTGCAACTCCAACGTAGAGTTTATTTCTCTTGAATAACACAGTCTCTGATAAGTAAAGGTTGGAGCAAGAAGACAGGACAGCATAAGGTGTGGGAGAGTACCAGGCACAAAGGTAATCACTTCACTGCTCAGCTTCTCAAGCAGACTCAGCCCAGATGGATAGTCTCCCTAGGTAGGGACTAGCAGCCAAATGGTACTCTAACTTATCCGCACAGTCTCTGCCACAGACTGGATGAACTTGGTCTCTGCCACAGACCTGGTGAACTTGGTGTTTCAAAGCTGGACCTTTTTGTAAGGAGAAGACATCCCTCCAGAGAGTTACCGGGACCCTTCCTTCACTGTGACTTCTCAGGTCCCCAGTGACCCGGCGTGTGCGCGCGCCCCCCCTAGTGGCTTGGGAAGGCGCAACATCATATGACGTCCGCCCAGAACAATATGGCCTTCCTCCCGCCATCATTTGACGGCGGTCGGTCGACAAGTGGTTAACAACCAGCTATTTATTCACACAGAATTTTAATCTGTCGATCGTTTTTTGACCAATCCGAATTCTAATCATCCTGAAAAGTTGGAATTTGTTAGAAATGTAATAAAAGAAACAAAATTTTACGAAATAAAACTGAATGAATTCCATAGCAAATAAAATTAGTAACATATTGAATCTCTCCAAAACAAAACAAATTTTTCTATTCTGCACATGTCTAAAATGTGGCAGCACAGTCAAGTGTGGAGGGGCAGTCAGGTGCGCCATTGCAGCAGGGCACGTTTCATCCAGTTGCACCAGGATGTGTCAGCACAGCCAGGTGCGAAAGGGCAGCCAGTTGCATTGGCACATAATGTGGTATCACAAGTGACGGAGTCACCCCCTCTTATTGGACCATCTCAAGAAGCACAGGTGTTGTTTGCCCTGCAGGAAGGCAAGTCCTTTGTGCAGATGGCTGGGGCAAGTTTTAATTTGGGTCACTTCTATAAACGGCTGTCATGGATATGCAGTAGTGTTTGTCTGTCAGCTTACCTTCCTTCCCATGTGTTCATCTTAGAGGCCAGAACTAGTGTTGAGCGAACCCGAACTGTAAAGTTCGGGTCCGTACCGAACTTTAGCTTTTTCCCGAACCCGAACCCGGACTTTGCCCAAAAGTCCGTGTTCGGGTTCGGCAATCTAATAATGCATTTAGAAATGCTTCAGGGGCCAGCCAATCACCTTTTGATTAGCTGGTGTGCCCTTAGAAGCCATCATAGCCATGCCTACTAATGGCATGGCTGTGATTGGTCAGTGCAACATGTGACCCAGCTTCTATATAAGCTAGAGGCACACAGCACACATGACATTCTGCTTCAGAATAGATAGGGAGAGGATCTAGTCTGCTGCTGCTGCTTTTAGGGAGAGATAGAAAGATAGATGAGGTAGTCCTGATTCTACAATCTGAGGGAAAAGATAGAGAGATAGTGTAGTGTAGGGCCAGGTTCCTGTGTTGGTGCTTTCAGGGAGAGAGATTTATTATATAGGAGTCCAGATTCAGAGATTAAAATCAGCGATCTGCATAGGTCTACCTATTTGTGTTGCAGTGCAGTCTTTTTACACTGCCATGAGCCCAGTGTCAGAGAAAATCTGACTTTTATGCCGCGTACACACGACCGCTTTTCATGTCAAGAAAAAAAACGTCGATTTTCTCGACATTATTTTTCTTGTTTCCTCTCAAGCCTGCCTTGCCTACAGACGATCGTGAAAAAAACTGATCTAGCAAAGCGCGGTGACGTCCAACACGTACGACGGCACTATAAAGGGGAAGTTTCATTCTGTTCGCGCCACCCTTTTGGCTGCTTTTGCTGATTTCGTGTTACCGCGTGTTAGTAAAAGTTTGGGAAGAGACGATTCGCGCTTTTCAGTCTTCGTGCTTTAAAGATCGTTTTCGGGAGTTCAGTTTGTGCTTGTGGGTTTGTATCTGGCTTTCAGTGCGTGTAGTGAGTTCGTATCTGTTTTTGCAGTGCGTTCTTGTCCACTCGTTACTGTTTTTCAGCTCGTTCTTCATAGGCCTTGCTGTTCTTCAGTGCGTTCTTTTAGTTCGTTCTGATTAGACGACCGTTTTGAAGCCATGTTGCGGGTACGTTCTTGTCGCCGAGATCGTGCTGTGCTTGCTGCTGGGCTTGTTGCTATGTCCCAGATCCGGTCCATGAGGAGGGTGAGGAGGAGTTCATGGAAAAAGAATTGGTTGCTCCAGAGGGACCAATTATGTCATATGCCTCTGCTGCGGGAGATCCGGGAGAATAACCCTGATGATTTCAGGAATTTTCTTAGGATGTCTGACCCCGTTTTTCAGCAGCTCTTGGCTTTGGTGTCCCCCTATATCACCAGGCAGGACACCGTTATGCGGGAAGCCATTACTGCCGAGCAGAGGCTCATCGCCACGTTGCGATACCTTGCGACTGGGAGAAGCTTGCAGGACCTCAAGTTCTCGACAGGCATCTCCCCCCAGGCTCTGGGCGTCATTATCCCTGAGACCTGCTCTGCCATTATCCAGGTCCTTCATGAGGACTATCTTAAGGTAAGTTTTCTCCTTTATAAACATCACAATCTATGTTTTTTTATGCTTGCTAATGTATAGTATATTTTGAACTGTCTCTAATTACCATGATTTGAATATGCTGTGAATGTCCCCTTTGTCCCCCTGCATGTTGTAAGGTTTGAATATTCTATGTTTTTTGGCTACATGCATATTTGTTTTTAAACCAATCTCCAGCATTAGATCCTGGGCCCAAACACACCTAGCCTAGTCAATCCCCATTTTTGTTTTGGACGCTCCATTGTAGTGCTTAGATTGCCTGATTCCCCCCCCCCCTAATTCTTTGATTTTTGTCTAATCTACACAAATAAATTACATAGTACTATAGATTTGAATTATGATGGCCCCAACTCATCTCAACCCCTCCACCCTCTAAAGAATTTCACAGGTCCATCAGAGTGGGTGATGTTTTTGTTGCTTATTTTTCTATCTTATTCAAGCGGACCTCCATCCAAAATTTTGGGGGTCCGCTCATCGTAACCCTCCCCCGGTGTCAAAATTGACACCTTTCAGGGGGGAGGGGGGTGAAGATACCTGTTTAAGCCAGGTATTTTCACCCACATCCGGGAGTCATCTCTGCGGCAAATCTGCCTGAGCCAAGTCACTTCCCGCAGAAGACCCGTAGTGTTCTTGGAAACACTTGTCTCACAGAACACAGGAGGACCAGTCTGAACTGCGCAGCGCTTCTCGTGCATGTGCGTTTGGGAACCGGGCAGTGAAGCCGCAAGGCTTCTCTTCCTGGTTCCCTCACCGAGGATGGCAGAGGGGGCAGCAGAGTGACGAGCAATTGTTCGTCCTCTGCTGCGGACGTTGCTGGACTCCAGGACAGGTAAGTGTACAATTAGCAAACCTCTGCAGCTGCTGTAGCTGGAGCTGCTGTGTTATTTTATAGTATTTTGGCTGCGTAGCTCCGCTCTAAAATCCTCCTTCCAAATTAATGCTATACTGATGTTTTGCCCAGAGTGTTTTGTGCTAACATGCTTGCAATGTATAGGTAGTAAAGTATATTCATTTTTTTGTTCCTTTGACTCCACAGTTACCATCGACGCCACAGGAATGGCAGAATGTGGCATCTGATTTTTCTCAGCGGTGGAACTTTCCCAACTGTGGAGGAGCCATTGATGGCAAGCACGTCCGCATCGTGCCACCAGCCCATTCTGGATCGTTTTTTTTTTAATTATAAAGGCTTCCACAGTATTGTGCTCATGGCGGTGGTGTCTGCCAACTATGAGTTTCTATTTGTTGATGTTGGGAAAAATGGGCGGATGTCTGATGGTGGTGTTTTCGCCCAGACCGAGTTTGCAGACCAGCTTCTTTCAGAGGACCTGGCATTGCCACCTGCTGAAGATAATGAACATGGCCTCCCGTTTGTGTTCCTGGCAGATGAGGCTTTTGCGCTTGGACCACATTTGATAAGGCCTTTTCCCCAAAGGTCCCTCACCCCTGAGAGGAGGGTCTTTAATTATCGTCTGGCCAGAGCGCGAAGGGTGGTCGAAAATGCCTTTGGCATCATGGCCAGTCGCTTCCGCCTTTTTCTGACTGCGATAAACATGGCGGAGTATAAATGGAACCATTTGGTCATGTGCTGTTGCATACTGCACAATTTTTTACTCAAAAACTCAAACAATTATCTAGCTACAGTTGACCTTCAGGGCACACAGTGCTTGGATGGACCATTGGCAGCCCAGTTAGCTGGCCCTACAGGCTTGGCCCCCCAAAGCGGCCGTGATGTGCGGCAACACTATCTAGAATATTTTATGGGTAGGGGGGCCATTGCAATGCCTGATCATTTTTAAACCAATTTTGGTCATAATAAAAAATAATATACTGAAAACATCTTGTTTGCTTTTCTTTTGTTGTATTTGTTCTTTCTCCTAGGTCAGTGATGGTGAACCTTGCCACTCCAGATGTTTTGCAACTCCATTTCCCATGATGCTCAACTACACTGCAGAGTGCCTGAGTAACATTAGAAATGTAGTTCCAAAACATCTGGGTTGCCAAGGTTCACCATCACTGTCCTCGGTTATACTAGTGCAGTTGTAGTCCCATGTTTTTTCCTAACAAGTAAATTACAATCATTTATAGAGTCTAAACACACACATTTTTTTTGGGGGGGGGGCAACATTGATATAAGAAGCCACACATTGTTTAGTGATTAACATTTTTTATAGGAGTTTAAAAAATTTCACGTTTGTATCAAAATATACCCCAAATTTTTTTGGGAATTTGTTTTTTTTTCTCTTTTTACAACTCAGTACAAAAATGTACAACACGAACAATATACCTTTATAGAAATAAAAGATTTCCCCCCCAAAAAATAAAACAATATATTTTAGAATATATACAAGTTTTACACCCTCCCAAGAATATGCTCAAGTTTTTTCAGTCTTTTCTCCATGATTTTGTTGGTTTGGCACATCTGGAACAGGTTGTCTTTTATCTTTTCAACCTCCCGAGAGCAGACCCTCACTTGTTTCAGCAACATCTGGGCAGTGGCTCTGGTGAAGGTTGCTGGTGCCGCAGCCATTAAAGTCCCTTGAAGTAGTAAAAAGAAAACGTCTTACTAAATATACAGGCCAACATCTATTACCTGAGGCTGTGGTGTATGGCACTGACCTGGTGAGTTGCCATTTCCCTCTTCTGCCACATCCTGCGGTTGTGGGTCTTGAGTTGGTGGTGCGGGGTTTGCAGCCTTGTGTCTCTTAGCTCTTTGAAGCCCTAGGAGATATAACCAAAAGGTAGACTTGTGTAACTAAATATATTTTGGCGTGAAAGAGGAATATTAATCATTCTTGGGAAGTGTGTTACAATTGTATTAGTGATAATTTTTTAGGAGATGAACACATGATTGTATCCATTTCCCAAGATAGTAGATTAATCTCTTTTGGTCATGTTTCACACATGGAAACACACCAGGTATCCACTGGATCACCTGTGTGTGACACCATCAAAAGGTTGTTCTTGTGGCCCACACTTGTGCTAATGAGTCCAGATGTGTAAGCAGCTGCTGAGCATACTCTTGTAAATGTACACTGAATCTAGTTACATTAGCCAAATCTAATTACCAACAACTACACAAACATGTTTATAATTACTTCTCACATAAACATTTCATGATGTCCTGTTTCATGTTCTTGGGCACAAGAATCCAACGTTGAAATCCTCGTTCAATTTCCACCCAAACAATGTTTTGGTGGAATACATTGCTAAAAACATTTGAACATGCCTATTATTTTAGGATTGATAAAATGTCGTTCGAACAATGAATCGGGCCAAAAGCTTGTGATTGAGTGAACGTTTGAACGACCATTTATACGATCGATTCGTGTGCCCAAAAACATGAAACATGACATTTTTAACTGTACTACATACATTATTTTAAAAGCACATGCAACACCACGTTATTACCAAAAATCACATTTAATGTAGATCTACTTACTTTTTTTGATGACTTTTTTAATCTTTTTATATTGATCCGGCTCACGCAACGTAATGTCCGACCATCGTTTCCGGATCTGTTCCCGCGACCGGCGAACACCAAATTTCTGCAATAGCGCTTTGACCACTTTATCCATGATCTTGGACTTCACTTGATTTGGCTTTTTGTAGGGCCCATGTTTGGCGTCATAATCATCCCGGAGCAATATGGTGACCATCTCCACCATCTCCTCAAAGCTCATGTTAGTGGCTTTATACCTTCTGGGTCGGGGCCTGCTTTCTTCCCCACTTTCCACATCATGTTGGTGATTCGCCGACATGTTTACACTCTCCGTCATTAAGGAGTAGCGAGAAGGGGCGGGGAAAGTAGTGTAACGAACGTCAGGGGCGGGAAAGCGTGCGGAGCGTCACGCATGCGCACTGTATATAACTCCAAAAAACATTGTTGAAAGCGACGTTCAGTGAGTGGAAGAAGGTCGGAGGAGACGAACGTGTAGATCGCGGGTACGTAACATTTTTCATACTTGATATGTCGAGGGTTGAGCGGCCCCGAACAGCAAATGTAGTGACCGTACAGACCTTTAAATTTGGCTGTGTCCAGGAGCATTAAACCTATAAACATTCATTCACTGTATGTTCGGGGCCGGGGTTGGGCAATATGCATGTAACTTGGCGCTTGCTTCCCGTGCTGTTAGTACTGGCCGTGCACAAAGTGTCATTTTTTAATTGTGAATAAACTTTGAAAAGTCAATCGCGGCTCTAAATGAATTCTTGCCTCCCGGCAAATGGCAAGACATTGAAAAGTGAGTTGTACCTGCAAAATTAAAACGTGGGGGTTCCCCCAAATTCGAGTTGCAGGCCCTTCAGGTCTGTCAAGGATTTTAAGGGGAACTCCACCCCCAAATCAGGAAAAAAAAGGGCGTGGAGTCCCCCCCAAAATCCACAACAGACCCTTTATCCGAGCACGCAACCTGGCCGGCCGCAGGGGAAGAGGGGGGGACGAGAGAGCGCCCCCCCTCCCTCCTGAACCGTACCAGGCCACATGCCCTCAACATGGGGAGGATGTCCCCATGTTGATGGGGACAAGGGCCTCATCCCCACAACCCTTGCCCGGTGGTTGTGGGGGTCTGCGGGCGGGGGGCTTATCGGAATCTGGAAGACCCCTTTAACAAAGGGGACCCCCAGATCCCGGCCCCCCCCTATGTGAATTGGTAAGGGGTACATTGTACCCCTACCATTTCACGAAGAAAGTGTACAAAATGCAAAAAATGACAGTAGTCAGTTTTTGACAATTCCTTTAATTTTTAGTTTGGCTTTCTTCCATCTTCTTCCTTCTTCTTCTTTTCTCGCTTCGTGTTTCTTCCTCCATCTTCCTCTTCCTCTTCATCTTCCTTCTTCCTTCGGTGTTCTCGTCCTCATCTTGCTCCGGGTTCTTCTTTCTCCGGCCGCTCCATTTGAATTGGAGGTTCCCGCTGTGGGACGCTCAGTTCATCAGTTCTCCTCTTGGTCCGGCGACCCCGCCCCCCTCTGACGCACAGAGATTTCACAGGTACTTTCCCCGTGCAGTCAGAGGGGGGCGGGTCCCCCGGCTCGCAGCGGACCTAGAGGAGAACTGCCTAACTTTGCGTCACACAGCGGGAAACTCCAATTCAAACGGAGCGGCGGGAGAACAAAGAAGAAGCCGAAGCAAGATGCGGACGAGAAGCCCGAAGCAAGAAGGAAGATGAAGATGAAGAGGAAGATGGAGGAAGAAACTCGAATGCAGAAAAGAAGAAGGAAGAAGATGGTTGAAAAACAAAACCAATAATAAAGGAATTGTCAAAAACCGTGTAGTGTCATTTTTTAGATAATGCCATTTTTTAAGGTGAAATGGTAGGGGTACAATGTCCCCCATTACCATTTCACATAGGGGGGGCGGGATCTGGGGGTCCCCTTTGTTAAAGGGGTCTTCCAGATTCCGATAAGCCCCCCGCCCGCAGACCCCCACAACCACCGGGCAAGGGTTGTGGGGATGAGGCCCTTGTCCCCATCAACATGGGGACATCCTCCCCATGTTGAGGGCATGTGGCCTGGTACGGTTCAGGAGGGAGGGTGGCCGCTCTCGTCCCTCCCTCTTCCCCTGTGGCCGGCCAGGTTGCGTGCTCGGATAAGGGTCTGTTATGGATTTGGGGGGGGACTCCACGCCATTTTTTCCCATAATTTGGGGGGGAGTTCCCCTTAAAATCCTTGACAGACCTGAAGGGCCTGGTATGGATATTTGGGGGAACCACAATGCTTTCCCAATGTTTGTATCAATGACTTTCCTATGTATTGCAATTGACAGGAGACAACAATTAATTATACCCAGGAGTGAATTTAGTTTTAATTTTTTTAAAACAAAAATGACACTTGGTGCAGGGACAGTTCGAGGTACTCCTTTATTTTTGGGGAGTCCTTTTATTCCCACGATTTACAGGGCAACATTTACTTCAATGGGGTTTGGGTTCGGGGAAAGTCAGGTCACGAACTCTAGCTTTTTACAAAGTTAGCTAAAAAGAGTTCAACACAAACATCCAGGTGTCCACTCAACTCTATGATGACTGATCAATTGCTACGTTAGTGGCCTATATATGGTGAGAAAGATTTGGAGTAGTCCTGACTGACATTCCTTTTTTTGATTTGGGTTTTGAATTGCAGAGAAAATGAAGGTATTTAAGGACCCAGATTTTATGTTGGAATTCCTGCAAAGATGGAAGAATCTTCCAATTTTATGGCAGACTAAAAATAAACATAATAAAAATAAAGAAGCCAGGAAGAGAGCACTGGAGACCTTGCTGGAATTTGTGAAAACTCAGATTCCCACAGCAACACTACAGGATCTGAACACAAAAATTGGGACCATTAGAGGCACATACCGGGCTCAACGGAATAAAGTGCTAAAATCCCTGCGGTCAGGAGCAGGTGCAGAGGACCGATACATCCCAAATCTGTGGTACTATCAGCACCTGAGTTTCCTGGATGAACACCTGGAATCCAGGGAATCCGTTTCCAGCCTTCCACCCAGAACGACCTCCAGCCTTCCTTGCAGCCAACCCTCCAGCCAACCCTCCAGCCTTCCCTGCAGCCAACCCTCCAGCCTTCCCTGCAGCCAACCCTCCAGCCTTCCCTCCAGCCTTCCCTCCAGCATTCCCTGCAGCCAAGCCTCCAGCCAAGTTGAGGTCTCTTTGGAGGAACAACCTCAAGTCCTGGAGGAGCCTGATTTAAATATTTGGAGCCAGGTATAATATTTCACAAAATATTTAGAGTAATAAAAGTTGAATGTTGTAAAAGTTTGTAAAAAAGTGTGAAAAATGTTAAGAGTTATAAAAAAGTGTCTGACATATCAATAGACAGCAGTGGCCAAAAATTAAGGGCACCAAAAAGAAATATACTGGTGTCAGAATGATTCACTTTAATATTTAGTAGCATTCAATTAACAAATGTCATGAGGTGACAAATGTGTGTGAAAGATGAAGGCAAAACTAACTCGATGTACCTTTTTTAAACAGGATGAGGAGACAGGCTCCAGTGGGACACACGAGGAGGCAGGTGCCACTGGAAGCCAGGAGGAGACAGGCCCCAGTGGGACACACAAGGAGGCAGGTGCCACTGGAAGCCAGGAGGAGGCAGGCCCCAGTGGGACCCAGGAAGAGGCAGGCCCCAGTGGGACCCAGGAAGAGGCAGGCCCCAGTGGGACCCAGCACAACACCAGGCCCCAGATCCCTCTGCTGCGGATTCCAGCAAAAAGATCAAGGAGGCTGCTTCAAATGGAGGAGGAGACCCAGGCCCTAATTAGGGAGGCTACTGCTGCACTCCGAGAGCCCCCCACCGCTGCAGAGGGATTTGCTGCCCTTACTGGGGAGAAACTGCCCCAAATGGGACTGGACCAGAGGCTGAAATGTGAAACCCTAATATTGAAGGTGGTCAATATGGGCCTGTTGAACAAACTGAAGGATTTCACAGACGTTGTGGACCTTTCATATTTTTATGCTCAAGTTCCTGCCCCACTCCATGCTCCTGCCCCACTCCATGCTCCTGTAACAGTCCCTGCTCCTGTAACAGTCCCTGCTCCTGTTCCAGACCCTGCTCCTGCTCCAGTCCCTCCTCCACGGACACAGCCTCCAAGGAAGGCTGCAGGGAAGGTCAAACAAAAAACCCGAAAATGAGCCCAGGATATGTGCCTCACATGGGCCCAATTTTTGTCTTCACATGCTTTGGTGTTTGCTGTGGTGATCTGGGTCTGCACTAATTTCAGCAGGGTCTCCAGTGCTGGCTTCCTGGCTTCTTGATTTGTACTTTACATATGGTTTTGTTTTGGCTTACCTTTTAATTTGTTATTAGGCCATAATAAATGGAATTTTTTTTGTAAGATACAAAATGAACATGTGTTTTTCTGCTAAATAGCCAGTTTGTAAGTGAGTAGGCAGGGACAGTGGATAAAAAATTGTGAAATTAACAAGGGACACTAACCTCATTGAGGCCAAATTAGAATAAATAATAATGTTGTGGTAACTTGACACACTCCAAAATAGCAAATAATATGTAAAAACAGTCTAAAATCTAATACCACAAATTAAAACCTAAAAAAATAAAAAAATAAATAATGTAAAAATGTTTGGGTATTTAGGGAGATCTGGCTCACCAAAATAGAGATTAATCATGATAAAACAATAAATACTAAAGAACAAAGATTGTCCTAACTCTGGGAGAATATCAGCAGCAAGAGAATTGGAATATTGCAGCATTAGAACGAAGAAAAGAATGCGCTGCATTAAACGATGTAATAATTTCATGCATGACGAATGTGCCATCTCCATTCCGAACAGTAGTTTTACCAGAACGAGCGCTCCCTTCTCCTCACTTGCTTCTGATCATGCGCGCTTTTTTCACGTCGTTAAAGCCTACACACGATCATTTTTCATGATGAAAAAAACGACGACGTGAAAAACGGCGAGAAAATTTAGAACATGTTCTAATATTTCTCGTCGTTTTTAATGCCGTTTTTCTCGTTGAAAATAACGACATAAAGCCCACAGACGATCGGTTTTCTCTGCGAAAAAAAAAAATGCCGTTATTCTCGTCGAGAAAAGCGGTCGTGTGTACGCGGCATAAGGGGAAAAAAAAGGCACTTTATTGTTCTCTTTTCCAAAAGACCCATAGGGCAAAAAAAAAAAAAAAGCATTTTATTTTGCTCGTGCAAAAAAAGACCCGTTTAGGGCAAAAAAAAAAAAAAAATTGCACTTTAATGTACGCTTGCAAAAAACGCCGTTTAGGGGCACAAAAAAAAGTTTGCAGTGTGTTATACATATTTTGAGGTGTGTGAAATATACAATTTCTTTATAGTTTTCTCCTACGTTGCTATACTAAAAAAACAACATTTTTTTTGAATAGCATTTTCTGCAGTTCTGTAGCTGTGCGATTCAGCGGTTACGTACTGTGGGTGTGTTCTGCTCTTCCAAAAAACGCAGTTTAGTGGCACCAAAAAAAGTTTGCAGTGTGTTATACATATTTTGAGGTGTGTGAAATAAACAATTTCTATATAGTTTTCTCCTACTGTGCTATACTAAAAAAAAAACATTTTTTTTTAATAGCATTTTCTGCAGTTCTGTGTTTTATTTTTTTTATGTTATTTTAAGTTATTTCCCTATCCACATTTGTTTGCAGAGCACTTGCCATGCTCTTAACAACATTTTGCTGCCATTTGCAGCCCTCTAGCCCTTTCCATTACCTTTTTAGAGCCTTTTTAGTCCTTAGAAGTCCGGGTCCCCATTGACTTCAATGGGGTTCGGGTTCGGGTCCGGGTTCGGGTTAAAGTTCGGTCCCGAACCCGAACTTTTTTCCGAAGTTCGGCCGAACCCGTCGAACCCGAACATCCAGGTGTCCGCTCAACTCTAGCCAGAACCCTTTCACCTGGCTTCCTTTATAATCTCCTCCCAGCCTGACTCCACCCCAGGCCCTATCACAGAACACTATATTAACCTGTGCACTGCAAGCCTGCTTTGCTGATCAACGTGTTTGTTAGGCATTGTGTGTTTGGGTTCCTGCCTGCCATGTGCTACGTCTGTCTCTCTGTTACATATTTTGGCTTGTCCCCGACTATCCCTGTCTGCTCGTGACCCTTGACCTTCGGCTCGTTCTTTCGTTATCCTTGTCTGCTTGTGGCCCCTGACCTTCAGCTTGTTATTAGTTTCTCTCATATCTTGTGCTGCTGCTTCCCCTCTTTTCCCCTTATCCTACGGGGCATGAGCTAGGAAACTCCAGGGGCCACGACCTGGTCCCAGCCTGCAGCATAACATCCTCACCACTAGAGGCTCTGGAGAAGACCTGCTGGGTCTTAGACTCCGCGCCCTGGGGAATCTTGGCTCTAGCTTCCGTTAGGATCCCGGTTGTGCTCCTCTGGTCCCGCTTTCCACAACCACCCAGTTTCCTATCCGCAGAAGCCAGCCATAGGGTTCACTACCTTGCGGTGCACTCCTGTCCCCATACGGTGTGCATCTGTCACCTGGCCACAGGTGACCTGACAGTTTGATCAGCCATGAACCCGGCTGACATCCCGCTCCCCGCAGATGATCCATTGCAGGGCATAGTTTGCAGACTTGAAACCCAGGAATCGAATCAGACTCAGGTGATGCGATTCCTCCAGGATCTGGCTTCTCGCTTCGAGCAGCTTCAGGCCTCCTTGGGAACCCTGAATCCGCAACCTCAAATACAACCAGCGGCTGCACCTATTGCACCAGTCGCAGACACACACTCACTACAACTGCCAGCTCCGTCCCGTTTCTCTGGGGACTCCAAGGCTTGCAGGGGGTTCCTTAGCCAATGCACGATTCATTTTGAGCTCCAGCCCCAAAACTTCCTGTCTGATCGGGCTAAGGTAGCCTATATCATTTCCCTCCTCTCTGGTGAAGCTTTAGCCTGGGCAGCCCCTCTGTGGGAACTGAATGATCCAGTGGTTTCTAGCCTGTCTGGCTTCTTGAAACTTTTTCGGAATATCTTCGAAGAACCGGCTCGTGTCTCTTCAGCGGCCAGCGCCCTTTTACGTCTCCGCCAAGAGTCTGCTTCTGTGGGACAGTATGCCCTTCATTTCCGCATACTGTCGGCTGAGTTGAGCTGGAACAATGAGGCCTTAGTCGCAACCTTTTTGCATGGCCTGTCCGATAGAGTGAAGGATGAATTAGCAGGAAGAACCATCCCCACTGATCTGGCCGGCGTTATCTCCTTGTGTAACCAGATCGATATTCGCTTTCAGGAGAGGACCTTAGAAAAGCAACGCCAGCACTCCTTGGTTCTTAGTCAGCCTGAGCTCCCCTCTCTTCGACCCGTAGAGCATCTCCTACCAGCTGAGGAACCCATGCAGCTGGGTCGGACCAGGCTATCCCCCGAGGAACGTGCTAGGCGCAGAACTCTTGGTCTGTGTCTTTACTGTGGGGGCAAAGGTAATTTTCGTGACACTTGCTCTCTTTGTCCAGAAAAACATTCAGGTCCACTTCATCTGGAAAGTGGAGTATTGGACCCAGAAATATCACCTTCCCCTTCTCGTCTTCTGCTTTCTGTGTTCCTTCATGTTGGTGCTTCTTCTCATTCGGTCTCAGCATATCTGGATTCCGGAGCCGCTGGTAATTTCATGGACTGGGAAATCGCATCGTCCATGAGACTTACTCTTTTGCCCCTCACCACGCCATTGGTGGTCTTGGCGATTGATGGTACTGTTCTCCCAGGGGGACCTATCCGCTTCCAGACCCTCCCTGTTAAGATGTCGGTAGGGACACTCCACCAGGAGTGGATATCCTTCCTTATCTTACCCAAGGCCTCAACGCCTATAATTTTGGGTCTCCCATGGTTACAGCTCCATTCTCCTCATGTGGACTGGACTACTGGACAGATCCTGGCTTGGGGTCCCTCCTGTTCCTCGTCCTGCCTACCCAAGGTTGCCCCCTGTGAACCTGAGCCGGTCATTCATTCCAGGTTGCATAACCATTTACATTTCTCTGTCCCTAACCACCCTTGGTCGCACAGCCAGGCTAGCTTGTCTACAAGTCCTGCAGTCGCTACGTCTTGCGATGCGATTCAGGTAGTCGCTACACCTGATTCAGCTATTCACTCTGCCTCTGTACTAGTTATGCCAGTCCAGCCCATGCCCAGTGAGCCTCCTACTTTTTCTTGTTCAGGACATTCTGCTTGTCCTTCAGCTATTCAGATTGACTCCTGTGACATGTCACCTTCTAACCAACCTGACTTCAGGGTTCCACTGACATCTGCCCAGTCTGATGGTCCTGTGCAAGTTGACCAGTTCCCCTTTAAGGGTCTAGGGGACCCTCCTCAGTTTCCTGTTGATCCTCTCATGCCCTTGTTTATTCCTAGAGAGCCTTTGGTCCTCAATAGATCTTCTTGTCATCTCCCTACCTCGTTTTCGGTCTCTGAGGATAATCTTAAGTACGAGGTTAGACAAGTTCTGGATTCTCGGCTCTGCAGAGGCATTCTTCAGTACCTTGTGCATTGGAGAGGTTTTGGTCCTGAGGAGGCGTCTTGGATCGCTGCATCTGATGTCGCTGCACCTCATCTGTTGAGGAGGTTTCATCAGAGATTTCCCTTTAAGCCTGGGCCCAGGCGGGGGAGGGCCCATAAGAGGGAGGGTACTGTCATGGATATGCAGTAGTGTTTGTCTGTCAGCTTACCTTCCTTCCCATGTGTTCATCTTAGAGGCCAGAACCCTTTCACCTGGCTTCCTTTATAATCTCCTCCCAGCCTGACTCCACCCCAGGCCCTATCACAGAACACTATATTAACCTGTGCACTGCAAGCCTGCTTTGCTGATCAACGTGTTTGTTAGGCATTGTGTGTTTGGGTTCCTGCCTGCCGTGTGCTACGTCTGTCTCTCTGTTACATATTTGGCTTGTCCCCGACTATCCCTGTCTGCTCGGGACCCTTGACCTTCGGCTCGTTCTTTCGTTATCCTTGTCTGCTTGTGGCCCCTGACCTTCAGCTTGTTATTCGCTTCTCTCATATCTTGTGCTGCTGCTTCCCCTCTTTTCCCCTTATCCTACGGGGCGTGAGCTAGGAAACTCCAGGGGCCGCGACCTGGTCCCAGCCTGCAGCATAACATCCTCACCACTAGAGGCTCTGGAGAAGACCTGCTGGGTCTTAGACTCCGCGCCCTGGGGAATCTTGGCTCTAGCTTCCGTTAGGATCCCGGTTGTGCTCCTCTGGTCCCGCTTTCCACAACCACCCAGTTTCCTATCCGCAGAAGCCAGCCATAGGGTTCACTACCTTGCGGTGCACTCCTGTCCCCCTACGGTGTGCATCTGTCACCTGGCCACAGGTGACCTTGACAACGGCATGGTGACCAGGGTCAGAGTAATGGGTCATTGTCAAGGGAGCCCGGAGAGGAGGGATTTTGATGTGAGCTTTGTCACACACCTCATGGAGCTCTCTCCTGGTATGAGCTGATGAAGTCTTAAACCCTTGCAGTTTTTCACCTAAGTGCATAGAAAACTCTTGTAGTCCACCAGCCCCTCAGAGACCCTTTTTTACTAACCTGAGTACAATTGTTCCTGCACTGTTCCCGCTCCAGCTGGTGTCTCGGGTACTGATTGGATAGATTGATAGCAGCACAGCCGCTGTCAATCAAATCCAATGACGCGGCTGCTGGGGGCAGAGCTGAGTCCTGCTGTCTTTGTCAATGGACGCGGCAGCAGGACACGGGACTGCGCCCGCACGGGTGCCCCCTGAGGGTGAGCAGTTCTCTGGCCACTCGAGAAAAGGAGGCGCAGGAAAGCGCCACTGGGGGGTGACAGAAGAGGAGGATCAGAGCCACTCTGTGCATTTTGGTTTTGCACAGAGTGGCCCTGATCCTCCAACATGTTTGTTTGTTTTTTTGTTTATAAGAAATGAACCTTTAGTTATCCTTTTAGTCAAATGGTGTGATTTCTGGTTTGTGGCTCTTTCAAGGCAAGACCAGTTTAAGTTGGTAATGGTTACCTGACCTCCCTGATCCAGCTTGCCTGCACTTACCTGCACGGGTGCTTCGTTCCAGCTCCTCTCCAACCTGGTTTTCCCTGCCTGCTAAAACGCCGGGAGGCTGGCCTCAGACGCCATCTTGGGACTATCACGTGACCCAGCTCAGCATCTTCCGTTGCCATAGTTACCTATCGTCTAAGCCAATTGGCCACGCCCCCCTGCGGCCGGCCCACAGACTGATAGCACCAGTATAAAAGACATGCCGCCGGCACAGCCCGCGGCGTGCCCGTCAGAGGCGTGCCAGAGGCAAGTCCGTCTGGGCCCAGCGGACCAAGGTTTGCTCATTTCCATTAATTCAGTAACTGACTCAGAATCGTTATTTTCACACATACAAATACCTACATTTCAACACTCAAAGGGTAACCGCCCCATTTACTCTCAACAAGAATTATATCAGCTTAATCAGGGGACAGGTACCTTAAGTAAGGAAACACTAGAAGCATGCCAGGCCAACAGCATTAGTCAAAATAGTACATCCATTAAGCCAATTATCCCCCTTATCACCAGCAGAGCGGTTCCTCACTGCATTACTCAATTCAATAAAGGGGGCGTAATAAATGTCCGGTCCGCTGTCAAACATGCAAACAACCTATATGATCTACTGACAAATGAAAAATTTCAGTTCCTATCTCTCACTTAAACCTGGTTTGGCGAGGATTATAGCATCCACTTAGATGACCTTGTTCCACCAGGATATGACATACTTACAATAGACAGGGTAAACGGGGTGGAGGCAATGCACTGATTTATTAAAAAATAAGACGACAGTAAAGTTAGCCCAATATTTTTTATTTATTTTTATACTGTGAAAGATAATGTTACAGCAAGTAAATTGATACCCAACATGTCCCGCTCCAAAATTGCGCCCGCTTGTGGAATGCCGACAAACTTTTACCCTTTAAAAATCTCCATAGGCGACGTTTAAAAAATTCTATAGGTTGCATGTTTTCAGTTACAGAGGAGGTCTAGGGCTAGAATTATTGCTCTCGCTCTACAAATCGCGGTGATACCTCACATGTGGTTTGAACACCGTTTTCACGTGAGCACGGCAGGACGGAGCGCGTTTAAAAAAATAAATAAAAAATTCTTATTTATTTTACCTTTTTTTATTTTCACACTCTTCTTTTAAAAAAATAAAATAAAAATGTGTCACTTTTTTATTCCTATTACAAGAAATGTAAACATCCCTTGTAATAGAAAAAAAAAACATTGACAGGACCGCTTAAATTTAAGATCTGGGGTCAAAAAGACCTCAGATCTCATATTTACACTAAAATGCAATAGAAATAAAAATAAAATGTAATTTGGAAAAAGTCTCTTTAACCACTTGTTATCCAGCTGCTGCAGTTTTGCTTGCAGCAGAATGGTACGGCTGGTACCCGCAGCATGTACACGGAGCCAATGTTTGTGCCCGTCGGTAGTGATGAGCCGAACACCCCCGGGTTCGGTTCGCACCAGAACCCGCGAACGGACCGAAAGTTCGCACGAACATTAGAACCCTATTAAATACAATGGATGCGAACGTTCAGATTCTAAAGTGCTAATTATAACGACTATTATCCATGTTATTGTCCGAAACAGAGTTTGGGAACCCGGGTTCTGCACCAGGGGACATGTATCAATGCAAAAAGAAGTTTTAAAAACGGACGTTTTCCGGGAGCAGTCATTTTAATGATGCATAAAGTGGAGAAAAAAAAGTCAAATATTCCTTTAAATATTGTACCTGGGGGGTGTCTAAAGTATGCCTGTGAAGTGCCACGTGTTTCCCGTGTTTAGAACTGTCCCTGCACAAAATAACATTTCTAAAGGAAAAAAAGCCATTTAAAACTGCTTGCGGCTTTAATGCAATGTCTGGTCCCGGTAATATGGATGAAAATCTTTAGGAAAAATGGCATAGCTACCCCATCAACCCCCCCCCCCTACCCCAGCCCATTACCAGCCCCTTTGGGTCTTGTATGGATATTAAGGGGAACCCCGCACACAAAATAAAAAAGGCCCTATATACTCTGAACAGCCGTATACAGGCGGTGCATACAAGACAGGGACTGTAGGTTTGTTCTTATGTAGAATCTGTTTGTAATTTTGAACAGCTGCATTGTTTAAGTGTAGCTCCATGCCAAATTCCTTTTTTTTAGCTTTTTGGAAAACATAGGGAACGGTTATCACCCCTGTCACATTTTTTTTGCTGTCTGTGCCCCTGTTCAGAACATTTCACCTCACTTTGCGTCCCAATGACAACTGTTTTTGAAATGTGGTGTTTTTATTGAAACAAGGATTGGTGATAAAGCATCAGTAGAGAGGAGACACCTTTCTCCCATATTAATTCTTACAGGAGAGAATTTTCCTTCCAAGGGGTAGATTTCCTCTCACTTCCTGTTGTCTTCTTCCGTTTGCAAGTAGTAGTCGTTTGTAAGTTGGATGTTTGAAAGTAGGGACCTGCCGTATATACTCTGCAGAAATTGGCCCCTTAGGTGTTGGTGTTGGCACAACACTGAAAGCACTCACAGTTATTCTTGGTGGGTGCTGGAACGCCCTGCTGTCAACTATTATATCAGGAATTGTAATAACATATAATTGTTGATCAGTGGTAGTAAAAATTGGGCCTTTGATGGTGGTGCTGGTGCCACAACACTGTAAGGCCTGACAGTTACTCTTGGTGGGTGCAGCAATGGGCCCTGCTGTGAATTATTAGATCAATAATTATAATTGCATGCCCCTGTTGAATAGGGGCTGAAAAATTGGGCCTTTGGTGGTGGTGGTGGTGGTGATAGTGGTGCTGGTGCCACAACACTGTAAGGCCTGACAGTTACTCTTGGTGGGCGCAGCAATGGGCCCTGCTGTGAATTATTAGATCAATAATTATAATTGCATGCCCCTGTTTAACAGGGGCTGAAAAATTGGGCCTTAGGCACTGGTGGCACAACACTGCAACCCCTCACAGATACTGTACTTGGAACACAGCAATGAGGCCTGTTGCAAAGTATTGCATCAAAAATTGTAATTACACGCCCCTGTTAAACAGGGGCTGAAAAATTGGGCCTTAGGCACTGGTGGCACAACACTGCAACCCCTCACAGATACTGTACTTGGAGCACAGCAATGAGGCCTGTTGCAAAGTATTGCATCAAAAATTGTAATTACACGCCCCTGTTAAACAGGGGCTGAAAAATTGGGCCTTAGCCACTGGTGGCGGCACCCATAAACCAAAATGATCTTCCAAGCTATCATCATTAATCGGATCATTGAGGAGGAGGAGGAGGATAGCTAGTCAACATAACAGCACAGGAACTCAGCATCAGCATCAGTCTTGAAGGGATGTGACATTTTAAAATCAATTAGTCTGTTATATCAGCATCAGGTGTGTGGTAGCTGGTGGTGATCCAAGACTGGTTCATCTTGATGAAAGTCAGTCGATCAACCGAGTCGGTGGACAGGCGCACCCTGTGATCCGTGACAAATCCTCCAGCAGCACTGAATGTGCGTTCTGAAAGAACGCTGGATGCAGGACAGGCCAGTAGCTCAATTGCATACTGTGCAAGCTCTGGCCAGTGATCCATCCTCAAGACCCAGTAAGCCAGAGGATTTTCGGTGGGGAAGTTGTCCAAGTCTGACCTTGCCCCTAGGTATTCCTGCACCATGTATATCAGACGCTGGCAATGGTTGCTGGAACCGATCATACTTTGGGGCTGCGGACTAAAGAATTGTCTGAACGCATCGGTCAGACGGCCACCTTCCCCACCGCTCCTTCTTTGACTGCCCGAAGCCTCAGCAACTCGTTGTCCAGGACCAGGAGTTTGTAACCTCCCAGTCTCTGGGAACGCGTTGCACAGACCTTTCTGCAAGGCCTCCCGGAGTTGTCTCATCCTCTGCTCCCTCTGCGACGGTAAGATAAGGTCCGCAACCTTACCCTTGTACCGTGGATCAAGGAGAGTGGCCAGCCAGTAATGGTCCCTCTCCTTGATCCGAAGAATACGAGGATCCTTCCGCAGACTTTGCAGGATCAGGGAGGCCATGCAGCGTAGGTTAGCTGAGGCATTCAGTCCGGAGTCCTCTGGGTCACTAAGGACGACATGATCCGCAGCCACCTCCTCCCAGCCACGTACAAGTCCACTGGTTTCTTGGGACTGTAAATCATCCCTAAAAGACTGCTGCTGATGATGCTGAGTGCCAGCCTCCACCTCCATGCTGACACAATCCTCCTCCTCCTCCTCCTCCTCCTCTTCCTGTGCGATGGGTGGGACAGAAGGAACACTGTCTGGGTAAAGGGGGCCTTGAGAGGCAAGGAAGTCCTCCTCTTCCTGCCTCTGTTCTGCCTCAAGTGCCCTGTCCATTATTCCACGCAGAGTGTGCTCCAACAGGTGGACAAGAGGTACAGTGTCACTGATGCATGCACTGTCACTGCTCACCATCCTCGTGGCCTCCTCAAATGGTGCCAGGACAGTGCATGCATCCCTGATCATGCCCCACTGGCGTGGTGAAAAAAACCCGAGCTCCCCTGACCCTGTCCTGGTGCCGTAGTCGCACAGGTACTCATTGATGGCCCTCTGCTGCGTGTGCAGCCGCTGCAGCATGGCCAACGTTGAGTTCCACCTGGTGGGCATGTCACATATAAGGCGGTTCTTGGGCAGGTTCAACTCCTTTTGCAGCTCAGCCAGGCGAGCACTGGCATTATAAGATCTGCGGAAATGCACACAGACTTTCCTGGCCTGCCTCAGGACATCCTGTAAGCCCGGGTACCTGCCCAAGAACCGCTGCACCACCAGGTTAAGGACGTGAGCCATACAGGGCACATGGGTCAGTTGTCCCTGTCGGAGGGCGGAGAGGAGGTTGGTGCCATTGTCGCAAACCACCATTCCTGGCTTAAGCTGGTGTGGCGTCAACCACCTCTCGGCCTGCCCCTGCAGAGCAGACAGGACCTCTGCCCCAGTGTGGCTCCTGTCCCCCAAACACACCAGCGCAAGCACGGCATGGCATCTTTTTGCCTGCGTACTTGCGTAGCCCCTTGAACGCCTACGGAGCACCGCTTGTTCCGAGGACAAACCACAGGAAGAGGCCATGGAGGAAGAAGAAGAGGAGGGGGTGGAGGAGAGAGGTGTGTCACAACCAGTAGTAGCATTTTGGAGGCGTGGCGGTGGAACAACCTCCAACACTACTGCACCTTGTCCTGCATCCTTCCCAGCTGCCAAAAGAGTGACCCAATGGGCCGTGAAAGAAAGGTAACGTCCCTGTCCATGCCTGCTGGACCATGAGTCAGCGGTAATATGCACCTTACCGCTGACCGCCCTGTCCAGCGAGGCCAAGACATTGCCTTCCACATGCCTGTAGAGAGCCGGAATCGCCTTCCGTGCGAAAAAGTGGCGTTTGGGAACCTGCCACTGAGGAACCGCACATTGCACAAACTCACGGAAGGGGGCCGAGTCTACCAACTGAAAAGGCAGCAGTTGAAGCGCTAGCAATTTAGCCAAGCTAGCATTCAACCGCTGGGCATGTGGATGGCTGGGAGTGAACTTCTTTCGACGGTCCA
This sequence comes from Rana muscosa, assembly GCA_029206835.1. Lineage (NCBI taxonomy): Eukaryota > Metazoa > Chordata > Amphibia > Anura > Ranidae > Rana > Rana muscosa. The sequence continues at coordinate 197,587,544 of CM055128.1, forward strand.
GCAGCTGGGGCAGGGCAATTTGCCTGCTAGAATCGGACGTTGGTGTACTGCTAGCAGAGTGCCCGCAAGTACTTGGCTGTGACACACCTAATTCTACACCTTCATTCCTCTCAGAGCAGGTTTCAGAGAGGACTGAAGGTATAGTGGGGTTGGAGATCCCAGCTGATGCGGTGCAAGAAGAGGTCAGCTTTGTTCTTTGGTGTGGGTCTTTAAGGTAGGCTTGCCAACGAGCTGCATGGCAGGTCAACATATGTCTGATCAAGCATGTGGTGCCCAAGCGGCTGATGTTTTGGCCACGCGATATACGCTTGAGACATATGTTGCAAACAGCAGCTGTGCGATCTGATGCACTCGCCTCAAAAAAGGCCCACACCAAAGAACTTTTTGAATGACGGGCAGAGGCAGCGCCCTGCACAGGCGGAGCTCTGCGGTGTGATTCCGTCGGTGTGCTGCCCATACGCTGGCCACTCAAGGGCATCCTGCCTCGTTGGAGATGTGCCTCCTCCTCATCCTCCTCCTCCTCCTCCTCTCTCCTATTAGGCACCCACGTGGAGTCAGTGACCTCATCATCCTCTCCCTCCTCATCACTGGAGCCAATCTGGCAGTATGCTGCAGCTGCTGGAGCATGACTGCCAGATTGGTGTCCTTCTTGAGCATCCCCTCTCTCTGCTCTCACGCTACTGCCTTCCTCTAGCTGGGTATCATCATCAGATCCTTCGAAACGCTGGGCATCCTCCTGGAGCATGTACCCAACACTGTGCTCAAACAGTTCGGGGGACTCCTCAGGAGGAGGACATGGTGGGTCTAGGGAAGGATTGACTAATGAAGATAATGATACCAGAGAAGAGGACGCTTTGGCAGCTGCTTTGCCAGTACCCTGAGCCTGGGTGAGAGAGGATGAGGAGGATGAGGTGGGCTTGGTCATCCACTCTACCAAGTCTTCGGCATGATGTGGCTCAACATGTCCAGCTGCCGAAAAGAAGGACAAGCGTGTCCCATGGCCATGTGCTGATGACAATGCACCGCGTCCATGACCAGCACTGTTGCCCCCAGACACAGAGCCTGCTTGCCCTCTTTTTTTGCCTCCTGACTGTCTGCCTCTCCTTGTTTGCCTTCCAGACATTTTAATGGATGGCCTGCAGGGAGATGGGAAAAACAGCAATAAGGGCTACCTTCAGGTGTATACTGTGCAGGAGGCTTAGCAACAATGACACTGACACTGTCCCCTGCCTATCCTTCTCTGTCCCTAAACACAAGGATTTGCAATATGCTTCAGCAAGATTGGTTTAGCACAGAACAGCACACTGACAGTTTCCACGAGTGTCCTTCTCTGTCCCTAAACTCAAGGATTTCAAATATGGTTCAGCAAAATTGGTTTAGAACAGAATAGCACACTGTCAGTTTCACTCACTGTACCTCTCTGTCCCTACAAACAAGATTTAGCACAGAATAGCACACTGATAGTTTCCACGAGTGTCCTTCTCTGTCCCTAAACTCAAGGATTTCAAATATGGTTCAGCAAAATTGCTTTAGAACAGAATAGCACACTGTCAGTTTCACTCACTGTACCTCTCTGTCCCTACAAACAAGATTTAGCACAGAATAGCACACTGATAGTTTCCACGAGTGTCCTTCTCTGTCCCTAAACTGAAGGATTTCAAATATGGTTCAGCAAGATTGGTTTAGAACAGAATAGCACACTGACACTTTCCCTCACTGTCCTACTCTGTCCCTACAAACAAGATTTAGCACAGAATAGCACACTGATAGTTTCCACGAGTGTCCTTCTCTGTCCCTAAACTCAAGGATTTCAAATATGGTTCAGCAAAATTGGTTTAGAACAGAATAGCACACTGACACTTTCCCTCACTGTCCTACTCTGTCCCTCCCTACAAACAAGATTTAGCACAGAATAGCACACTGATAGTTTCCACGAGTGTCCTTCTCTGTCCCTAAACTCAAGGATTTCAAATATGGTTCAGCAAAATTGGTTTAGAACAGAATAGCACACTGACCCTTTCCCTCACTGTCCTACTCTGTCCCTACAAACAAGATTTAGCACAGAATAGCACACTGATAGTTTCCACGAGTGTCCTTCTCTGTCCCTAAACTCAAGGATTTCAAATATGGTTCAGCAAAATTGGTTTAGAACAGAATAGCACACTGACACTTTCCCTCACTGTCCTACTCTGTCCCTACAAACAAGATTTAGCACAGAATAGCACACTGATAGTTTCCACGAGTGTCCTTCTCTGTCCCTAAACTCAAGGATTTCAAATATGGTTCAGCAAAATTGGTTTAGAACAGAATAGCACACTGACACTTTCCCTCACTGTCCTACTCTGTCCCTACAAACAAGATTTAGCACAGAATAGCACACTGATAGTTTCCACGAGTGTCCTTCTCTGTCCCTAAACTCAAGGATTTCAAATATGGTTCAGCAAGATTGGTTTAGAACAGAATAGCACACTGACACTTTCCCTCACTGTCCTACTCTGTCCCTACAAACAAGATTTAGCACAGAATAGCACACTGATAGTTTCCACGAGTGTCCTTCTCTGTCCCTAAACTCAAGGATTTCAAATATGGTTCAGCAAAATTGGTTTAGAACAGAATAGCACACTGACACTTTCCCTCACTGTCCTACTCTGTCCCTACAAACAAGATTTAGCACAGAATAGCACACTGATAGTTTCCACGAGTGTCCTTCTCTGTCCCTAAACTCAAGGATTTCAAATATGGTTCAGCAAGATTGGTTTAGAACAGAATAGCACACTGACACTTTCCCTCACTGTCCTACTCTGTCCCTACAAACAAGATTTAGCACAGAATAGCACACTGATAGTTTCCACGAGTGTCCTTCTCTGTCCCTAAACTCAAGGATTTCAAATATGGTTCAGCAAAATTGGTTTAGAACAGAATAGCACACTGACACTTTCCCTCACTGTCCTACTCTGTCCCTACAAACAAGATTTAGCACAGAATAGCACACTGATAGTTTCCACGAGTGTCCTTCTCTGTCCCTAAACTCAAGGATTTCAAATATGGTTCAGCAAAATTGGTTAAGAACAGAATAGCACACTGACACTTTCCCTCACTGTCCTACTCTGTCCCTACAAACAAGATTTAGCACAGAATAGCACACTGATAGTTTCCACGAGTGTCCTTCTCTGTCCCTAAACTCAAGGATTTCAAATATGGTTCAGCAAAATTGGTTTAGAACAGAATAGCACACTGACACTTTCCCTCACTGTCCTACTCTGTCCCTCCCTACAAACAAGATTTAGCACAGAATAGCACACTGATAGTTTCCACGAGTGTCCTTCTCTGTCCCTAAACTCAAGGATTTCAAATATGGTTCAGCAAAATTGGTTTAGAACAGAATAGCACACTGACCCTTTACCTCACTGTCCTACTCTGTCCCTACAAACAAGATTTAGCACAGAATAGCACACTGATAGTTTCCACGAGTGTCCTTCTCTGTCCCTAAACTCAAGGATTTCAAATATGGTTCAGCAAAATTGGTTTAGAACAGAATAGCACACTGACACTTTCCCTCACTGTCCTACTCTGTCCCTCCCTACAAACAAGATTTAGCACAGAATAGCACACTGATAGTTTCCACGAGTGTCCTTCTCTGTCCCTAAACTCAAGGATTTCAAATATGGTTCAGCAAAATTGGTTTAGAACAGAATAGCACACTGACACTTTCCCTCACTGTCCTACTCTGTCCCTACAAACAAGATTTAGCACAGAATAGCACACTGATAGTTTCCACGAGTGTCCTTCTCTGTCCCTAAACTCAAGGATTTCAAATATGGTTCAGCAAAATTGGTTTAGAACAGAATAGCACACTGACACTTTCCCTCACTGTCCTACTCTGTCCCTCCCTACAAACAAGATTTAGCACAGAATAGCACACTGATAGTTTCCACGAGTGTCCTTCTCTGTCCCTAAACTCAAGGATTTCAAATATGGTTCAGCAAAATTGGTTTAGAACAGAATAGCACACTGACACTTTCCCTCACTGTCCTACTCTGTCCTAGGGATGAGCCGAACACCCCCGGGTTCGGTTCGCACCAGAACCTTCGAACGGACCAAAAGTTCGCGCGAATTTTCGAACCCTATTCGTTATAATGGATGCGAACGTTCGAAATCAAAATTGCTAATTACAACGGCCAATATGCATGTTAATGTCATAAAACAGGTTTGGGGACCCGGGTCCTGCCCCAGGGGACATATATCAATTGTGACAGCAGGAAGGTAAAGTCACCTGGTTGCATCCAGGGGGGTAGATATATTTCGCCCAGATTCAGGCTTTACGCCGACTTATACAACTAGGTGGAGAGTTGTATAAGGCTAGTGGGCTCATGGATGACTCATACCTCTAGGGAGAGTGTGGGGCGTCGTGCAGACAGAGATGAGGAGACCAGCTGAACCTTGTCAGCTCATTTAGGCCTCTATAAGAACTCCCAGCTTCATTAGATGTTAGCTCATGCCTGGAACCAGACCTGTGTGGACTGTCTAGGGAGAGTGAACCCCTGTGCGGTGAGGCAAAGCCTGTGTGGCTATTTGTTTGGACTTTTACTAAACCAGGGACTTAGGGACTAGGACAGCACTAGGCTGATCCCAGTTGTTAGTTAGGAAACCTGTATGTTTAGTCAGAGGTCAACTTGACCAGGATTTATTTTGGTTATGTTTCTTTTGCTTTGCTGTGTTTTGTCACTGTAAATAGAAAATAAACCGCACCTTTTTTTGATTTTGAAAACCACAACCTCCGTTTGCTGGGCCTGTTTTGTGTGGGGAGCCCATCCCGGGGGTCACACACACCCGCTGCCGAGCTAACCCCCTCACAGTTGGTGGAGAACCAGTGGCAGTTTTTTTTAAGCCAGCATGGAGGAGATACTGAAGCAGCTGGCTCTAGCAAATGCCAATCAACAGCAGACAAATGCAGGTTTGCAAAGGAGCCTTGCAGCCCAGCAGCAGACAAACGCAACTTTGCAACAGAGTCTGGAGGCTCAGCAACGAGCCCAGCAGCAATCTGAGGCCCGCTTCATAGACCTGTTACAGAAGCAAGAGCAGAGACTACAACAACAGATGGAAGCAGTAATGCAGCAACGTCCGCAGACCAGTGAGGAAAGCCGTCCCACTAATACCGCGTCCTTTGGGGTGAGTCGTTTATTGACAAAAATGACTGGAGAGGATGATCCAGAGGTATTTTTGACCACATTTGAAAGGACCGCTGAAAGAGAAAAGTGGCCTGAGGAGCAGTGGGCTGGACTGGTGGCTCCTCTGTTAACTGGTGAATCGCAGAAAGCTTACTATGACCTAGAGCCTAACCAAGCAAAAGACTATGTGATGCTAAAAGCTGAAATATTGGCAAGGCTGGGTGTCACCCAGGCTGTCCGGGCTCAGCGTGTGCATAACTGGACTTTCCAGCTTGGAAAACCCCCCAGGTCTCAAATGTATGATCTCATTCACCTGAGCAGAAAGTGGCTACAGCCAGAGACTTTGTCCGCACCAAAGATTGTGGAACGTGTTGTAATGGATCGGTTTTTGAGAGCTCTTCCTACTGCCATCCAAAAGTGGGTAAGCCATGGAGACCCAGAGACGGCCGATGGTCTTGTGGATCGTGTGGAGAAATACTTGGCTACAGAGAACCTGACGGCCTCTTCCAGAGACACTCGGACTTTCCACCCTAAGACCAGACCATCCCCAGGGGCGGATAAGAGGATTCCAAGGGGTGAGGGTGGAGAGAGTGAGAGGGTGGGAGCTCTACCCCAAGTTTGGCGAGAACAGCCTGGGAAATCAGCGGCTCAAGAGGCGGTAAGAAGGATCGTTTGCTACCGCTGCCGGCAAGCGGGACATATTGCAGCCAATTGCCCGGTTGTGGAGGAACCCATGCAGTGTGACTTTCTGACGGGCAGACGTCAGTCGTTGTGTGCGACAGTCGCATGCACTGCCATTCGAGGAACTGAGAAACATTTATGCAAAATGTGTGTTAATGGTAGAAATGTTGTGGTATTGCTGGATTCAGGTAGCCTTGTGACCCTGATAAAGGCTGAGTTAGTTAAAACAGAGGTCTCTGGGAATAGCAAGGTAGCTGTTATTTGTGTGCATGGGGACACCCGAGAGTATCCAGTGACTACAGTGTGTTTCGAGACCCCCAAAGGTACCCTCTCTCATCCAGTGGGCTTAGTATCTCAGTTACCGCATGACGCCATTGTGGGAAGGGATTTTCCGAAGTTCTGGGAACTGTGGGATGATCCTGAGCCCCTCACTGGTGCCCCTATGTACCAGGAATGTGATAGCCAGAACTCCCCTGAGAGTGGTGAGGACTCTCCGGAATTTCCCTTATCAGTATTGGCAGGGGAGACTCAAGAAACTGGAGAGGAGCCCACCTCCTCAGACGAAAACCTACCGTCTGTGGAGTTTTCTGATCTTGAGGTTCACAGGGAAAACTTTGCCACAGAACAGTTGAAAGACCCCGCCCTAATAAAGGCACGGGAAAACGTAGTGAAAATAGATGGCGAGTTAGTGAACCCAGATAATACCTGCACTTACCCATACTTCAGCGTAGAGAAGGACCTACTGTATCGGGTGGCAAAAAGGGCAGAAGAAACCGTTGAGCAGCTTGTGGTGCCCAAACCTTACAGGAAGTTGGTGTTGGAGTTGGCCCATGGGCACATTCTTGGAGGTCATCTGGGGACAGAGAAAACCCGAGAGAGGGTATTACAGAGATTCTATTGGCCGGGGGTGATGAAGGACGTAGAAAATTATTGTTCCTCCTGCCCTGTGTGTCAGAGGTTGGCCCCGATGCCACATTTCCGTAGCCCGCTGGTCCCTCTACCCATCATTGAGGTCCCGTTTGAGAGGATCGCCATGGATTTGGTAGGTCCTATAATCAAGTCCGCTAGGGGGCACCAGTACATATTAGTTATAATGGACTATGCCACCCGTTATCCAGAAGCGATCCCTCTCCGAAATACCTCGGCCAAAACCATAGCCAAAGAGCTATCTCTTGTTTTTAGCCGGGTGGGTATTTGTAAAGAACTGCTTACGGACCAAGGTACACCCTTTATGTCCCGGGTTATGAAAGAGCTGTGTAAATTGTTCAAAGTGACGCAATTGCGTACGTCTGTGTATCACCCCCAAACCGATGGGCTGGTTGAAAGATTCAACAAAACCCTAAAACAAATGTTGAAGAAAGTGGTGGATAGAGATGGAAAGGATTGGGACTGTTTACTTCCTTATTTGATGTTTGCTATTAGGGAGGTGCCCCAATCCTCTACGGGATTCTCCCCCTTTGAGTTACTGTATGGGAGACACCCAAGAGGGCTGTTGGATATTGCCAAGGAAACTTGGGAAAGTGAGAGTTCTCCCCACAGGAGTGTGATTGAGCATGTCGCCCTGATGCAAGATCGAATTGCACAGGTAATGCCCATCGTGAAGGAACATTTGGCCCAAGCGCAGTTGGCACAGCAGAGAGTGTACAACCGTGGAGCCAAGACCCGTACCTTTTCCCCGGGGGATAGGATATTGGTACTTGTCCCTACGGTTGAAAGTAAATTCCTTGCCAAATGGCAAGGCCCCTACGAGATAATGGAAAAAGTGAGCGAAGTGAATTACAAGGTCAGACAACCAGGAAGGCGAAAGCCCGAACAGATCTATCACGTTAATCTGTTGAAAGCCTGGAGGGATAGAGAGTCCCTAGTCGCAGACACTTGGTCACCAGCTCAAACTGGTTGCGTGATTCCTGAGGTTGGAATAGCAGCCACCTTGTCACAACCCCAACAACAGGAGGTTAAGGAGTTTGTGCTTCGCAACAAGGAGGTATTCTCTGAGCTGCCGGGACAAACATCTGGGGTAGAGCATGACATCATTACCCCGCCCGGTGAAAGGGTGAAGTTAAAACCCTATCGGATCCCAGAGGCTCGACGGGAGGCAATACGGGAGGAAGTACAGAAAATGCTGAACTTAGGGGTGATAGAGGAGTCCCAAAGTGATTGGTCTAGTCCCATCGTGTTGGTGCCTAAACCGGATGGGAGCTGGCGATTTTGTAACGATTTTCATCAGTTGAACAAAGTTACAAAATTTGACACCTACCCCATGCCACGTATAGATGAGTTGATCGACCGGCTGGGAACAGCCCGATACATGACGACTCTTGACCTCACAAAAGGGTATTGGCAAATCCCCCTGGCCAAGTCGGCCAAAGAGAAAACCGCATTTGTAACCCCAGACGGGGCGTTCCAATACAAAAGAATGCCGTTCGGGTTACAGAATGCGCCAGCCACATTCCAGCGGAAAATGGACCAGATGCTGAGGCCCCATCGGAAGTATGCTGCGGCTTACCTGGATGACGTAATTGTCCATAGCACAGATTGGGCCTCACATCTGCCAAAAGTGCAAGCAGTCCTGGACTCTGTTCGGGAAGCGGGGTTTACGGCTAACCCCAAGAAGTGTACCATTGGGCAGGAGGAGGCCAAATATCTTGGGTACACCATTGGGAGGGGAGTAATAAAACCCCAACTCAACAAAGTCGAGGCCATCCAGAGTTGGCCACGTCCCAACAGCAAGAAGCAGGTACGAGCCTTTCTGGGAATCGCTGGGTATTATCGGCGATTCATTCCCCACTTTGCTTCTAAGGCTGTGCCCCTAACCAACCTGACGAAGGGGAAAGGGTCGGTCATGATTAAATGGACCCCCGAGGCTGAGGCAGCATTCCAGTTCTTGAAACAAGCCTTATGTAGCCAGCCAGTGTTGTACTCACCCGACTTCTCTAAAGACTTTGTCGTACAAAGTGATGCGTCAGATGTGGGGTTAGGAGCAGTATTGTCCCAGGTCTGGAACGGGGAAGAGCACCCAGTCATTTACCTCAGCAGGAAGTTGAAGTCCCATGAGGTAAATTACGCCACCGTTGAAAAGGAGTGCTTAGCGGTGAAGTGGGCTCTAGATTCCCTTCGGTACTACCTGCTAGGTAGGCACTTTGACATGGTTACGGATCACGCTCCGTTAAAGTGGATGGCTCAAAACAAGGAAACAAATAGAAGAGTGAATAGGTGGTTCCTGGCCCTCCAGGAATTCAACTTCACAGTAAAGCATCGCCCTGGCGTTCAAATGGGGAATGTGGATGCTTTGTCTCGAGTACATGAATGCCTGATTGCTGGTGTTCCAACCCCGAGGTTAAAACAAGAGGGGGGGTATGTGACAGCAGGAAGGTAAAGTCACCTGGTTGCATCCAGGGGGGTAGATATATTTCGCCCAGATTCAGGCTTTACGCCGACTTATACAACTAGGTGGAGAGTTGTATAAGGCTAGTGGGCTCATGGATGACTCATACCTCTAGGGAGAGTGTGGGGCGTCGTGCAGACAGAGATGAGGAGACCAGCTGAACCTTGTCAGCTCATTTAGGCCTCTATAAGAACTCCCAGCTTCATTAGATGTTAGCTCATGCCTGGAACCAGACCTGTGTGGACTGTCTAGGGAGAGTGAACCCCTGTGCGGTGAGGCAAAGCCTGTGTGGCTATTTGTTTGGACTTTTACTAAACCAGGGACTTAGGGACTAGGACAGCACTAGGCTGATCCCAGTTGTTAGTTAGGAAACCTGTATGTTTAGTCAGAGGTCAACTTGACCAGGATTTATTTTGGTTATGTTTCTTTTGCTTTGCTGTGTTTTGTCACTGTAAATAGAAAATAAACCGCACCTTTTTTTGATTTTGAAAACCACAACCTCCGTTTGCTGGGCCTGTTTTGTGTGGGGAGCCCATCCCGGGGGTCACACACACCCGCTGCCGAGCTAACCCCCTCACACAATGCAAAAAGAAATTTTAAAAACTAAAGTTTTTTCGGGAGCAGTCATTTTAATGATGCATAAAGTGAAAAAAAAAAAGTGAAATTTTCCTTTAAATATGGTACCTGGGGGGTGTCTAAAGTATGCCTGTGAAGTGGCATGTGTTTCCCGTGTTTAGAACTGTCCTTGCACAAAATGACATTTGTAAAGGAAAAAAAGAAGCCATTTAAAACCACTTGCGGCTTTAATGTCATGTCTTGTCCTGGCCGCCATATGGCTGAAAATCCTTGAGAAAAATGGCATGGCTACCCCATCACCCCCCCCCCACCCCAGCCCCTTTGGGTCTTGTATGGATACTAAGGGGGACCCCGCACCCAAAATAAAACCCTATACCTACAACCCTATATACTCTGAACAGCAGTATATAGGTGGTGCAAACAAGACATGGACTGTAGGTTTGTTCTTAAGTAGAATCTGAACAGGTACATTATGAAGTGTAGCTACATCCCAAAAAAATCAATTTTTAAGCTTTTTGGAGAACATAGGGAGGGGTTATCACCCCTGTAACATTTGCTGTCTTTGCACATCTGTTCAGAACATGTCACCTCACTTTCCGTCCCAATGACAAATGTTTTTGGAAAAGTGGGGTTTTAATTGAAACAAGGATTGGTGATAAAGCATCAGTAGAGAGGAGATACCTTTTTCCCAAATTAAATCTAACAGGATAGAATTTTCCTTCCTAGGGGTAGATTTCCTCTCACTTCCTGTTTTCTCTTGCCGTTTGCAAGTAGGAGTCGTTTGTAAGTTGGATGTTTGAAAGTAGGGGCCTGCCGTATATACTCTGCAGAAATTTGCCCTATTAGATGTTGGTGTAGCCACAAGACTGGTGGGCACAGGAATGGGCCCTGCTGTGAGTTAATAGATCAAGATTTGTACTTGCATGCACCTGTTGAACCGGGCAGAAAAATTGGGCCTTTGGTGGTGGTGGTGGACGGTGTTGCCACAAGACTGTAAGCCCTCACAGTTACTCTTGGTGGGTGCAGGAATGGGCCCTGCTGTGAGTTATTAGATCAAGATTTGTAATTGCATGCACCTGTTGAACAGGGCAGAAAAATTGGGCCTTTGGTGGTGGTGGTGGTGGTGGACGGTGTTGCCACAAGACTGTAGGCCCTCATAGTTACTCTTGGTGGGCGCAGGAATGGGCCCTGCTGTGAACTATTAGATCAAGATTTGTAATTACACGCCCCTGTTAAACAGGGGCTGAAAAATTGTGCCTTAGGCATTGGTGCTGGTGCCACAACACTGCAACCCCTCACAGATACTGTACTTGGAGCACAGCAGTCACACCTGTTGCGAAGCATCTTTTTAAAAAATTGTAATTACACGCCCCTGTTATACAGGGGCTGAAAAATTGTGCCTTAGGCACTGGTGCTGGTGCCACAACACTGCAACCCCTAACAGATACTGTACTCTGAGCACAGCAATGAGACCTGTTGCAAAGCATTGCCTAAAAATTGTAATTACACGCCCCAACAGGGGCTGAAAAATTGTGCCTTAGGCACTGGTGCTGGTGCCACAACACTGCAACCCCTCACAGATACTGTACTCTGAGCACAGCAGTCACACCTGTTGCGAAGCATCTTTTTAAAAAATTGTAATTACACGCCCCTGTTATACAGGGGCTGAAAAATTGTGCCTTAGGCACTGGTGTGGTGGCATGGATCATTGAGGAGGAGGAAGAGGATAGACAGTGAACATAACAGGACAGTCACTCAGCATCAGCATAGGCAGTCTTGAAGGGATGTGACATTATAAATTATTCCGTTATATCCGCTTCAGGTGTCTGGTAGCTGGTGGTGATCCAAGACTGATTCATTTTTATGAAGGTCAGTCGATCAACCGAGTCGGTGGACAGGCGCACCCTATGATCGGTGACAAATCCTCCAGCAGCACTGAATGTGCGTTCGGAAAGAACGCTGGATGCAGGACAGGCCAGTAGCTCAGTTGCATACTGTGCAAGCTCTGGCCAGTGATCCATCCTCAGGACCCAGTAAGCCAGAGGATTTTCGGTGGGAAAGGTGTCCAAGTCTGACCTTGCCCCTAGGTATTCCTGCACCATGTATATCAGACGCTGGCGATGGTTGCTGGAACCGATCATACCTTGGGGCTGCGGACTAAAAAATTGTCTGAACGCATCGGTCAGACGTCCACCTTCCCCACCGCTCCTTCTGCTACTGACCGAAGCCTCAGCAACTCGTTGTCCAGGACCAGGAGTTTGTAACCTCCCAGTTTCTGGGAACGCGTTGCACAGACCTTTCTGCAAGGCCTCCCTGAGATGTCTCATCCTCTGCTCCCTCTGCGACGGCAAGATAAGGTCCGCAACCTTACCCTTGTACCGTGGATCAAGGAGAGTGGCCAGCCAGTAATGGTCACTCTCCTTGATCCGAAGAACACGAGGATCCTTCCGCAGGCTTTGCAGGATCAGGGAGGCCATGCAGCGTAGGTTAGCTGAGGCATTCGGTCCGGAGTCTTCTGGGTCACTGAGGATGACATGATCGCCAGCCACCTCCTCCCAGCCACGTACAAGTCCACTGGTTTGTTGGGACTGTACATCATCCCTAAAAGACTGCTGCTGCTGATGCTGAGTGCCAGGCTCCACCTCCATGCTCACACAATCCTCCTCCTCCTCCTCCTCCTCTTCCTGTGTGATGGGTGGGACAGAAGGAACATTGTCTGGATAAAGGGGGCCTTGAGAGGCAAGGAAGTCCTCCTCTTCCTGCCTCTGTTCTGCCTCAAGTGCCCTGTCCATTATCCCACGCAGCGTATGCTCCAACAGGTGGACAAGAGGTACAGTGTCACTGATGCATGCACTGTCACTGCTCACCATCCTCGTGGCCTCCTCAAATGGTGAGAGGACAGTGCATGCATCCCTGATCATGCTCCACTGGCGTGGGGAAAAAAAGCCAAGCTCCCCTGACCCTGTCCTGGTGCCGTAGTCGCAAAGGTACTCATTGATGGCCCTCTGCTGCGTGTGCAGTCGCTGCAGCATGGCCAACGTTGAGTTCCACCTGGTGGGCATGTCACATATTAGGCGGTTCTTGGGCAGGTTCAGCTCCTTTTGCAGCTCAGTCAGCCGAGCACTGGCATTATAAGATCGGCGGAAATGCACACAGACTTTCCTGGCCTGCCTCAGGACATCCTGTAAGCCTGGGAACCTGCCCAAGAACCGCTGCACCACCAGGTTGAGGACGTGAGCCATACAGGGCACATGGGTGAGCTGCCCCTGTCGCAGGGCGGAGAGGAGGTTGGTGCCATTATCAGAAACGACCATTCCTGGCTTAAGCTGGCGTGGCGTCAACCACCTCTCGGCCTGCCCCTGCAGAGCTGCCAGAACCTCTGGCCCAGTGTGGCTCCTGTCCCCCAAACACACCAGCGCAAGCACGGCATGGCATCTTTTTGCCTGCGTACTCGCGTAGCCCCTTGTACGCCTACGGAGCACCGCTGGTTCCGAGGACAGAGCACTCGAAGAGGACATGGAGGAAGAAGAAGAGGAGGGGGTGGAGGAGAGAGGTGTGTCACAACCAGTAGTAGCATTTTGGAGGCGTGGTGGCGGAACAACCTCCAACACTACTGCACCTTGTCCTGCATCCCTCCCAGCTGCCAATAGAGTGACCCAATGGGCCGTGAAAGAAAGATAACGTCCCTGTCCATGCCTGCTGGACCATGAGTCAGCGGTAATATGCACCTTACCGCTGACCGCCCTGTCCAGCGAGGCATGGACATTGCCTTCCACATGCCAGTAGAGAGACGGAATCGCCTTCCGTGAGAAAAAGTGGCGTTTGGGAACCTGCCACTGAGGAACCGCACATTGAACAAACTCACGGAAGGGGGCCGAGTCTATCAACTGAAAAGGCAGCAGTTGAAGTGCTAGCAATTTAGCCAAGCTAGCATTCAACCGCTGGGCATGTGGATGGCTGGGAGTATACTTCTTTCGACGGTCCAGCAGCTGGGGCAGGGAAATTTGCCTGCTACAATCGGACGTCGGTGTACTGCAAGTACTTGGTTGTGACACACCTAATTCTACACCTTCAGTCCTCTCAGAGCAGCTTTCAGAGAGGACTGAAGATATAGTGGGGATGGAGATCCCAGCTGATGAGGAGCAAGGAGAGGTCCGCTTTGTTCTTTGGTGTGGGTCTTTTATGTGTGCTTGCCAACGAGCTGCATGGCAGGTCGACATATGTCTGCTCATGCTTGTGGTGCCCAAGCGGCTGATGTTTTGGCCACGCGAGATACGCTTGAGACAAATATTGCAAATAGCAGTGGTGCGATCTGATGCACTCGTCTCAAAAAAGGCCCACACCAAAGAACTTTTGTGATAACGTGCAGAGGCAGCGCCCTGCACAGGCGGAGCTCTGCGGTGTGGTACAGTTGCTGTGCTGGCCTCTAGCTGGCCTCCAGGGGGCATCCTGCCTCGTTGGACATGTGACGCTGCATCCTCCTCCTCCTCCTCCTCTCTCCCTTCAGGCACCCACGTGGAGTCAGTGACCTCATCATCCCCTCCCTCTTCACCACTAGAGCAAACCTGGCAGTAAGCTGCAGCTGGTGGAACACTACTGCCAGATTGCTGTCCTTCAGCATCCCCTCTCTCTGCGCGCACACTACTGACTTCCTCAAGCTGGGTATCATCATCCGAGCCTTCGAATCGTTGGGCATCCTCCTGGAGCATGTACCCAACACTGTGCTCAAACAGTTCGGGGGACTCCTCAGGAGGACATGGTGGGTCTAGGGAAGGGGTGGCTGATGATGCCATTGAGTACGCGTTGGCAGCTGCTCTGCCAGTACCCTGAGCCTGGGTGAGAGAGGATGAGGAGGATGAGGAGGGCTTGGTCATCCATTCTACCAAGCCTTCGGCATGATGCGGCTCCACATGTCCAGCTGCCGAAAACAAAGACAAGCGTGTCCCATGGCCACGTGCTGATGACGATGCACGACCACGTCCACGGCCAGCACTGTTGTCTCTAGAAACAGAGCCTGCCTGCCCTGTGTTCTTGCCTCGGCACGCTCTGCCTCTCCTTGGCGGTCTTCCAGCCATTGTAGTCGGTAGTGTATATAGTATAAAAAATAGAACTCCTATGTGTGCTCACAACACACTGTAGGTCCTATGGGTGCTGACACTAACACACTATAGGTACTATGTGTGCTGCTGACAAGAAAATATAGGAGCTCTGTTTGCTGCCACTAACACACTAGAAGTCCTATTGGTGCTTCTGAGATGAAAATATAGGAGCTCTGTGTGATGCCACTAACACACTAGAAGTCCTATGGGTGCTGCTGAGAAGAAAATATAGGAGCTCTGTGTGATGCCACTAACACACTAGAAGTCCTATGGGTGCTGCTGAGAAGAAAATATAGGAGCTCTGTGTGATGCCACTAACACACTAGAAGTCCTATGGGTGCTGCTGAGAAGAAAATATAGGAGCTCTGTTTGCTGCCACTAACACACTAGAAGTCCTATGGGTGCTTCTGAGAAGAAAATATAGGAGCTCTGTGTGATGCCACTAACACACTAGAAGTCCTATGGGTGCTTCTGAGATGAAAATATATAGGAGCTCTGTGTGATGCCACTAACACACTAGAAGTCCTATGGGTGCTGCTGAGAAGAAAATATAGGAGCTCTGTGTGATGCCACTAACACACTAGAAGTCCTATGGGTGCTTCTGAGATGAAAATATAGGAACTCTGTGTGATGCCACTAACACATTAGAAGTCCTATGGGTGCTGCTAAGAAGAAAATATAGGAGCTCTGTTTGCTGCCACTAACACACTAGAAGTCCTATGGGTGTTTCTGAGAAGAAAATATAGGAGCTCTGTGTGATGCCACTAACACACTAGAAGTCCTATGGGTGCTTCTGAGATGAAAATATAGGAACTCTGTGTGATGCCACTAACACACTAGAAGTCCTATGGGTGCTGCTGAGAAGAAAATATAGGAGCTCTGTTTGCTGCCACTAACACACTAGAAGTCCTATGGGTGCTTCTGAGATGAAAATATAGGAGCTCTGTGTGATGCCACTAACACACTAGAAGTCCTATGGGTGCTTCTGAGATGAAAATATAGGAGCTCTGTGTGATGCCACTAACACACTAGAAGTCCTATGGGTGCTGCTGAGAAGAAAATATAGGAGCTCTGTTTGCTGCCACTAACACACTAGAAGTCCTATGGGTGCTGCTGAGAAGAAAATATAGGAGCTCTGTGTGATGCCACTAACACACTAGAAGTCCTATGGGTGCTGCTGAGAAGAAAATATAGGAGCTCTGTTTGCTGCCACTAACACACTAGAAGTCCTATGGGTGCTGCTGAGAAGAAAATATAGGAGCTCTGTGTGATGCCACTAACACACTAGAAGTCCTATGGGTGCTTCTGAGATGAAAATATAGGAGCTCTGTGTGATGCCACTAACACACTAGAAGTCCTATGGGTGCTGCTGAGAAGAAAATATAGGAGCTCTGTTTGCTGCCACTAACACACTAGAAGTCCTATGGGTGCTGCTGAGAAGAAAATATAGGAGCTCTGTGTGATGCCACTAACACACTAGAAGTCCTATGGGTGCTTCTGAGATGAAAATATAGGAGCTCTGTGTGATGCCACTAACACACTAGAAGTCCTATGGGTGCTGCTGAGAAGAAAATATAGGAGCTCTGTGTGATGCCACTAACACACTAGAAGTCCTATGGGTGCTTCTGAGATGAAAATATAGGAACTCTGTGTGATGCCACTAACACACTAGAAGTCCTATGGGTGCTGCTGAGAAGAAAATATAGGAGCTCTGTGTGATGCCACTAACACACTAGAAGTCCTATGGGTGCTTCTGAGATGAAAATATAGGAGCTCTGTGTGATGCCACTAACACACTAGAAGTCCTATGGGTGCTGCTGAGAAGAAAATATAGGAGCTCTGTTTGCTGCCACTAACACACTAGAAGTCCTATGGGTGCTGCTGAGAAGAAAATATAGGAGCTCTGTGTGATGCCACTAACACACTAGAAGTCCTATGGGTGCTGCTGAGAAGAAAATATAGGAGCTCTGTGTGATGCCACTAACACACTAGAAGTCCTATGGGTGCTGCTGAGAAGAAAATATAGGAGCTCTGTTTGCTGCCACTAACACACTAGAAGTCCTATGGGTGCTTCTGAGAAGAAAATATAGGAGCTCTGTGTGATGCCACTAACACACTAGAAGTCCTATGGGTGCTTCTGAGATGAAAATATAGGAACTCTGTGTGATGCCACTAACACATTAGAAGTCCTATGGGTGCTGCTAAGAAGAAAATATAGGAGCTCTGTTTGCTGCCACTAACACACTAGAAGTCCTATGGTTGCTTCTGAGAAGAAAATATAGGAGCTCTGTGTGATGCCACTAACACACTAGAAGTCCTATGGGTGCTTCTGAGATGAAAATATAGGAACTCTGTGTGATGCCACTAACACATTAGAAGTCCTATGGGTGCTTCTGAGAAGAAAATATAGGAGCTCTGTTTGCTGCCACTAACACACTAGAAGTCCTATGGGTGCTGCTGAGAAGAAAATATAGGAGCTCTGTGTGATGCCACTAACACACTAGAAGTCCTATGGGTGCTTCTGAGATGAAAATATAGGAGCTCTGTGTGATGCCACTAACACACTAGAAGTCCTATGGGTGCTGCTGAGAAGAAAATATAGGAGCTCTGTGTGATGCCACTAACACACTAGAAGTCCTATGGGTGCTTCTGAGATGAAAATATAGGAGCTCTGTGTGATGCCACTAACACACTAGAAGTCCTATGGGTGCTGCTGAGAAGAAAATATAGGAGCTCTGTTTGCTGCCACTAACACACTAGAAGTCCTATGGGTGCTGCTGAGAAGAAAATATAGGAGCTCTGTGTGATGCCACTAACACACTAGAAGTCCTATGGGTGCTGCTGAGAAGAAAATATAGGAGCTCTGTTTGCTGCCACTAACACACTAGAAGTCCTATGGGTGCTTCTGAGAAGAAAATATAGGAGCTCTGTGTGATGCCACTAACACACTAGAAGTCCTATGGGTGCTTCTGAGATGAAAATATAGGAACTCTGTGTGATGCCACTAACACATTAGAAGTCCTATGGGTACTGCTAAGAAGAAAATATAGGAGCTCTGTTTGCTGCCACTAACACACTAGAAGTCCTATGGGTGCTTCTGAGAAGAAAATATAGGAGCTCTGTGTGATGCCACTAACACACTAGAAGTCCTATGGGTGCTTCTGAGATGAAAATATAGGAACTCTGTGTGATGCCACTAACACATTAGAAGTCCTATGGGTGCTGCTGAGAAGAAAATATAGGAGCTCTGTTTGCTGCCACTAACACAGTAGAAGTCCTATGGGTGCTGCTGAGAAGAAAATATAGGAGCTCTGTGTGATGCCACTAACACACTAGAAGTCCTATGGGTGCTTCTGAGATGAAAATATAGGAGCTCTGTGTGATGCCACTAACACACTAGAAGTCCTATGGGTGCTGCTGAGAAGAAAATATAGGAGCTCTGTTTGCTGCCACTAACACACTAGAAGTCCTATGGGTGCTGCTGAGAAGAAAATATAGGAGCTCTGTGTGATGCCACTAACACACTAGAAGTCCTATGGGTGCTGCTGAGAAGAAAATATAGGAGCTCTGTTTGCTGCCACTAACACACTAGAAGTCCTATGGGTGCTGCTGAGAAGAAAATATAGGAGCTCTGTGTGATGCCACTAACACACTAGAAGTCCTATGGGTGCTGCTGAGAAGAAAATATAGGAGCTCTGTGTGATGCCACTAACACACTAGAAGTCCTATGGGTGCTTCTGAGATGAAAATATAGGAACTCTGTGTGATGCCACTAACACACTAGAAGTCCTATGGGTGCTGCTGAGAAGAAAATATAGGAGCTCTGTTTGCTGCCACTAACACACTAGAAGTCCTATGGGTGCTTCTGAGATGAAAATATAGGAGCTCTGTGTGATGCCACTAACACACTAGAAGTCCTATGGGTGCTGCTGAGAAGAAAATATAGGAGCTCTGTGTGATGCCACTAACACACTAGAAGTCCTATGGGTGCTTCTGAGATGAAAATATAGGAACTCTGTGTGATGCCACTAACACATTAGAAGTCCTATGGGTGCTGCTAAGAAGAAAATATAGGAGCTCTGTTTGCTGCCACTAACACACTAGAAGTCCTATGGGTGCTTCTGAGAAGAAAATATAGGAGCTCTGTGTGATGCCACTAACACACTAGAAGTCCTATGGGTGCTGCTGAGAAGAAAATATAGGAGCTCTGTGTGATGCCACTAACACACTAGAAGTCCTATGGGTGCTGCTGAGAAGAAAATATAGGAGCTCTGTTTGCTGCCACTAACACACTAGAAGTCCTATGGGTGTTGCTGAGAAGAAAATATAGGAGCTCTGTGTGATGCCACTAACACACTAGAAGTCCTATGGGTGCTTCTGAGATGAAAATATAGGAGCTCTGTGTGATGCCACTAACACACTAGAAGTCCTATGGGTGCTGCTGAGAAGAAAATATAGGAGCTCTGTTTGCTGCCACTAACACACTAGAAGTCCTATGGGTGCTGCTGAGAAGAAAATATAGGAGCTCTGTGTGATGCCACTAACACACTAGAAGTCCTATGGGTGCTTCTGAGATGAAAATATAGGAGCTCTGTGTGATGCCACTAACACACTAGAAGTCCTATGGGTGCTGCTGAGAAGAAAATATAGGAGCTCTGTGTGATGCCACTAACACACTAGAAGTCCTATGGTTGCTTCTGAGATGAAAATATAGGAGCTCTGTGTGATGCCACTAACACACTAGAAGTCCTATGGGTGCTGCTGAGAAGAAAATATAGGAGCTCTGTGTGATGCCACTAACACACTAGAAGTCCTATGGGTGCTTCTGAGAAGAAAATATAGGAGCTCTGTGTGATGCCACTAACACACTAGAAGTCCTATGGGTGCTTCTGAGATGAAAATATAGAAACTCTGTGTGATGCCACTAACACATTAGAAGTCCTATGGGTGCTGCTGAGAAGAAAATATAGGAGCTCTGTTTGCTGCCACTAACACACTAGAAGTCCTATGGGTGCTGCTGAGAAGAAAATATAGGAGCTCTGTGTGATGCCACTAACACACTAGAAGTCCTATGGGTGCTGCTGAGAAGAAAATATAGGAGCTCTGTTTGCTGCCACTAACACACTAGAAGTCCTATGGGTGCTGCTGAGAAGAAAATATAGGAGCTCTGTTTGCTGCCACTAACACACTAGAAGTCCTATGGGTGCTTCTGAGAAGAAAATATAGGAGCTCTGTGTGATGCCACTAACACACTAGAAGTCCTATGGGTGCTGCTGAGAAGAAAATATAGGAGCTCTGTGTGATGCCACTAACACACTAGAAGTCCTATGGGTGCTGCTGAGAAGAAAATATAGGAGCTCTGTTTGCTGCCACTAACACACTAGAAGTCCTATGGGTGCTGCTGAGAAGAAAATATAGGAGCTCTGTGTGATGCCACTAACACACTAGAAGTCCTATGGGTGCTGCTGAGAAGAAAATATAGGAGCTCTGTTTGCTGCCACTAACACACTAGAAGTCCTATGGGTGCTGCTGAGAAGAAAATATAGGAGCTCTGTGTGATGCCACTAACACACTAGAAGTCCTATGGGTGCTTCTGAGATGAAAATATAGGAGCTCTGTGTGATGCCACTAACACACTAGAAGTCCTATGGGTGCTGCTGAGAAGAAAATATAGGAGCTCTGTGTGATGCCACTAACACACTAGAAGTCCTATGGGTGCTTCTGAGATGAAAATATAGGAACTCTGTGTGATGCCACTAACACACTAGAAGTCCTATGGGTGCTGCTGAGAAGAAAATATAGGAGCTCTGTTTGCTGCCACTAACACACTAGAAGTCCTATGGTTGCTTCTGAGATGAAAATATAGGAGCTCTGTGTGATGCCACTAACACACTAGAAGTCCTATGGGTGCTGCTGAGAAGAAAATATAGGAGCTCTGTGTGATGCCACTAACACACTAGAAGTCCTATGGGTGCTTCTGAGAAGAAAATATAGGAGCTCTGTGTGATGCCACTAACACACTAGAAGTCCTATGGGTGCTTCTGAGATGAAAATATAGGAACTCTGTGTGATGCCACTAACACATTAGAAGTCCTATGGGTGCTGCTGAGAAGAAAATATAGGAGCTCTGTTTGCTGCCACTAACACACTAGAAGTCCTATGGGTGCTGCTGAGAAGAAAATATAGGAGCTCTGTGTGATGCCACTAACACACTAGAAGTCCTATGGGTGCTGCTGAGAAGAAAATATAGGAGCTCTGTTTGCTGCGACTAACACACTAGAAGTCCTATGGGTGCTGCTGAGAAGAAAATATAGGAGCTCTGTTTGCTGCCACTAACACACTAGAAGTCCTATGGGTGCTGCTGAGAAGAAAATATAGGAGCTCTGTGTGATGCCACTAACACACTAGAAGTCCTATGGGTGCTGCTGAGAAGAAAATATAGGAGCTCTGTTTGCTGCCACTAACACACTAGAAGTCCTATGGGTGCTGCTGAGAAGAAAATATAGGAGCTCTGTTTGCTGCCACTAACACACTAGAAGTCCTATGGGTGCTGTTGGGGTGCAATGCTGTGCTAACAGCACTGCGGTTGGTACTACTGCAATACTGTACTAACAGTAAGCACGCACCAGACTAATCCCCAGCAGCAGCTAATAACACGCTAACTGTGCAATCAGCAGCAATGAACGATCAATGACTTAGGTAGCAATGGTTTAGCAAAGAAATAGCCAATGGTTTAGCAAAGAAGAGCAAATCTTTCAGTATCAAGCAAAGACAGAATCAGCAGACTGATCTCTCCTAAAGCCGGAACTCATGTGACCGGGGCCGATGGCGTGGCGGCCTTTTAAATGGTGGGGCATGTACTAAAGCCCCTGAGCTGTAATTGGCTACAGGCGTCCTGCCTGTAGCCAATTATTGCTCTCCGAGTTTCGGGCGCTGTGATTGGCCAAGCATGCGGGGTCACAGTGCATGCTTGGCCAATCATCAGCCAGCAATGCACTGCGCCGGCCGCGCCGGCCGCAATGCATTGCGGGGCCGCTCGCATCACACGAATGTGATGCGAACGGCCCAAATAGTTCTGGGCTCGACGAGCGAGCGAACGCCCGGTGCTCGATTCGAACATGGGTTCGAATCGAGCACCGGGCCCATCCCTACTCTGTCCCTACAAACAAGATTTAGCACAGAATAGCACACTGATAGTTTCCACGAGTGTCCTTCTCTGTCCCTAAACTCAAGGATTTCAAATATGGTTCAGCAAAATTGGTTTAGAACAGAATAGCACACTGACACTTTCCCTCACTGTCCTACTCTGTCCCTACAAACAAGATTTAGCACAGAATAGCACACTGATAGTTTCCACGAGTGTCCTTCTCTGTCCCTAAACTCAAGGATTTCAAATATGGTTCAGCAAGATTGGTTTAGAACAGAATAGCACACTGACACTTTCCCTCACTGTCCTACTCTGTCCCTGCAAACAAGATTTAGCACAGAATAGCACACTGATAGTTTCCACGAGTGTCCTTCTCTGTCCCTAAACTCAAGGATTTCAAATATGGTTCAGCAAGATTGGTTTAGAACAGAATAGCACACTGTCAGTTTCACTCACTGTCCTACTCTGTCCCTGCAAACAAGATTTAGCACAGAATAGCACACTGACACTTTCCCTCACTGTACCTCTCTGTCCCTAAACTCAAGGATTTCAAATATGGTTCAGCAAGATTGGTTTAGAACAGAATAGCACACTGTCAGTTTCACTCACTGTCCTACTCTGTCCCTACAAACAAGATTTAGCACAGAATAGCACACTGACACTTTCCCTCACTGTACCTCTCTGTCCCTACAAACAAGGTTTAGCACAGAATAACACACTGACACTCTCCCTACCTATCCTTATTTGTCCCTAAACACAAGGAATCCAGGATTAGTAAAGGAAAAAAAATGACACTGTCCCTGCCTATGCTTCTCTTTCCCTGCTCCGGAACACACTACACAAGGCCGCCGCGCTGGCGGCCTTTTTTAGTGTGGGGCGTGTACTAAACCCCCTCAGCAATAATTGGCCACAGGCATCCTGCCTGTGGCCAATCATTGCTCTCCTCGCTGCCGGCGCTGTGATTGGCCAAGCATGCGGGGTCACAGTGCATGCTTGGCCAATCACAGCGCCTGGATGACACTGCGATGGCGTAGTGCATTGTGGGCCGTTCGCGTCACTCGAATTTGGCGCGAACGGCCCAAATCGTTCGATCTTCGTCGAACGATCGAACAGCCGATGTTCGAGTCGAACGTATGTTCGACTCGAACACGAAGCTCATCCCTACCCGTCGGGCGCGATGCCCGTCGGGCACCCACGATCGCTCGGGACAGACCGAGAACCGTGATCGGTGTGTGTAAACATGTATGAACACCGATCTGTCATCTCTCCCAGTCACTCCCATCCCCCCACAGTTAGAACACCTCCCAGGGAGCACAGTTATCCCCTTCCCTGCCAGTGACATTTATACAGTAATAAGTGCATTTTTATAGCACTAATCGCTGTGTAATTGTCAATGGTCCCAAAAATGTGTGAAAAGTGTCCGATTTGTCCGCCTTAATATCGCAGTCCCGATAAAAATCATAGATCACCACAAATGTGGCACAGAGACCACTTTTATCTGAAAGATGACCACCCGTTGAAGAAGAGGATACCAGGGTTATGGTAGCTAGCTGCTACCATAACAACGATATTTTTTTTCGACGTATGACGGCAGGCGGTCCGGAAGTGGTTAATCTACTGGGATTTTTTCGCACAACCATTGCTATTATCTTTACAGAGAATGGTCTGAAAAAGAGAAAATAACCAGTGAACGGCATGTTGTGTGGATGAAAATTGCATTGTTGAGGTGAGAGGAGAATGGGCAGACTGGTTTGAGTTGATAAAGGCAGCAGTAATTAAAATAACCATAGCAGTAGAAGACCAGGTGCCACTCAGGTCAGCTAAGAACAGGAAACTGAGGCTACAATTCGCACAGGCTCACCAAAATTGGACAATAGAAGATTGTCCAATTTTGGTTTGTAGTTTGTCTTCCCAAAATGGCGTCTAGCTATGCTGGAGTTGTGTCCTGGGGTGTCAGATGATATTATGGTGATGTGTGTTGATGGTCCTCCCTCGTGTTCAGATCTCATTTAGTGTGTCCTCTTGCATTCTTATTCAGTGACAAAACAATACATTCATAAAAATTTGACTGACTCTAGCCCAATAGGTAGGACATTCTTCTGATTGGTCAATTTGTTTGATAACCACGTATGTGTTTACTTTTGTATTGCCTCCCTTGACCACTGGTTGTCACTCTCAGATAAGACACGACTATTTTGAGTTTAATTGCAAACGAAACTAATCTGTTATAGGGGGAAAAAAAATATTTCACTATAACCAATTGGACCTTTTGGAAACTATATAATGCCTTGAAAAGTAGCTATTATTCCTAATTTATGATCAGTACCTTCTGGTGTAACAGTAATTAAATGGAGAGTTTTTGATTATCAGGAAGTGGAATTTCATATATATCAATTGAAATACGTAAAATAATTATAACGGCGTATAACACGCACAGGCGTATAACACATACCCTAACTTTAGGAGTAAAGTTTCAGGAAAAAAACTTTCCACAGCCCCTGTGTATAACACGCAGGCACAGTTTACACTCTATTTTCAGGGTAAAAAAGTGAGTGTTATACGCCAATAAATACAGTATTTGAATATAGTTGCGTCACAACACGCATTTCTCTAACAATATTGATTACAAGTGTAGCGGGTATGTACTTTCCCGGGTGTAAATTTGAACTTGGCAGAGACATTAGTGATGTGTAATTCCCCGCAGCCCAGTGGGTGGCGCTGTCGCCCTGGGTTGGGGTTGAATCATTGCTGTGTGCCGTACCTAATTTTTGTCCTCCCTCGGCAGCGGTATGGTGGGGCCGGGAACCCGCCGTGC
Organism: Rana muscosa; assembly: GCA_029206835.1. NCBI lineage: Eukaryota > Metazoa > Chordata > Amphibia > Anura > Ranidae > Rana > Rana muscosa. The sequence continues at coordinate 197,612,415 of CM055128.1, forward strand.
TTGCCGGGAGAGGGTATAAAGGGGCCGGCCATCTTTGTCACGGGGTCGAGTCCCAGGCACCTTCAGCCTGAGGGCGGTGGTTCGTGTGGGTCCTCTAGGCGGCCTAGGCCTAGAGGACAACCGGAGGTCGTGTTCCATCCCAGGCACCTTTAGCCTGTGGTGAGGTATTCGGATGGAGGTCCGGAGCTCAGTGCCCAACACTGAGTTCCGCGAGGGAAGGAGATCCTAGGGAACCCCGGGATTGGGTACCTGAATCCAGAAGGCGCAATGGATCGGGAGGAGCTCCTCACTTGAAGACCCGGTGCAGCATATTGCCGGTGTCAGGTGAGCCTCTCGTCGGAGACCGCCTGGAAGGAAATTCTCCTCGTGCGGAGACCATAACCCACTTTCAGGAAGGAAAGTGGAGAACCAAATTGTGTCTAGGCCTATTCCCATCCACACCTCCTTTCCTGTTCTGTTAACCAAGGGAGTTCAACTGATTGTGTTCATTCGCAGAAGAATAAAGGAGTGTTGAACTTTAATGGTGTGGGGCTCATTTCCTAGCAGACATTGTTCGAGGTGACTCTTGGAGGGAGGACCCAGGTGCACAGCACTGACCCAAAGGTAATACAAGAACGTTGCTTATACCGCACTGACACATGTGGTGGAGGCCAGGCGTGGTGTCCCCGCTCCCTCCCCTCTAAGATACCCCTAGACAAGTGTAGAGGCCTCCTCACTCCCCTCTTTCTCTTGTCTCATCTTTCTCTTGTCTAGGGGTACCTTAGAGGGGAGGGAGCGGGGACACCACGCCTGGCCTCCACCACATGTGTCGACAAGAGTTCCGCACGTCCTGCTTCAAGTAAAGGCCGAGGTAAGCCAGGCGGAGAGATTTGGTGTGTGGGAAGAGGTGAAAACTCAGTCTCCACAACGGGCTACATACCCGCGGAGGAGTGTGACACCTCTGACCTGGAGTCGCTCTCGGACATGGGAGACGACGTTGCCATAGACTATTTGTTTGCCGAGAAGGGCTGGGACAAAGTACCGCTTGCTTCATCCCGCAGAACCAGGGATCCACCCATGTCTACAGGGGAAAGTACACCCCGGGTGGAGGCACCAGCGCCTGAAGAGGGGTCCCATCCCCAGCCTGTCTCTACATCTTCGGTGCCATCTGTACCAAAGACAGGAGAAAAGAGACTGTTACTACGGGCACCTATGCCCAGACCAGATGTGGTCAAGGTCCCTCGCCACCCGGACTCAATAGTTTTGCCTGGCGAAGGGGACAAAGCTACCATGCCTCCTTTGGCGAGACTACAACGTCTATTTGGCCAAAGGGTTGCTGCAGAGTACGGATGGGAGTATCCATACTTGTCGAAGGAACTGCTCTATGAGGTGGAAGTGTGCCGGGAGCGCTGGTACAATGACTTTGTGTGGACCCACCTTCAGGTTCCGCACGCCCGCAGGTACCTGGCATGCTCCCCAAAGGCCTCTCAACGTTTCAAGGACTGCAAGGCAGAGTGGATGTTAGGAGGTAGTGATGAGCCGAACACCCCCGGGTTCGGTTCGCACCAGAACCCGCGAACGGACCGAAAGTTCGCACGAACATTAGAACCCTATTAAATACAATGGATGCGAACGTTCGGATTCTAAAGTGCTAATTATAACGACTATTATCCATGTTATTGTCCGAAACAGAGTTTGGGAACCCGGGTTCTGCACCAGGGGACATGTATCAATGCAAAAATAAGTTTTAAAAACGGACGTTTTCCGGGAGCAGTCATTTTAATGATGCATAAAGTGAAAAAAAAAAAGTCAAATATCCCTTTAAATATTGTACCTGGGGGGTGTCTAAAGTATGCCTGTGAAGTGCCACGTGTTTCCCGTGTTTAGAACTGTCCCTGCCCAAAATAACATTTCTAAAGGAAAAAAAGCCATTTAAAACTGCTTGCGGCATTAATGCAATGTCTGGTCCCGGTAATATGGATGAAAATCTTTAGGAAAAATGGCATAGCTACCCCATCAACCCCCCCCCCCTACCCCAGCCCATTACCAGCCCCTTTGGGTCTTGTATGGATATTAAGGGGAACCCCGCACACAAAATAAAAAAGGACCTATATACTCTGAACAGCCGTATACAGGCGGTGCATACAAGACAGGGACTGTAGGTTTGTTCTTATGTAGAATCTGTTTGTAATTTTGAACAGCTGCATTGTTTAAGTGGAGCTCCATGCCAAATTCCTTTTTTTTAGCTTTTTGTAAAACATAGGGAACGGTTATCACCCCTGTCACATTTTTTTTGCTGTCTGTGCCCCTGTTCAGAACATTTCACCTCACTTTGCGTCCCAATGACAACTGTTTTTGAAATGTGGTGTTTTTATTGAAACAAGGATTGGTGATAAAGCATCAGTAGAGAGGAGACACCTTTCTCCCATATTAATTCTTACAGGAGAGAATTTTCCTTCCAAGGGGTAGATTTCCTCTCACTTCCTGTTGTCTTCTTCCGTTTGCAAGTAGTAGTAGTTTGTAAGTTGGATGTTTGAAAGTAGGGACCTGCCGTATATACTCTGCAGAAATTGGCCCCTTAGGTGTTGGTGTTGGCACAACACTGAAAGCACTCACAGTTATTCTTGGTGGGTGCTGGAACGCCCTGCTGTCAACTATTATATCAGGAATTGTAATAACATATAATTGTTGATCAGTGGTAGTAAAAATTGGGCCTTTGATGGTGGTGCTGGTGCCACAACACTGTAAGGCCTGACAGTTACTCTTGGTGGGCGCAGCAATGGGCCCTGCTGTGAATTATTAGATCAATAATTATAATTGCATGCCCCTGTTGAATAGGGGCTGAAAAATTGGGCCTTTGCTGGTGGTGGTGGTGGTGGTGGTGATGGTGGTGCTGGTGCCACAACACTGTAAGGCCTGACAGTTACTCTTGGTGGGCGCAGCAATGGGCCCTGCTGTGAATTATTCGAACAATAATTATAATTGCATGCCCCTGTTGAACAGGGGCTGAAAAATTGGGCCTTTGGTGGTGGTGGTGGTGGTGGTGGTGATGGTGGTGCTGGTGCCACAACACTGTAAGGCCTGACAGTTACTCTTGGTGGGCGCAGCAATGGGCCCTGCTGTGAATTATTAGATCAATAATTATAATTGCATGCCCCTGTTGAATAGGGGCTGAAAAATTGGGCCTTAGGCACTGGTGGCACAACACTGCAACCCCTCACAGATACTGTACTTGGAGCACAGCAATGAGGCCTGTTGCAAAGTATTTCATCAAAAATTTTAATTACACGCCCCTGTTAAACAGGGGCTGAAAAATTGGGCCTTAGCCACTGGTGGCGTCACCCATAAACCAAAATGATCTTCCAAGCTATCATCATTAATCGTATCATTGAGGAGGAGGAGGAGGATAGCCAGTCAACATAACAGCACAGGCACTCAGCATCAGCATCAGTCTTGAAGGGATGTGACATTTTAAAATCAATTAGTCTGTTATATCAGCATCTGGTGTGTGGTAGCTGGTGGTGATCCAAGACTGGTTCATCTTGATGAAAGACAGTCGATCAACCGAGTCGGTGGACAGGCGCACCCTGTGATCCGTGACAAATCCTCCAGCAGCACTGAATGTGCGTTCTGAAAGAACGCTGGATGCAGGACAGGCCAGTAGCTCAATTGCATACTGTGCAAGCTCTGGCCAGTGATCCATCCTCAAGACCCAGTAAGCCAGAGGATTTTCGGTGGGGAAGGTGTCCAAGTCTGACCTTGCCCCTAGGTATTCCTGGACCATGTATATCAGACGCTGGCGATGGTTGCTGGAACCGATCATACTTTGGGGCTGCGGACTAAAGAATTGTCTGAAGGCATCGGTCAGACGGCCATCTTCCCCACCGCTCCTTCTTTGACTGCCCGAAGCCTCAGCAACTCGTTGTCCAGGACCAGGAGTTTGTAACCTCCCAGTCTCTGGGAACGCGTTGCACAGACCTTTCTGCAAGGCCTCCCGGAGTTGTCTCATCCTCTGCTCCCTCTGCGACGGTACGATAAGGTCCGCAACCTTACCCTTGTACCGTGGATCAAGGAGAGTGGCCAGCCAGTAATGGTCCCTCTCCTTGATCCGAAGAATACGAGGATCCTTCCGCAGACTTTGCAGGATCAGGGAGGCCATGCAGCGTAGGTTAGCTGAGGCATTCAGTCCGGAGTCCTCTGGGTCACTAAGGACGACATGATCCGCAGCCACCTCCTCCCAGCCACGTACAAGTCCACTGGTTTCTTGGGACTGTAAATAATCCCTAAAAGACTGCTGCTGATGATGCTGAGTGCCAGCCTCCACCTCCATGCTGACACAATCCTCCTCCTCCTCCTCCTCCTCTTCCTGTGCGATGGGTGGGACAGAAGGAACACTGTCTGGGTAAAGGGGGCCTTGAGAGGCAAGGAAGTCCTCCTCTTCCTGCCTCTGTTCTGCCTCAAGTGCCCTGTCCATTATTCCACGCAGCGTGTGCTCCAACAGGTGGACAAGAGGTACAGTGTCACTGATGCATGCACTGTCACTGCTCACCATCCTCGTGGCCTCCTCAAATGGTGCCAGGACAGTGCATGCATCCCTGATCATGCCCCACTGGCGTGGTGAAAAAAAACCGAGCTCCCCTGACCCTGTCCTGGTGCCGTAGTCGCACAGGTACTCATTGATGGCCCTCTGCTGCGTGTGCAGCCGCTGCAGCATGGCCAACGTTGAGTTCCACCTGGTGGGCATGTCACATATAAGGCGGTTCTTGGGCAGGTTCAACTCCTTTTGCAGCTCAGCCAGGCGAGCACTGGCATTATAAGATCTGCGGAAATGCACACAGACTTTCCTGGCCTGCCTCAGGACATCCTGTAAGCCCGGGTACCTGCCCAAGAACCGCTGCACCACCAGGTTAAGGACGTGAGCCATACAGGGCACATGGGTCAGTTGTCCCTGTCGGAGGGCGGAGAGGAGGTTGGTGCCATTGTCGCAAACCACCATTCCTGGCTTAAGCTGGCGTGGCGTCAACCACCTCTCGGCCTGCCCCTGCAGAGCAGACAGGTCCTCTGCCCCAGTGTGGCTCCTGTCCCCCAAACACACCAGCGCAAGCACGGCATGGCATCTTTTTGCCTGCGTACTTGCGTAGCCCCTTGAACGCCTACGGAGCACCGGTGGTTCCGAGGACAAACCACAGGAAGAGGCCATGGAGGAAGAAGAAGAGGAGGGGGTGGAGGAGAGAGGTGTGTCACAACCAGTAGTAGCATTTTGGAGGCGTGGCGGTGGAACAACCTCCAACACTACTGCACCTTGTCCTGCATCCTTCCCAGCTGCCAAAAGAGTGACCCAATGGGCCGTGAAAGAAAGGTAACCTCCCTGTCCATGCCTGCTGGACCATGAGTCAGCGGTAATATGCACCTTACCGCTGACCGCCCTGTCCAGCGAGGCCAAGACATTGCCTTCCACATGCCTGTAGAGAGTCGGAATCGCCTTCCGTGCGAAAAAGTGGCGTTTGGGAACCTGCCACTGAGGAACCGCACATTGCACAAACTCACGGAAGGGGGCCGAGTCTACCAACTGAAAAGGCAGCAGTTGAAGCGCTAGCAATTTAGCCAAGCTAGCATTCAACCGCTGGGCATGTGGATGGCTGGGAGTGAACTTCTTTTGACGGTCCAGCAGCTGGGGCAGGGAAATTTGCCTGCTAGAATCGGACGTTGGTGTACTGCTAGCAGAGTGCCCACAAGTACTTGCCTGTGACACACCTAATTCTACACCTTCATTCCTCTCAGAGCAGGTTTCAGAGAGGAGTGAAGGTATAGTGGGGTTGGAGATCCCAGCTGATGCGGTGCAAGAAGAGGTCAGCTTTGTTCTTTGGTGTGGGTCTTTAAGGTAGGCTTGCCAACGAGCTGCATGGCAGGTCAACATATGTCTGATCAAGCATGTGGTGCCCAAGCGGCTGATGTTTTGGCCACGCGATATACGCTTGAGACATATGTTGCAAACAGCAGCTGTGCGATCTGATGCACTCGCCTCAAAAAAGGCCCACACCAAAGAACTTTTTGAATGACGGGCAGAGGCAGCGCCCTGCACAGGCGGAGCTCTGCGGTGTGATTCCGTCGGTGTGCTGCCCATACGCTGGCCACTCAAGGGCATCCTGCCTCGTTGGAGATGTGCCTCCTCCTCATCCTCCTCCTCCTCCTCCTCTCTCCTATTAGGCACCCACGTGGAGTCAGTGACCTCATCATCCCCTCCCTCCTCATCACTGGAGCCAATCTGGCAGTATGCTGCAGCTGCTGGAGCATGACTGCCAGATTGGTGTCCTTCTTGAGCATCCCCTCTCTCTGCTCTCACGCTGCTGCCTTCCTCTAGCTGGGTATCATCATCAGATCCTTCCAAACGCTGGGCATCCTCCTGGAGCATGTACCCAACACTGTGCTCAAACAGTTCGGGGGACTCCTCAGGAGGAGGACATGGTGGGTCTAGGGAAGGATTGACTAATGAAGATAATGATACCAGAGAAGAGGACGCTTTGGCAGCTGCTTTGCCAGTACCCTGAGCCTGGGTGAGAGAGGATGAGGAGGATGAGGTGGGCTTGGTCATCCACTCTACCAAGTCTTCGGAATGATGTGGCTCAACATGTCCAGCTGCCGAAAAGAAGGACAAGCGTGTCCCATGGCCATGTGCTGATGACAATGCACCACGTCCACGACCAGCACTGTTGCCCCCAGACACAGAGCCTGCTTGCCCTCTTTTTTTGCCTCCTGACTGTCTGCCTCTCCTTGTTTGCCTTCCAGACATTTTAATGGATGGCCTGCAGGGAGATGGGAAAAAGAGCAATAAGGGCTACCTTCAGGTGTATACTGTGCAGGAGGCTTAGCAACAATGACACTGACACTGTCCCCTGCCTATCCTTCTCTGTCCCTAAACACAAGGATTGAAAATATGGAACAGCAAAATTGGTTTAGAACAGAATAGCACACTGACACTTTCCCTCACTGTCCTACTCTGTCCCTCCCTACAAACAAGATTTAGCACAGAATAGCACACTGATAATTTCCACGAGTGTCCTTCTCTGTCCCTAAACTCAAGGATTTGAAATATGGAACAGCAAAATTGGTTTAGAACAGAATAGCACACTGACACTTTCCCTCACTGTCCTACTCTGTCCCTCCCTACAAACAAGATTTAGCACAGAATAGCACACTGATAATTTTCACGAGTGTCCTTCTCTGTCCCTAAACTCAAGGATTTGAAATATGGAACAGCAAAATTGGTTTAGAACAGAATAGCACACTGACACTTTCCCTCACTGTCCTACTCTGTCCCTCCCTACAAACAAGATTTAGCACAGAATAGCACACTGATAATTTCCACGAGTGTCCTTCTCTGTCCCTAAACTCAAGGATTGAAAATATGGAACAGCAAAATTGGTTTAGAACAGAATAGCACACTGAAACTTTCCCTCACTGTCCTACTCTGTCCCTCCCTACAAACAAGATTTAGCACAGAATAGCACACTGATAATTTCCACGAGTGTCCTTCTCTGTCCCTAAACTCAAGGATTTGAAATATGGAACAGCAAAATTGGTTTAGAACAGAATAGCACACTGACACTTTCCCTCACTGTCCTACTCTGTCCCTCCCTACAAACAAGATTTAGCACAGAATAGCACACTGATAATTTCCACGAGTGTCCTTCTCTGTCCCTAAACTCAAGGATTTGAAATATGGAACAGCAAAATTGGTTTAGAACAGAATAGCACACTGTCAGTTTCACTCACTGTACCTCTCTGTCCCTAAACACAAGGATTGAAAATATGGTTCAGCAAAATTGGTTTAGAACAGAACAGCACACTGACACTTTCCCTCACTGTCCTACTCTGTCCCTCCCTACAAACAAGATTTAGCACAGAATAGCACACTGATAATTTCCACGAGTGTCCTTCTCTGTCCCTAAACTCAAGGATTTGAAATATGGAACAGCAAAATTGGTTTAGAACAGAATAGCACACTGACACTTTCCCTCACTGTCCTACTCTGTCCCTCCCTACAAACAAGATTTAGCACAGAATAGCACACTGATAATTTCCACGAGTGTCCTTCTCTGTCCCTAAACTCAAGGATTGAAAATATGGAACAGCAAAATTGGTTTAGAACAGAATAGCACACTGAAACTTTCCCTCACTGTCCTACTCTGTCCCTCCCTACAAACAAGATTTAGCACAGAATAGTACACTGATAATTTCCACGAGTGTCCTTCTCTGTCCCTAAACTCAAGGACTGAAAATATGGAACAGCAAAATTGGTTTAGAACAGAATAGCACACTGAAACTTTCCCTCACTGTCCTACTCTGTCCCTCCCTACAAACAAGATTTAGCACAGAATAGCACACTGATAATTTCCACGAGTGTCCTTCTCTGTCCCTAAACTCAAGGATTTGAAATATGGAACAGCAAAATTGGTTTAGAACAGAATAGCACACTGACACTTTCCCTCACTGTCCTACTCTGTCCCTCCCTACAAACAAGATTTAGCACAGAATAGCACACTGATAATTTCCACGAGTGTCCTTCTCTGTCCCTAAACTCAAGGATTGAAAATATGGAACAGCAAAATTGGTTTAGAACAGAATAGCACACTGGCACTTTCCCTCACTGTCCTACTCTGTCCCTCCCTACAAACAAGATTTAGCATAGAATAGCACACTGATAATTTCCACGAGTGTCCTTCTCTGTCCCTAAACTCAAGGATTTGAAATATGGAACAGCAAAATTGGTTTAGAACAGAATAGCACACTGTCAGTTTCACTCACTGTACCTCTCTGTCCCTAAACTCAAGGATTGAAAATATGGTTCAGCAAAATTGGTTTAGAACAGAATAGCACACTGACACTTTCCCTCGCTGTCCTACTCTGTCCCTCCCTACAAACAAGATTTAGCACAGAATAGCACACTGATAATTTCCACGAGTGTCCTTCTCTGTCCCTAAACTCAAGGATTGAAAATATGGAACAGCAAAATTGGTTTAGAACAGAATAGCACACTGACACTTTCCCTCACTGTCCTACTCTGTCCCTCCCTACAAACAATATTTAGCACAGAATAGCACACTGATAATTTCCACGAGTGTCCTTCTCTGTCCCTAAACTCAAGGATTTGAAATATGGAACAGCAAAATTGGTTTAGAACAGAATAGCACACTGACACTTTCCCTCACTGTCCTACTCTGTCCCTCCCTACAAACAAGATTTAGCACAGAATAGCACACTGATAATTTCCACGAGTGTCCTTCTCTGTCCCTAAACTCAAGGATTTGAAATATGGAACAGCAAAATTGGTTTAGAACAGAATAGCACACTGACACTTTCCCTCACTGTCCTACTCTGTCCCTCCCTACAAACAAGATTTAGCACAGAATAGCACACTGATAATTTCCACGAGTGTCCTTCTCTGTCCCTAAACTCAAGGATTGAAAATATGGAACAGCAAAATTGGTTTAGAACAGAATAGCACACTGACACTTTCCCTCACTGTCCTACTCTGTCCCTCCCTAAAAACAAGATTTAGCACAGAATAGCACACTGACACTTTCCCTCACTGTACCTCTCTGTCCCTACAAACAAGGATTAGCACAGAATAGCACACTGACACTTTCCCTCACTGTACCTCTCTGTCCCTACAAACAAGGTTTAGCACAGAATAACACACTGTCACTGACACTCTCCCTACCTATCCTTATTTGTCCCTAAACACAAGGAATCCAGGATTAGTAAAGGAAAAAAAATGACAATGTCCCTGCCTATGCTTCTCTTTCCCTGCTCCGGAACACACTACACAAGGCCGCCGCGCTGGCGGCATTTTATAGTGTGGGGCGTGTACTAAACCCCCTCAGCAATAATTGGCCACAGGCATCCTGCCTGTGGCCAATCATTGCTCTCCTCGCTGCCGGCGCTGTGATTGGCCAAGCATGCGGGGTCACAGTGCATGCTTGGCCAATCACAGCGCCTGGATGACACTGCGATGGCGTAGTGCATTGTGGGCCGTTCGCGTCACTCGAATTTGGCGCGAACGGCCCAAATCGTTCGATCTTCGTCGAACGATCGAACAGCCGATGTTCGAGTCGAACGTATGTTCGACTCGAACACGAAGCTCATCCCTATTAGGAGGACACATCCATGCAGACAAAGTGCTGATCCGGCGCAAGGAAGGGGAAGATGTGGAGTATCATCTAGAGACTATGGACCAGCACTTGAAGCCACTTGTTCTGCCGCATCCCCGCTTTTACCTTTAAGGAAAGAAAAATACTCAGTTTTGTTCTATGCTGCTGAACTTTCTGGGGCCGTTGCTTTTGTGCCCAGAGGAATGGAGAACTGTTCCTGGTTTGTTCTTCACTTTTCCCGCAAGAGATCATGGACTCTGGCTAGATAGGGCCAAAAAGAAGAGGAAAGTTCCACGAGTGCACCAGGTGGCAGTGTTGCGCAACGTTAAACACTTTTCACACACTCACTCTTTGGAGAAAAAGGGATTTCTTCTCGGAGAAATTTATTTTCTCTCACACGCATACGTGTCAGGGTTATGTGTGTTGTTTTCTTTCTTTTCCCTCTGCAGGAGAGCATTCCATCAAGATCACTGAGAATGGGGTGGATCTTAGTCAGGGTGGGTGGGAAGAGTATGATGTAAAATGTGATTCAAAGTTATGATTATATATTGTTGTTTCTTTCCCTTTTCTATTACAGGGCTCAGACACAATTGTTTCAGTATGATAGTTTTTTCTAAAGGTTTTATTTTTACACAATTGTTAGTGAGTTTCTGGATTGGATTATGTCAGCCGTTGAGGGCATGATTTACTCCAGACACTGGGGACCAGTGTCAAACCACCAGGGGGAGAGTGTAGTGGGTATGTACTTTCCCAGGTGTAAATTTGAACTTGGCAGAGACATTAGTGATGTGTAATTCCCCGCAGCCCAGTGGGTGGCGCTGTCGCCCTGGGTTGGGGTTGAATCATTGCTGTGTGCCGTACCTCCTTTTTGTCCTCCCTCGGCAGCGGTATGGTGGGGCGGGGAACCCGCCGTGCTTGCCGGGAGAGGGTAAAAAAGGGGCCGGCCATCTTTGTCCACGGGGTCGAGTCCCAGGCACCTTCAGCCTGTGGGCGGTGGTTCGTGTGGATCCTCTGGGCGGCCTAGTAGCCAGGCTCAGACCACTTTGATTGTTGGTATTCGCTTCTGCCTATGTGATGCAGCCTGACGCACAGTTCCCTGTGGCCTGTAGGTGACACTGCCATATCAGGTCAGGGTTGACCCGTGGGTGGCATTGCTATGCCTTAGGGTGTTCTCTCTCGGCAGTGGTGCGGTGGGCGTGGTTGGCCTGCTGTGCATGCTGGGAGAGGATACATAAGGGGCAGATGCCATTTTTAGGGAAGAGTGGAGCACTGGAGAGTGAGCGGTCCTCCAGGCCAGGGGTGCGTGTGTGTATCAGTCTCAGGCACCTTTAGCCTGGGGCTGCAACTTCACAAGTAGGCCCAGCACCTTTTAGCTGAGGCCTGTCTCCAAAAGAGGAATCCCAGGGTGCCCGGGAGAGGGTGGACCCGCTCTAAGAAGTGGAGACCGGGGGAGGACCTTTCTGATGGACTGGTGAGTTCACGGTGAAAGAGGAGCCTGGTTACCTTCTAGAGGGATTCAAAGATCCATCACAGGCCTTGCAACGTGCTATCGCTGGCACCTGTTCTTGTGTTGCAACTGCTGAGAAGTTTGGGACTGAAAGATTCTGTGGCAGAGGATCTCCCGATCGTATCTCTAGGAAACCTAAAGTGAACTTTCGAGCATCACTCCGGCTGCTAGGATCCGCTCTTACAGGGGACTATCCGGGTGAGCTAAACCTACTCGGGATCAAGTGGTGACTATTGTCCCAGTTTGTGCCAGGACCTATCTCCCAAACCTTACTGTCCTTTCTTTCATCCACCTTTCCTGTCTGCTGAACTTGAACTTTGCTTATAAAATAAACTCAGCGTTGGAGTTAAAGTGGTGTGGACATTGGCCTTCCTGGGGAGAAATAGAGACTTGTCCCTATACTCTAGGAGATGAGAACCAGCTGAATGGGATAACTTGCTGCAGGACCCAAGATTGTTAACACCGCTCAACCTCTTAAAACAGGAGGGTACGGGCATATAGCTCGGTGTGCCTTGACCTGCAAGTGAGCCAAAGGCAGGAAAAAGGTCCATGTGATATATATATATATATATATATATATATATATACAAACTGCACGCTCGCAGGCCGACCAGCCCCGCACTTCCTCATCCAGGTCACGGGTGGCTACCCCGGCTTCTCCTCCTGGCCAATCCGGTCTTAGGACCCGATTTCTGTTCTGATTGGCCAGGAGGAGAAGCAGGAAGACCATAGCAATTGTTGATGTCACAAGTGGGTGGGTCCAACCTTTTTGAAGCCAATTGGAGCCTCCGGCTTTAATCATGTGCTTAAAAAAAAAAACACCTCAAAGATCTCTATGCGTCCGCCTCTGCGCCTAGTGATTAGGGGGGCGGCGCCCCTTATGGACCGGCCGCCACTAATGGATAGTTTGAACATCTAAAATAGTTCCCAAATTCATCTGTATAAACTTCGCACAGAGATCCTTTTTTTAAAAAAGAATTTGTTTACATATTCAAGGTATAACATGAATAGAATAGATCTGGTGGTTCACAGCAATTTAAAAAACAAATCCACCTTCAACCCGAAATTAAAAGACAATAAGCATATTGAAGTCTTTAAACACATGGTGGCAGAAGAACTCAAGAGTTTGACAGTAAAGAGACTGCAAGAACCAAGAGCCATCAAAACAGGTATTCGTAAGTTGACAGAGAGAAAAGAATTAGTGATCAGACCCTCAGATAAGGGAGGTGGGATAGTCATCCAAACCACCGAGCAATATCATAAAGGGATGTGTTTACCATTGGAAGATACCAATACCTATTGTAAACTACCCAGTAACCCGATTTTTCGGTGGAGAAAAGAACTGGAACAGGTAGTACATTTGGGACTAAAGAAGGGAGTGCTTGATGAGAAGGAGGCGAGATATTTAATACCTGAAGCATGCAGAACTCCGATTATCTATGCATTGCCCAAAATGCATAAGGATAAAGTCAACCCACCTTTGAGACCCATAGTAAATGGGATTGACTCCATTACACAATACTTGGGCAATACATAGATCGCTTCCTTCAATCAGCAGTGCAAAAGACCAGGGCATGCCTGAGAGATACTAAAGAGATGCTGCAGCTATTAGAAGAAAACAAAGCAACAGGGCCCCTCCTGATGGCAACAGCGGATGTGTCATCTCTCTACACAATTATACCCCATTACTTAGCCTGTGAAGCAACAAAATGGGGTTTGAGGAAATTCACCAAATTGGCATGCATGCAAAGAAAGTTCATTGTGAAATGTTTGGATTTCTGCCTCAAACATATTTTCTGGTGTAGCGGCCTCCTCTCTCCCCTCTTCTATCAGCTCGTCTGTCTCTTGTCTAGGGGTATCCTAGAGGAGAGAGCGGGGTCACCACGTCAAGCCCTCACCGCAGATGTCTGTGTGGTGGAAGCAAAGTTTTTATAATACCTTCGGGTCAGTGTTCTGCACCTGGAGCCTCCATTCCGAGAGTTACCTTGAACAATGTCTGCCAGAAAATGAGCCCCACACCATTAAAGTCCAACACTCCTTTATTCTTCTCGAATGAACACAATCAGTTAGACTCCCTTGTAGAACAGAACAGAAAAAGGAGGTGTGGATGCGAGTAGGCCCAGACACAATAAACTCTCCACTTTCCTCCCTGAAAGTGGTTTGCGGTCTCCGAGCGAGGGGGGATTTCCTTCCAAGCGGTCTCCAATGAGAGGCTCACCTGTCACTGGCAATATGCTGCACCAGGTCTTCAAGTGAGTAGCTCCCCCCGGTCAATTACGCCTTCCGGATTCAGGTACCCACTCCCTGGGTTCCCTAGGACCTCCTTCCCTCGCGGAACTCAGTGGTGGGCACTGAGCTCTAGACCTCCATCCGAGTACCTCACCCCAGGCTAAAGGTGCCTGGGATGGAACACGACCTCCGAACGCCCTCTAGGCCTAGACCCGCCTAGGGGACCGACACGAACCACCGCCCTCAGGCTGTGGTGCCTGGGGTCGACTCCCCCCACAAAAAATGGCCGCCCCCTTTATACCCTCTCCCAGCAAGCACGGCGGTTCCCCGCCCCACCATACAACCGCTGAGAGAAGCCAAAAGAGGTACGACACTGCAATGATGGCTCAACCCCGGGCCCAAAGTGACAGCGCCACCTGGTGGGCCCCGGGGAACCATACATCACAGTTTTCCCCACCAGATTCAAAAAGAGAAAAGCAAATACCCGCTACACTGGTATGGAAAAGAATATTACTAACAGAAGACTGGGGTTGCCATAGGGACCAAATTTGCCCCGAGCGTCGCTGGACTCTTTGTGGCAAGATGGGAAGATGAAAATGTTTTCTTCGAACCACCAGAGGATTTAGTACTATATAGACGCTACATTGATGATATTTTCCTAATTTGGAGAGGCGAACGTGAACAACTTATAACCTTCTTTGAGAAATTGAATAAGAATCAACAGAATATAGTACTGACCTGGCAGATTGATGAATCCAACATAGCATTTCTAGACCTTATGATAGCAAGAACTAATAACACCTTTGCTACCAAAACCTTCTTTAAGAGTGTAGATCGAAATAGCTACCTCCCAATGAAAAGCTGTCACCATCACAACTGGCTCTTCAATATCCCTAAGGGCCAGATGCTACGCCTGCGACGGAATTGTACGAATATTGTGGATTTCCATACACAGGCCAACATGATAGGTGAAAGATTCGTTCAAAAAGGATATGAGGAGGAATTCATCAGGAGTAAAATAGAAGAAGTGACACACATCCCAAGAGGCGATTTGCTGCAAAAGAAGAACCACATCTCTAAACCAGATCAGGTGCCGGTTATCCTGGAATATAACATACAATACAAGAAGATTGAGAGCATCTTTTAACGCCATTGGCATATCCTCAAGGCGGACAAGAGCCTGAAAGACATACTACCTGTCAGACCTCAATTCATCTACAAACGTGCACCTACACTGGGTGACCAGCTAGTTAAAAGTGTAGTGAACCCACCCAAGAAGTTATTCACCTTCTTTACCGGTAAAGGGTTCTATCCATGTAAGGGGTGCTACGCGTGCAAACGCACCAAACATCCGAACAAAAAGAGATCTGTGTTTCAGTCAAATAGTAACAGGAAAGAACATGAAATAAAAGAGTTCATTGGATGCAACACTGAAGGGGCTGTTTACGTTCTGGAATGCAGTTGCAGCCTGCAATATGTAGGCCGCACTAAAAGACTGCTTAGAATCCGTGAGATAGAACAAGTACAAAACATTCAACGCGGCTTTGTCAAACACAGTGTCTCGAGGCACTTTGCAGAGTCACACAATAGAGACCCTTCCCACCTCAAATTTTGGGGTATAGTACCATATTCCAGACCATGGAGAGGAGGCCACAAAGTGCGGACACTGAGCCAAATTGAGTCCCACTGGATTTTCTCTTTGGATACTTTTGCGCCCAAAGGTTTAAATATTGAGTTTGACCTAAATTGTTTCCTAAGTGACTACTAGTGTTGCCTATTTCTAGGTTACCCTATTACTGCCAGACTAGTCCTCTGGTTTTGTTCTTGTTACCTCTTCCATTGTTATTGGTCGATATTATCTGTCCTCTCTTCCCATTTGATATCTGCCATGTGATTTATTATGTTACCATTTCTGCCAGACTAACCCTCTGGCTTTTCTCTTGGCCACTCAATTGGTGAACATTACATGCCCTCTCTTCCCACTTAATATCTGCCATGCGATTCACCATCCTACCATTGCCTTTATGCATTCATTATTCAATTGCATCTTTCATATTCCCACATTCATCTTCCTTGGTATTTGTTTTCATATGTTGAATATCCTGTGACCCCTGCTCATGTTTTTAAATATTCTGTGATCCTCTCCCACGTTACCAGCTGAGGTGCATCTGTAACTTGTCGCTACATTACAGACAACATATATCAGGACCAGTACTTCAGGCCCTATGTAACTGTAGCTTTCAATTTTAGCTTTGAGCTGGTCTAGCTCATTTTTATATATGTTAATATATTTTTTTATTTATATCTCGGCACAGTTGGTTTGACAAGTGCCCTGTTTAGCCTTGATATCTATAGTGCCAATCTTGCCCCCCTCCCCCTTTTTCTTTCCACGATCGCGACCATACAGATCGGCGTCGGCATTGCAACATCATTGTGATTACCACTCCTTTGTTTTTGCTGGAATATCACAGCAAACATGGCCGCGCCTGTATCTATTGTAGCGGCCTCCACTCTCTCACTCTTGTATATTGGTTATTCTCACTCTTGTCTAGCAGTACTTTGGGGGAGAGAGTGCGGGGTTGCTACGCCAAGCTTTCACCACAGATGTGTGTGTGGTGTTAGCAAAGTCTCTTTACCTTCGGGTCGGTGCCCTGCGTTTGGAGCCTCCGCTTCTTCTGTGGAACAGTGTCTGTCAGTAATGAGCCCCACACCAGTAAAAGTCCAACACTCCTTTATTTTCCAATGTCAGGATGAAACACAATCAGTTGGACTCCCTCAACGAACAGACAGGGGGTGTGGATACGAGTAGGCCCAGCCACAATGAACTCTCCTATTCCTCTGATAGCGAACAGGCCTGGCGCACGGTCTTTGCCACAGACCGTGAGTTTTTGTCGCTGCCACCGACCGGGTGAACTGTTGGGACCTCTGCCACAGGCCCATTAGCAGGCCCCTGCCACTGACCTGAGTTGAATCACTGGAACGTTGCCACCGGTCATTGAACGTGAATCACCTTCCTTTAAGGTTTTGGCCCTTGTTCGAGAAAGATATCCCTCCGGGGGGTCACCAGAGGCACACCCGTCACTGGCAATCTGCTGCACCAGGTCTTCAGGTGAGTCCCTCCTCCGGTCCCTTACGCCACTGGATTCAGGAGCCTCACTCCCGATGCCCCCTAGGAAGTCCTTCCCTCGCGGGACCCAGCGGAAGACACTGGGCCCCAGGCCTCCGACCGAGCACCTCACCCCAGACTGAAGGTGTCTGGGGTGGAACACGAACTCCATGTGTCCAGGGGCCCAGGGCGCCTGGACACCGACCACGGACCGCAGCCCTCAGGCTGAAGATGCCTGGGACTCAAAAAACCCAGTGAAGAAGATGTCTGGCCCCTTTATACCCTCTCCCAACATGCCCAGCGGGTTCCCCGCCCGCTGTACAGGTGCTGCAAGAGGCCACAAAGGGTACGGCACTGCAGTGATGGTTCAACCCCGGCCCAAGGTGACAGTGCCACCTGCTGGGCCGCAGGGAACTATGCATCACTAATATCTTCACCACATTCAAACCCTGATAGAAAAGTATATACCCGCTACACTCTCCCCCCAGTGTCTGGAATAAACTATGCCCTCATGGGCTGACACAGTCCAGTCCAGAAACCAACAAAAAATTTAAAAAATCCACAAAATATTTTTTTTTAACTACCGTATTTATCGGCGTATAACACGCACCGGCGTATAACACGCACCCCAAGTTTAGGAGAGAATTTTAAGGAAAAAAACTTTTAGGAGGGAAATTCAAGGAAAAAAAACTTACATTTAAATGCAGCATGCAGCCTTGCCCAGTGTCCATCTGCAGCCTTGCCCAGTGTCCATCTGTCCATCTGCAGCCGTGCCCAGTGTCCATCTGTCCATCTGCAGCCGTGCCCAGTGTCCATCTGTCCATCTGCAGCCTTGCCCAGTGTCCATCTGTCCATCTGCAGCCGTGCCCAGTGTCCATCTGTAGCCTTGCCCAGTGTCCATCTGTCCATCTGCAGCCGTGCCCAGTGTCCATCTGTCCATCTGCAGCCGTGCCCAGTGTTCATCTGTCCATCTGCAGCCTTGCCCAGTGCCTTTGCGATCGTGTCAGTCCCGGCGGTTTTTAAAATTTGGCGCCGATTTCTGTGGAGAGGAGCGAGCGGGGCCGAGTGTACTTCGGCTGGACTCGGCTCCTCTCGCAGTTCCGCCCATCTCCACTGACTGCGCCGCTGACGGAGAAAGCCGAGTGTACTTCGCCTAGACTCGTGTCTGCTCACAGTCACAGGCAGGACTGCGAGAGGAGCCGAGACTAGGCGAAGTACACTCGGCTTTCTCCGTCAGCGGCGCAGTCAGAGATGGGCGGGACTGCGAGAGGAGCCGAGTAAAGCCGATTGTACTTCGGCTTCGGCTCCGCTCGCTCCTCTCGCTCGTTTTCAGCAGGGGAATTCGACGGAGTATCGGCGTATAACACGCACCCACGATTTTCCCCTGATTTTAAGGGGAAAAAAGTGCGTGTTATACGCCGATAAATACGGTAACTAACTAGAGCAGTTGTGCCTGAGCCCGACATGTAAGGGAAGGGAAGGAAACATATAAACACTTAACAATAAAACATCTCAAAAGTCACATCATTGACATTTCTCCCCCACCCACACCAGTAACTAAGACCCGCCCCATTCTCAGCGGTCTTGATAGGATGTTCTCCTGCAGAGGGGAAAATAAATATTAACACACATAAAACCCTGACACATATGTTCGTGTGAGAATGAAAGAACCTCTCCGTAAAGAAATCCTTTCCTTCTTAAAGTGTGTGTGTGTGAAAAGTGAATGCCGATGCACGACACTGCCACCTGGTGACAGAGTCGCGGTAACTGCACTTGTGGAAACCTCTTCTTCTTTGGCCCTCTCTACCCCAGAGTCCATGATCACTTGTTGGGGAATGAAGAACAACAACAGGAACAGTCCTTCAATTCCTCCGAAGAGCACAAACACCCATTAACTCGGGCACAGTCACTGAGTTCTCCAGGGAAACAACAGCAAAGCCTGGAGAGTTCAGCAACAGTAAACAGCAAGAACAGAGTCTTTTATCTCCTACAGATAGAAACGAGGGTGCGGCAGGACAAGTGGCTTCAAATGCTAGTCCATGGTTTCTAGATGGTATTCGACATCCTCCCCTTCCTTGCGTCGATCAGCACCTTGTCCGCGTGGATATGCCGCCCCAAGCATCCATTCTGCCTTGCAGTCTTTGAAATGCTGAGATGCCTTGGGAGAACACGCGAGGTACCTGCGGGCGTGTGGGACCTGAAGGTGGGTCCATACAAAGTCATTGTACCAGTGCTCTAGGCAAACTTCCACTTCATACAACAACTCTTTAGACAAGTATGGGTACTCCCACCCGTACTCAGCAGCAACTTTCTGACAAAATAGGCATTGTAGTCTCGCCAGTGGAGGCATGGTGGCTTTGTCTCCTTCACCTGGTAGGACTATTGCATCCGGGTGACGAGGTGCTCTGGTCACCTCCGTTCTGGGCATAGGCGCCCGCAGCGACAGTCTCTTTTCCCCGGCATTAGGTGCAGGTGACGCCGGGGATGTGAGGGTGGGCTGAGAACTGGATCCCTCCTCAGGCGCTGGTGCCTCCACCCGGGGTGTACTATCCCCTGTAGACATGGGTGGATCCCTAGTTCTGCGGGACGAGGAGAGAGGCATCTTATTTCAACCCTTGCTGGCACAAAGTTCATCCATGGCAAGATCATCTCCCAGATCTGAGAGCGACTCCAGGTCGGAGGTGTCAATCTCCTCCGCGGGCAGGTAGCCTGTAGTGGAGACTGAACTGCCACCTCCCGCCGACACACAGGGCCGTGACTACCCGACACCTCCGCCCACACACCAAGTCCCTCCGCCCGGCTTACCTTGGCCTATACTTGAAAAGGGATGTCCGGGACTCTTCCTACCGGATCCATCCGTAGGCGGGCAGGATGATCCACCGCGACCGCTGGACGGGGCTACCATGCCGGTCTTCCTCTTCAGCGGTGGACGCTGGGAGACAGTGGTGACCGAGTCAGCATCCTTGGATTTCTCCCGTACTTCGGTGATCGCGACCTCCCCCGCGGTCGCTGCAGTGCACACAGGGATGGCTGTCAAAGCGGTGATTCCTCCTACTTGAGTGGTGCTGCCTGTGGTGCGGTTGAGATGGATGGTTCTTGGCTTTCCAATAGCTGGGTCCACCTCAAATAGGAATTCCCCGCAGGCCTCGCATCGCCCGAATGGCTTCAGCTGACACACCAGTCCCAAACAGCCGGGACAAATCAAACCCAAGGCCTCTGCGTCCATGCACGAATACAGGGCGAATCGTCCCCGGGGCTTTAGCCGAATCCCCGTATTGGTCACTGGAGCAGCAGTAGTCAAGGTCGTGGTAGAAGGGTGAAAAGGAATCCACAATGCATTTCCGAACATGGTGACTCGCTGCTGATCCATTGCGCACTGCAAGGTTGGTGCCAAAGTCCCCACGTGTAGTCCTTCACACGGCTGGACTCCTCCCCTGTTGCGCCCCAGTTTGCGGGCTTTCTCCTTCCCTGGGTCATGCCCACGAACTGAGCAGGGAGGGTGTGCCTTGTGGCGCAGTGCAAAAGAAGCCCCCACGTGTAGTCCTTCACACGGCTGGACTCCCCCCTCTTCTCGCTCTTCTTCTGAGTAGTCCTTTCCCTTTTTAGGGTCATGCCGACGACTTCGAGCAGGGTTGCACTTTGGCCAATAATATGGCCGACCTACTCGGAACTCCTCCCGGCAGACACGTTCAAACTCCGTCCACTTTAGCTCCATGGTAGCACGAACACCATCCCGGACGAGCCCCCACGTGTAGCGGCCTCCACTCTCTCACTCTTGTATATCGGCTATTCTCACTCTTGTCTAGGGGTACTTTGGGGGAGAGAGTGTGGGGTTGCTACGCCAAGCTTTCACCACAGATGTGTGTGTGGTGTTAGCAAAGTCTCTTTACCTTCGGGTCAGTGTCCTGCGTTTGGAGCCTCCGCTTCTTCTGTGGAACAGTGTCTGTCCGTAATGAGCCCCACACCAGTAAAAGTCCAACACTCCTTTATTTTCCAATGTCAGGATGAAACACAATCAGTTGGACTCCCTCAATGAACAGACAGGGGGTGTGGATACAAGTAGGCCCAAGCACAATGAACTCTCCTATTCCTCTGATAGCGAACAGGCCTGGCGCACGGTCTCTGCCACAGACCGTGAGTTTTGGTCGCTGCCACCGACCGGGTGAACTGTTGGGACCTCTGCCACAGGCCCGTTAGCAGGCCCCTGCCACTGACCTGAGTTGAATCGTTGGACCGTTGCCACCGGTCATTGAACGTGAATCACCTTCCTTTTAAGGATTTGGCCCTTGTTCGAGAAAGATATCCCTCCGGGCGGTCACCAGAGGCACACCCGTCACTGGCAATCTGCTGCACCAGGGGTACGGCACTGCAGTGATGGTTCAACCCCAGCCCAAGGGGACAGCGCCACCTGCTGGGCCGCAGGGAACTATGCATCACTAATATCTTCACCACATTCAAACCCTGATAGAAAAGTATATACCTGCTACATTATATTCAATACTATATCAAAATCTACAACAAAATGGCCACCGTGCGTCCCGCGATGCAAACTATTTAAACCCCTTATTGTGTATCTAGTGCCATCTACTGATGAAGTCATGTGACATGACGACACGCGTTAGGACTTAGCACAGATACACCTAGGCCAGTAAAAACTGGACTGTAACTCAAATGTGACCATAAATGGAAAAACACAAAAAAGTGAGAAGGGGCAGGCTGAACGCCCTACCCAATATATATAAAGTGTCCACAATAATAAACAAAAACAAAAAAATTATGAGTGTCCAAAACAGTGGATAAATAACAAGGAATGGATGTAAAACTTCTGGCACAATTCTTCACGTGGATGGTGACATTCATGTGTGCTTACCAGAAACGTTGGACCCGAATGTCATACAACAGCGGATCAATCGAGCTTGAGAGTATCTCCAATGGCTGCTCCACAGGAACGTCCCCGGATCTCTGATGGATGTTGAGGTATACCGGCTAGACGATCGGATGTCTTCAATCCTGGGTGGAACTGATGGATGCAGTACTTCTTGGGTCTCCAATACCCCCAAGGCTGGAGATCCCACCAGAAGACTGGCACTTTGGATCCCGGTATTCAACCGGACGATGGGATACGATCAAACTTAAATAGAAAATACCCCGACGAGGGTATTGTAGAAGGACCAACTGGAGAAAACTGAAAAAAAACGTTTCCTCACCGATTTCATGCAAAGAGAAGAAAAAAATAGGGGGCTCCAATGGTGTAGGTAAAAAAAAAGGGTTTTTAATCAGAAAAACACCAACATACAAAGATAAAAAGTGATCACAGTTCATATATTAAAAGACAACATGGGAAGCAAAATGCATAGCCCAATTTTTTTTGACCTACACCATTGGAGCCCCCTATTTTTTTCTTCTCTTTGCATGAAATCGGTGAGGAAAAGTTTTTTCAGTTTTCTCCAGTTGGTCCTTCTACAATACCCTCGTCGGGGAATTTTCTATTTAAGTTTGATCGTATCCCATCGTCCGGTTGAATACCGGGATCCAGAATGCCAATCTTCTGGTGAGATCTCCAGCCTTGGGGGTATTGGAGACCCGAGAAGTACTGCATCCATCAGTTCCACCCAGGATTGAAGACATCCGATCGTCTAGCCGGTATACCTCAACATCCATCAGAAATCCGGGGACGTTCCTGTGGAGCAGCCGTTGGAGATACTCTCAAGCTCGATTGATCCGCTGTCGTATGACATTCGGGTCCAACGTTTCTGGTAAGCACACATGAATGTCACCATCCACGTGAAGAATTGTGCCAGAAGTTTTACATCCATTCCTTGTTATTTATCCACTGTTTTGGACACTCATAATTTTTTTGTTTTTGTTTATTATTGTGGACACTTTATATATATTGGGTAGGGCGTTCAGCCTGCCCCTTCTCACTTTTTTGTGTTTTTCCATTTATGGTCACATTTGAGTTACAGTCCAGTTTTTACTGGCCTATATGTAGCACTGTACTATTACCTTCCACTTTGTTTGAATTTGTCACATTCCAGCACAGCTGCTTCACCTCTCTCTATAAAGTTGTTATTATTTATGTGTTTTTTGGGTAGCGCATTTATTTCTTTTTATCACAGCACAGATACACCGACATCTGGACGTGAAGAGACGAGCTCGGCACTCGTAGGATACCGCAACCCCTGTTTACCCATGAGATGTGAGTGTTTTTATATCTTTTTAATAAACGCCCCAGTGGTTACAGACCTACACTATATGCACTTTATTTCTTGTACGTGTCCCATCGGCACTCTGTGGTTGGTGCAAATCTGAGGACCGCATCACTGACGCCATCGCAGCCTGCAATACATACGAGCACGGTGTTCGTAGGATTGATGCCCACGCTCACCTTATAAAAAGTGAGTGTGAGAACACACCTTTAGTCACCTGTTCTGCTGTACCCACAGAGTTACGCTATTTATTGCCTTTTCCGTTTGTGTATTTTCATGCACCTATGTGAGTGAGAATAGGACCTCTACGCAAGGACGCTGCATCATTGTCCATAATATGAGTTTCACTTCATGCTGTATCTTCCCAGCGGGGAGGTAAGCTGCTTGTGAGCACTGGGTGGATTTGCACCGAAGCCTTCTTTTAAGCACTTTATAATTGCTGGTGAGAGGACTTGTTACAAATTGGACTTTATTTTTTCAGGAATTCACTGTTTTGCTTTTTATTTTACATTTTTGATATTTTTTGCTACTCCAGAGACTTATTGTTTAGTTACATATACTATATGCACAGGTTTAATTTATCTATCACTTTGAGTGACACATGATTAGGCCTCTCTGGTTTATGATATATTTTTTTCAAGTGTCTATATCATCGTTTATAAATTTTTTGCATCATATTTTTGCACTTATGTGTTGTCCACATAGTACATGTACTTTATGGTTTATGTTGTATGTTTGATGTCACTACATTCATTGCATTTGTTTGGTTCACACTAGATTTGCTAATCAGTTAGCTTCACCTAAGCGACCCACAGGCCTCTCTTTTTCACTTCCTTCACATTAGTTTAACCACAGCGCAGCCACCATCACTTTTTACTTTACTCCATGAATAGAATAGACCGTTATTTTAAGAGAAAAAAAACTAGACTTTACAATCACTGTAACTCCTATGTACTTTACAATCACTTTAACTCCTAAATCCTATGTCCTATTTTAATTTACAGATGTAATAACACCTTTAACAAAGACCTATTGGAGGGCAGCAGCCGTGGAATCAGGTTGTGTGTTGGAGAGCTCCTGTGGGAACCAGAGGCAAGCCCTAGTGATGGAGTCCACAAGCCCAGGTTTGGGCCCTGACTCAAGGCCTGAAAGACTGAGGAGATCTGGACCTGGCTCTAGAAGAAATTTTTTTATTGGAAACGCAAATGGAGATCTTGGGCTGATCCAAACCTCAGCCAGGTGAAAACCTAGCAAAGGGAGAGGCATGGAAAGAAAAGTTAAAGAGACTCGGACGTTTGAGAAAAAAAATGGACTTCCTTACCAGCCTGAGGGAACACCAGAGATAAGTCCAGCCGTAATAACAGATCTGCTTATAAAAGAAGCATTGATAAACGAAAGGATGAGTGCCGTGGAATATGGGACCTGCTTGAAAGTCTCACTGAGCACTGCTCAAGTGAGCAAGAGTTTCCAGGGCAAACCTGGCTAGGCTCCAGAGGGCAAGTGATGGTGGGAGCCAGTCGATTTAATAAAAGATTACAGCCTGCTGCTCCTGTTCAAACAGAAGGTGTGGTGGGAACCCTCACAGCAAAGGTGCCAGAAGCTGACCATGCTGCAGGACCAGAAGGGAAGGAAGATAGTCTGGTGGAGAATCCAGGGGAGGAGAGCTGCAAGACCACTATTGTAATCCCCATTGAAGGTACTGTAAAAAAAATCAGCCAAATCCCAGGCAGTGAGCGGACCTGAGGCTGAAGAGAGCAGCTGGAAAGAAATGGTGGGAGGTACAGCAGCTCGCAAAGCAAAGACTGAGTCATCTCAGGTTGAAGATGTTGTAGAAACTCCAGCTGAGAAAGTAGCCCACAGTATGCCTTCTCCAAAAGGGAAGGTGGAAACCCCGGCAGCATTGTCAGGGCAGGCAGCCAACAATACCCAGATTTGCAGGGATGGTGAGGACCCTTGTAGTGTGGATTGCAAGGGTGTATGTGGCAACAGCTGGCAAGGAGACTGGGTCAGCTAGCAGGCACCCTGCACCATCTGCCAAGCATTGTTGGAGCCATCAGTAAGCAAGCTGGATCCTTTGGCCAAGCAACAAAATGGCATCCAAACTTGTACAGCCAGCATCCCCAGTGGTGAGAGAGTCAAAAATGTCAATGGCTATGGAGGAGGTATCTGGTGTCAACAAGCAGGATGAGCCAAGCACCCTGATGGCTCCTGCTTCCATATCTCTGGCATCCTCGGTAGTGAAAGGGTCAAGGGTGCTGGGGAATGAGGAGCTTTCTCCAGAATGGATGGGTCCCTGTGGAGCAGCAATTGCGGCCACAACTGAGAACAGCATTCCTGTCTTGGATCACTTCTGCCCTGAGCAAGGGGAATTCCTTTGTGTGTCAGATGCTGAGGAAGTGAGAGTTTTCCAGGAAGTTTCGGAGGTCTGTGCAATGGACAACATCTGCATGGGGCACAAGTATCTGTGTGGGGGGACTGCATGATGGGTCCACTCCAGTCTGACTGTCCTGCGCTGGACTTTATCAGGCAGCTGGAGGAACCCCGGCAAGAGAGGGTGGTGGTAGGGGACTCTGACACATGTGGGGCGTATAAGGCAGTGTTAATTTTGCCAGCAAATTTCAATTTAGTTTTAGTCTTAGTCTTAAAATGGCATTTTAGTTTTAGTCCCATTTTAGTCTTCTGCAATTGTTTTAGTCATATTTACTTGACTAAATCTCCAGGACATTTTAGTCAACTAAAATGATTTTAGTAGACTAAAATGATTTTAGTCTACTAAAACTCATTTTATTCATCTAAAATCTAATGGGTGTAGTTAAATTGTAATGCATTATTTAAGCATGTATCTACAATTTCCACAAATCATTATATACTGCTGGAGTGAAAAATCTAATATGTTATTATTTATGGTATTGAGGTATGTTAATTTTGACATCAAATTTCAATTTAGTTTTAGTCTTAGTCTTATGACTAAAATGCCATTTTAGTTTTGGTCGTGTTTTGGTCATCTCAATTGTTTTAGTTTTAGTTTTAGTTGTATTTTAGTCGACTAAAATGTTTTAGTCGAGAAAATAACATTGGTATAAGGAGGTGTCTGCTTTAGGATGGGGGGCCCTTGTAGATAATGCAGAGAACCTTTCTGTAGTGGCAGACTCCCCAAGCAGAGCACTGAGTGTGCAGCCAGGCAAACAAGTGGGAGCAGGCTATGGAGGAGGTATCTGGTGTCAACAAGCAGGATGAGCCAAGCACCCTGATGGCTCCTGCTTCCATATCTCTGGCATCCTCGGTAGTGAAAGGGTCAAGGGTGCTGGGGAATGAGGAGCTTTCTCCAGAATGGATGGGTCCCTGTGGAGCAGCAATTGCGGCCACAACTGAGAACAGCATTCCTGTCTTGGATCACTTCTGCCCTGAGCAAGGGGAATTCCTTTGTGTGTCAGATGCTGAGGAAGTGAGAGTTTTCCAGGAAGTTTCGGAGGTCTGTGCAATGGACAACATCTGCATGGGGCACAAGTATCTGTGTGGGGGGACTGCATGATGGGTCCACTCCAGTCTGACTGTCCTGCGCTGGACTTTATCAGGCAGCTGGAGGAACCCCGGCAAGAGAGGGTGGTGGTAGGGGACTCTGACACATGTGGGGCGTATAAGGCAGTGTTAATTTTGCCAGCAAATTTCAATTTAGTTTTAGTCTTAGTCTTAAAATGGCATTTTAGTTTTAGTCCCATTTTAGTCTTCTGCAATTGTTTTAGTCATATTTACTTGACTAAATCTCCAGGACATTTTAGTCAACTAAAATGATTTTAGTAGACTAAAATGATTTTAGTCTACTAAAACTCATTTTATTCATCTAAAATCTAATGGGTGTAGTTAAATTGTAATGCATTATTTAAGCATGTATCTACAATTTCCACAAATCATTATATACTGCTGGAGTGAAAAATCTAATATGTTATTATTTATGGTATTGAGGTATGTTAATTTTGACATCAAATTTCAATTTAGTTTTAGTCTTAGTCTTATGACTAAAATGCCATTTTAGTTTTGGTCGTGTTTTGGTCATCTCAATTGTTTTAGTTTTAGTTTTAGTTGTATTTTAGTCGACTAAAATGTTTTAGTCGAGAAAATAACATTGGTATAAGGAGGTGTCTGCTTTAGGATGGGGGGCCCTTGTAGATAATGCAGAGAACCTTTCTGTAGTGGCAGACTCCCCAAGCAGAGCACTGAGTGTGCAGCCAGGCAAACAAGTGGGAGCAGTTGTAACAAGTAAGGGGAGGCTAATGTTGCAGGAAGTGTGGCAAGTCATAAATGGCCAAAGGCCTCCAGGCGCAGGGATGGGTGAACCCTCCAAAGGAAGTAAAGTTGCTATCAGCCCTGCAGGAGGGGAAAAACCTTTGCCAGGGTAGCTGGTGCATGGGTCAGACTGAATAATTTCTATGGTCAGCATGGGGCTCGGTCATTTCGGGAATGCCCTGGGAGACAGGGCCAGGGGGCTAATGCATGGTCTAGGAGTCGGTGGCTCAGAACAGAAATGGATAAATGTGGTTCAGCTCAGGTATTAAGGCCCAAGTCTGGGCCTAAACCAGGGTTTTGTGGTAGATATGGTCCTTGAGTTGGGCTTCTGGGTAGCAGATGTTTTTTCTATAATACTCCCCCATGACACTCCTGAATATATTAGTTGTATGACTCCTGTGGTAATGGAGTCATTCTTTATCAAGTATGAGTTAATAAAATCCCATTAAAAGTGCAAAGGCTTCATGATGGTGGCATTGTCTAGATAGGGGGAGATTAGGCCTCTGACTATCCTAGTAAAGGATGAGACATAGCTACCTAACTGGGAAGGTATGGCCAAATGCAAATCCCACTGAAAGAGAGCCTGGATGAGAGGGGTATTTGGACTGGAGCCTGGTCTACTAGGGTGAAGTTGGGGAGGAGAGGACACGCGGTAGCCCATATACCAGCTAGTCCATTTAAAGGCAGGGATAGAGTCCTGGTATTTTTATTTTGGGAACCCAGATGGTGTTTTAAATGTGGGTGCCCCACCCACTTCAGTGTCGACTGTACCATTAAACGGTGTGTCAAGTGCAATGGGATTGGTCATTTGGCAGTACCAGCTGTGGAGAGGTGCAGGGCTAGTGGGTGTGGACAGTATCTGCTGGCATTGGATCAGGCAAAGGCGTTTGATCGGGTGAGCCACAAATACCTCTGGCTTCTTCTGGGAAGGTACGGGTTGCTGGGGGGTTCATCAATTGGCTCAGAGTGTTGTATAGCAAGGCGAAGAGCGTCCATCTTGTTAATGGCTGGGTCCTTCCTTTGCTGTGGACTCTGGTGTCCAGCAGGTTTGCCCCTTAAGCCCACTTCTGTATGCATTTGCAGTAGATGTCTTCATCAGGAGGCTTGAATGCAAGCATCTGAGGGAGGTTTCTACGGGCCCCAGCAGTGGCTGGGAACCGGCAGTGAGGGCTGTGGCCTACGCAGACAACATCTTGGTAGTGGTATTAAGTCATGAGGATGCTGGGAGGAAACGCACCTTGGGATCTACTGAGGCATCCAGCTCATTCGTGAACTGGGACAAGAGTGAAGTTGCCTATTACCGCACCAGTTTGGGTGGCTCAGGTACATGAGTGGAGAGCAGATCGTGACAGGCTTGGGCAGCAGAGCAGGAGTTAAAAACCGAGAGGAGGAGGAGGAAAACACATGCCAAGCATGGCTGCGGTGCTGGAGGTGCTTTCCGGGTAAAAAAAAAATACTGCTAAAGGGAGCCAGGGCTTTTGTCACCCTTGGGATGGTATCACCCCTGTAGCGGGTGTCACCTGGGTGCAGACCGCACCCCCTACCCCCCAGCAATCCCACTGATAGGAGGGCTAAACATGATCCACCCAGTAGTGTTCTATGTTACCATTTTTGTTTAAATATAACGTCCGGTCCATTTTTTTATGGTCGAGCCTTCTCTGTGAAAGCGTTTGTGTAAGGACTGGCTGTTGTCCTGAGAGAGTGGGGGGCGGGGGGTAGGTCTGGTCATCTAAGATTGCATAGGTGCCTCCCATCCTATATCCCACAGGCATTGAAGGTGCTGAGGCAGTGGCAGATAACTGCTCTGGAGGTCGGTGAAAGCTGTGCCGGAGAAACATGTCCTCCCATCTTTTCAAAGTCTGACCTTGAGAGATTGCCCTGAGGCCATCCACAAGTTTGGGGCTAGCCCTCCTGGATTCTCCTAGAATTCCCATGAAGTTTTGGGATCTCAGTCAACCATGGAATGACCACCTTGATTTTCCATGCGAATCTCAATTATAGGAACCTGGACGACAAGGGCTGTCTCTGCCTGGAGTATGGAGGAGCTCTGGAAACCATGGACCATTTTTTGGTCCAGTCCCCTCTTAATGTGGAGGTTCATAGGGGGGTGGGGAGCTATTGGCTATCCTAGTATAGTTGTTCTTTACTACACGTGACATGCAAAGTGCTTAGTGTCCACTAGGAACAAAATCCTGTTTGTCCATGTGGTGGGGATCTTTTTGGTGAATTGGTGAAGGTGAGAAATCTTGAAAGGGACAGGGTTGGGCCATTTATGAAGGGGTTTCCGCTTCCACTTCTGAAGATTTTGTTTACTGTGTTTAAAATATTGAAGTAGGGCTGCAGCCATCTAATAGGTTATTTGCTCTTGTATAGGCATGGGGGGGGGGGGGGGATTTGTTTCTTGCCTGTTTTTATGATAGATTGTGGAATGTAGTGGTTTACCTTTGATAAAAGTATGCTACATTGTATAGGCTAGTCAACTTTGATCTCCTTTTAACGTTTGGGGAGTGATACCCAGAATGAATACGTGCAAAAGGGCCTCGAAGGGAAAAATGTATATGTTAAGAGATGTGATCTGTTCTTTTTATCTCCTTGCAGCATCCCTCAAGTAGAGGGTGGGAAGTACCTTGTGTGGACATTTTCCTAAGGTCATGGGTAAGAATGCTTTACAGTAGAATTCCAGTGATAACCTAACTAATGCTAAACCTACTCTCTGCCACATTTAAAGCCTAATCTATCTAACCCTGTGAAGCAAAAATCTCTCTACTTGCCTGTTCTGCAGCTGCTCCAGTCCGGTCTCAAGAGGCGGATGCTGTGTGCAGGAGAGAACCAATAATGGCTGGGAAATGCCTGGGAAGTGACATCACCCATAGACTTACTATAGGGCTTATGTTGTCGGCTGTCTCTCCTGCACATTTCCACACACTAAAGCCACCACTGACAGCTCAGTATGGGGCAGGAGCAACTGCAAGTAGAGTGCCTTTTTCTTTACACGCTTAGTTAGAATAGGCTTAGAATAGACTTAGAATGTGGCAGGAGCCTAAAGTTAGGTTTTGACTGGAATTCCACTTTAGGCTGGATTCACGCCTATGCAGTTTTAGTGTTTTTTGCATTTTTCAGATTTGCACTACAGAACGTGTACCATAGGAACATGGACTGTAGTGCAAATCTGCAAAATGCAAAAAGCACTAACAATACATAGGTGTGAATCCAGCCTTAGGGAGTATGTATGGTTCATGAAGGGAGTACACAAGTTGCCTAGGCCTGATGCAATGGCTGTAAAAAATGCTCAGTTATTACTGTCCTTGTCAAGGCCTTGTGTATGCATAATTTTTTTTTGTGAAATGGTAAATTGCTAACATTGATTACATTTGTACAAAACAAAAAAACGCTGTATTGTATTTTTTTTTACACAACAAATAGGACAATAACTGCACATTAATAACCAAATGATAATGCTGTGTGATATAAATCCAAATATTAACCCCTTCCCGACCAGCCGCCACAGTTATACTGCGGCAGGTTGGCTCCCCTGGATGAGCCGTCGTAGCTGTACGTCTGCCGAAGGAGTGCATGCAGCGTGTCCCCGGAGCCAATGCGCTTGCCCGGCGGTTGCGATGACTCAAATACCACCAAAAGAAAACTCTATTTGTGGGGGAAAAAAGGACGTCAATTTTGTTTTTGTACAATGTTGCACGACCACGCAATTGTCAGTTAAAACGACGCCGTGCCGTATCGCAAAAAATGGCCTGGTCATAAAGGGGCCAAATCTTCCTGGACTGAAGTGGTTAATAGTGTGAACTATAAAAAAGTGGAAATGTGTCTTGAGTGAATATAATCACATAAAAAAAATCACAACACTTTTGCCTTGTACACACAATCGGAATTTCCGATGAAACAAGTTTTTTCCATCGGTGTTTAGAAATAGAACATGTTTTTAATTTTTCCGATGGAAAAAAAAAAACGATAGGAAATTCCTATCGTCTGTGTGGAACTTCAACAGAGAAAAAACCCACGCATGCTCAGAATCAAGTCGACGCATGCTCGGAAGCATTGAACTTAATTTTTCTCGGCTCGTCTGAGTGTTTTACGTCACCGCGTTTTTGTTTTTAATTTATTTTTATTATTATTAATCATTTTCTTAAATACAAATAGTTTTACGTTTTTACAAGCTTCTTTTCAATATGTGTTAATTCATTCTCATTATTCAGTAAACAAAATATGCAAAATCTTGATCATTATCTACTCTGTCATAAAAACAGAATACCATGTAGCATTCACCTACATGTGTGTACTACCATCTTACGTGCACTTTCATTCCAGCATCCATTCTTCCGTTCATCCAAGGGGGGGGGGGGGGGAAAGGGGAAGAAACCCTGATTTCTCCCCCTTATTCTCTCTCACAATCTTTTCGATTTACACGTTAATGTTTTCCTTTTATACATATTCTTTCATTCTGTTTGAGGACCGAAATTCATCCCATTTTAGCCATATTGCTGGCATTTGGGTTTCTATGTATCCTTCTTCTCTTATCTGTCTTTCCATATATTGTATTTCGTTCATTTCACATACCCATTCTCCTATGTTTGGGCTTTTATTTTCTCTCCAGTTGCGAGATATTATTATTCTAGCTGCCGAGGTCATATGATGGAAAAATATCATTCTTAATGCTCATTCTTGATTCTGGCATCATAGATAACAACGAGGTATCTATGTTTTAGGTTCCTCTCTATCCCCGACACTTTCTGATATATCTCATGAACATCATTATTCCAGAAACCCTTCACCATATGACATCCATACCAAATGTGATCCATGGTCCCCCTTTCTATCTTACATCTCCAGCATATATCTGTCTGCTCGCTATTTATTTTATTTAATGCTACTGGGCTCCAATACCATCTCATTGCTATTTTGTAATTCCTCTCTTGATATTTATTCACTAGGCTTGTGCAATTCGTTTCGTAACAAATCAAAATTCGTCCGAATTTAGCAACTTTCGGACATTCGGAAGCATTCGAATTTCCGAACAAAGCAATTACGAATAAAACCGAATCCGAAAAAAAATTATATCGCAAATAGCGAATGCCCGAATGTCTTCGGCATAATTCGTTGTGAAAAAAGTTACGAATGTACAAATCCATTCGAAGCACAATAACACTCTGCTCTGCTCTCTGCTTCTCCCTCACTGTGCTGAACTCCCTCTCAAAATGGTGTACAGGGGCGGAGGCTATAGCCGTATGTAAAAAATGAAAGTAAAATACGAGATTTCGAATTGTTACAAATAACCGATATGTATTTAGAAAAGTAAAAATCCATTCGAAGCACATTAGGCATAATAGGGCAGCGTCGTTGTGAGAGAGACACGGAAAATTACAAATCAACGAACCCAAAAAAAGTTAAGAAAGTAGGAGTTGTGTCCAGAATCAATGAAAAACAATGTACTCTACCGAAAGTACGAATTAGTCCGAACACAAAAAATCCCGTCTAGCAAAATTACAAACGATTACGAATCAACAGGATTTAGGACTGAAAAGAAACGAACAGAAACTAAACAAATTTTTCCGTTGTGCACAAAAAACGAACCGAAACTAAACAAACTTTTCCATTGTGCACAAGTCTATTATTCGCTATGGATGTTTTATGAATTATTACAAATATTTTCTCCCATTCTGTCTCTGATATTAATCTCCCTATCTCCTTTTCCCAATTCTTCATTCCTGTTAACTCTCTGAGGGATCCTGAAGGGAGTAATAGACCATATAGTTTAAATAATTTTTTAGTTGGCTTTTGTTCATCTACTAATAATTGTTCAAATTTGGTTTTTGGTCTGTTTATTAAAGATAGATCTATGTTAGTTGCAATATGTGTGTTTAATTGATGGTAATGTAGCCATTTATTTTTGTATTCCAGTCCCAAGTCTTGCATTTTTGGCATTTTCCCTTCCACTAGGATCTGGGCCACCCTTGCATTATCCTGTATATTCCATTTTAAGTATTTTGTGGTTGCTAAAGCTGGCGGGAATTCTGGATTGGAGAATAATAGGGTCATTGGTCCCATCATAGTGGATAGGTTCCCCCTTTTTAATTCTGCGTCCCAGATTTTTAATGTGGCTCTTGCAAAGATTGTTAGTTTATTATTTCCGGGTCTTAGATGTAGTTTTAGCCAGGGGAGTGCTTTAAGTTGAATTCCTATAATGTCTTCTTCTAGTTTGACCCATTGTTTCTCATCCGTGTTGTGGTACCAGTCTATAATCCTGGTCAGGGAGGCTGCTTGTAAGTATTTAAAAAAATCGGGCAATGCTAACCCCCCATTTTTCTTAGTTCTAATTAAGATTTCTCGTTTTATTCGTGGTGAAGATGAAACTTCCTATTGCTTTTCTTGGTTCGTTATTTTTTTTGGAATAGCTAGGGGTACAGTTTGAAAAATATATAGCAATTTTGGTAATATGTCAATTTTTACTATATTTAGTCCTCTCATCCATGAATGTTATTTTTTTCATATTTTTGTAATTTTATTACTTTTTGGATTGTCGCATTGTGATTCAATTCTTGTAGTTTGTTCAGGTCTCTCGGGATATAGATTCCCAGATACTTAATTGCTTTTTGTTGCCATTTAAATGGAAAGTCTTTTTGTAGTAAAATTTGTGTTTTTTCTGTTAGTGATACATTTAACATTTTGGATTTATCATAATTAACTTTAAAGTTACCGTATATACTCGAGTATAAGCCGAGATTTTCAGCCCTTTTTTTTGGGCTGAAAGTCCCCCCAGCCCCCCCCCCCCCCCTCGGCTTATACTCGAGTCAGCAACATTTTTAGATTGGAAATAGTACCTGTAAAGAAGTTGCGGCTGCAGCGTCCATCGTTCAAATTCCGCGGTCTCTTCCTGTTCCTTCCGTGATAGGCGATTCTCATCAGACACTCTCCGCCCATCACGATCATTCTCTCATCCTTAGTTTCCCAGCAGACGTCTGTGATTGGCGGAACACCCAACACAGTGTCTGCTCGGAAACTGAGGATGAGAGAATGATCGTGATAGGCGGAGAGTGTCTGATGAGAATCGCCTATCACGGAAGGAACAGGAAGAGACCGCGGAATTTGAACGATGGACGCCGCAGCCGCAACTTCTTTACAGGTACTATTTACAATGTAAAATTATAGGATAGGAAACAGTGAGCTAGGGAACAGCGAGCTAGGGAACAGTGAGGGTAGGAAACAGTGAGGATAGGAAACAGTGAGGATAGGAAACAGTGAGGATAGGAAACAGTGAGGATAGGAACAGTAAGGATGGGAACAGTGAGGATAGGGAACAGTGAGGATAGGAACAGTAAGGATGGGAACAGTGAGGCATTGTTGACCCTCGGCTTATACTCGAGTCAGTAAGTTTTCCCAGTTTTTTGTGGCAACATTAGGTACCTCGGCTTATACTCGAGTCGGCTTATACTCAAGTATATACGGTACTCACTTCCCCAAATCGTTTAAATTATTTTATTAAATTAGGTAATGTTATAATGGGGTTAGTCACATATATATTAATAAATCATCTGCGTAAACTGCTGTTTTATATTCTTTGTCCTTTAATGTTAATTCCTTGTGTATCTTTATTTTTCCTTATTGCTTGTACAGTATAAGGTGTTCCATAGCTAGTATATATAGTAAGGGGGATAATGGACAGCCCTGTCGGGTTCCGTTTGATATTTCTACATATTCTGATAGCATTCCGTTTGTTCTAATTTTGGCTCGTGAATTAGAATACAATGCAACAATCCTACTAAGCATTTTTGGGCCCATTCCTATCTGAACTAATGTTTCCTCTAAGAACTGCCATCCCACTCTATCAAACGCTTTTTCAGCATCAATAGATAATAGACATGTTGGGACGGCAGTTCTCTGAGCCTGTTCTACCAGTATACAAGTTTTTATAATGTTATCCCTCGTTTCTCGACCCTTCGAAAATCCAGTTTGTTTTGGGTTTATATACCCTGGTAATATGGGTGTCAGTCTATTAGAAATAATCTTTGAATATAGTCTTATATCGATGTTTGTCAAAGAAATAGGTTGGTACTTATTACACAATGTATGGTTTTTCTCAGGTTTTGGTATTAATGCAATGTGAGCTTCCATGCTTTGTACTGCAAATATTTGTGTTCTGGTTATGGAATTATATGTTTTTTTTAAGAATGGGTATTATTATGTCTTGAAAAGATTTATAAAATCTAGGGGTATACCTGTCTGGTCCGGGGCTTTTGCCCAGGACCAATTCGGAAATAGCTTGTTGGATTTACGTCACCGCGTTTTGGACGGTCGGAATTTAGTCTGACAGTATGTATACAAGACAGCTTGAATGGAATTCCGATGAAAAATTCCATCAGATTTTAGACCATTGGATACTCCGATCGTGTGTACAGGGCAAATGTGATAAAATTGCAATAAGCGTATATTGGTTTGTGCAAAAGTTATAGCGTCTATAAAATTGGGAATAGATTTATATCATTTTTTTAATTTTTTACTAGTAATGGCGGCGACGTTTATCAGGCCTGCGACATTGCGGCGGCCAGATCGAACACTTTTGACAAATTTGTGGGAGCGCTGACACAGCGCTATCAGTGCTTTAAAAATGCACTGATTACTGTGTAAATGTCACTGACAGGGAAGGGGTTATCACTAGGGGGCGATCAAGGGGATCAATGTGTTCCCTGACTGTGTTCTAACTGTGGTGGGTGGGACTGACTTGGGGAGGAGACCGATCAGTGTTCCTGCATGGAGGGCCGCATTTAGCTGCTAATGAAGATGGGGGAGGGGGGGGAGTACAGAGGTGGCTGTGGACAAGAGGGGGGAGAACAGAGGTGGCTGTGGACAAGAGGGGGGTGGGAGAACAGAGGTGGCTGTGGACAAGAGGGGGGGAGTACAGAGGTGGCTGTGGACAGGGGGGGGAGTAAAGAGGTGGCTGTAGACAGGGGGAGTACATAGGTGGCTGCTGTGCATGGGGGGGGGGGTGTACAGAGGTGGCTGTGGATGTGGGGGTACAGAGGTGGCTGTGGACAGAGAAAATTAGACAGCTCTGAGTATTCCCTCCCCTCCCCTCCCCTCTCCTGACAATTGCAGTGGACGGGGCTGAGAATAACATCAGGAGAGGAGGAGAAGAGGCAGTGAGCCACACAGCTGCATTTCTTCCATACAACAGACACTTTTTGCAGATGACCCCACCAAACAGACACCCACTTGTCCACAGGCCGTGTGCCCATGAATCCATCGCAGGCACTGACGGGCCGGAGATTTAGCGGTGGCAGGCCGGGTATGAGCCGCGGGTTGCCGACCCTGATGAAAGGTAATGCACTTGGAGGGTAAAAATATAAATGCAAGTTACTCATTAGGGAGAGAACTCCTAGGGGATTCCAGGATTGAGAAGGATCTAGGGGTCCTAGTAGAAGACAGACTGAGCAATAGCATGCAGTGTCAAGCTGCAGCTACCAAAGCCAGCAGACTATTGACATGTATTTAAAAAGGGAATTTTCTCCAGAGATAAA
This sequence comes from Rana muscosa, assembly GCA_029206835.1. Taxonomy (NCBI): domain Eukaryota; kingdom Metazoa; phylum Chordata; class Amphibia; order Anura; family Ranidae; genus Rana; species Rana muscosa. Next base: position 197,649,407 of record CM055128.1, read on the forward strand.
ACGATAATCCTGCCACTTTATAAAACTCTAGTTTGGCCACATTTGGAGTATTCTGTCCAGTTCTGGTCACCAATCCTCAAAGGATTTGCTGAAGCTGGAAAGAGTCCGGAGAAGGGCAACAAAATTAATATGGCGACTGGAGGATCTCAAATATGAGGAACGATTACAAGCACTAAATATATTATTCCTGGAGAAGACTCTTGAGCGGAGATATGATAGCAATTTACAAACACAGTCTATTCAGAAACCACGCTAAAGTCTGTAGTATGTGAATGACAGCAGCGACTAACCATGTGATATAAACAGGGCCGCTAATGGGGCAGTACAGCCAGCCCTGTTTTAACGGGCCCGAGCCCATTGGCTCATCAAAGGGCCTGGACAGCTTTTATAGTGCATTTATTTAGGGGTGCATACATATATTTTCCAGGGCTCCATCAGGGGCTCATGAGGTGGGAGCTAAGGAGGGACTTTTTATTTTCTCATTTTTGGGCGGAGGTATACAGACCTGCGCCCAGTTGCATTCTCTAGTGTTTCTGGCCCGTTCCTCTCCTTCCCTGGTGCTTGGCGGAGTGATCTGTTAGTGCTTTACCTGTTCCGCTGTCTCAAGGACTGATGTGAGACAGCTGACAGGGAACAGTAATGCCAATCTTTAAGGCCTCCTGTACGCGTGATGCTTTAAAATCGCTCTCCTCTTGGCAGCAGCCTTTTGGCAGAAAAACGTCTGACGCTTAGAAACTTTTACAACGCTTTTTCAAATGTTTTGGCTCACTTACAGACGTCAAGCACTTGGATGTTCATTTTATTGGCCAGAATAATAAGTTATTCTGGTCACTGAAATAAATTATCGCTCAAGAGCTAAACATGCCTAGCGTTAACATGCGTTTAGGAGCATTTACAGGCGCCAAGTGTTTTTTTTTTTTTGGTCAAAACCCTGCTGCTCCTGGATGCACTGGCCCTGTTTTTTGTTTTTTGTTTTTCCTGTTTTTAAACGTCCCTGCCACTAATAATTCAAAAGGAGGCAGAGGGTCCATTATTACATCACATTCCATCAAGTACTAATTAAAAAATTGTATGTGTGCATACACATAAAATAACATGGAGGGGTGTTTGGAAAAAAAAAGTGTGCATGAGGTCTAAAGATCACATGGCACTGTGAGATGCTATTGTACACTTGTGTTAGGAGGCAGTAAAAATGCACAGCTGAGCTACCCTGTTTTACAGCCCCCAACCACTTCCCTTTAGCTGCGAGCATGTCTTTTTAAACACATACGCACAATTCCGATTAGGGTCAGCAGCCACGTGTGTGTAAAAGCAACTGTCAGGTTTCATGTGATCATGATACGAGCAGTTCTGAAGCCGCCATTCTATTCCACAACTGTTGCACCATATTCCCCCCCCCCCCCCCACAACTTGAGGGAGGGGCCAGGGACGTGGTCGCGGTCAAAGGGGCCCCATCAGGTACGGCCCTGGATATAAACATAGTTCAAATCAAACTCTTCAAGTAGTCGCGCTAATAAATTCTATAAATAAGAAAGAAGGTGGAAGGAAAAAAACATATAGATTAAAAAAAAAAAAAGTCCACGTGAATATAGACACTGGGGGGTTCCTTAAATGACAGTTCATACAGTGTTCTTCCACCAGAAACTTGAGTGAAGAATCCCTCTGTTGCACCAACCACCTTATTAATAGGGGTGCTTACCAGATGACGTGGACCTTCTAGTGCTAGAGAACAGGGATGAGCCGAACACCCCCCTGTTCGGTTCGTACCAGAACCTGCGAACAGACAGAATGTTCGCGTGAACTTTAGAACCCTATTAAATACAATAGACTCGAACGTTCGAAATCTAAAGTGCTAATTATAAAGTCTAATATGCAAGTTATTGTCCTAAAAAGTGTTTGGGGACCCGGGTCCTGCCCCAGGGGACATGTATCAATGCAAAAAAAAGTAAAAAAAATAGACGTTTTTACGGGAGCGGTGATTTTAATAATGCTTAAAATGAAAAAAATAAAAGTGAAATTTTCCTTTAAAGTTCGTACCTGGGGGGTGTGTATGATATGCATGTAAAGTCGCACATGTTTCCCATGCTTAGAACTGTCCCTGCACAAAATGTCATTTTTGAAGGAAAAAAAGTCATTTAAAACTCACTCGCGGCTATTAATGAATTGTCAGCTTTTATCAATACATAGAAAAGTCATTGATAAAAAAAAAAGTGTGGGGGTTCCCCCAAATTCAATTACCAGGCCCTTCAGGTCTGGAATGGATATTAAGGGGAACCCCGCCGCAAATTTAAAAAAAAAATGGCGTGCGGTTCCCCCTAAATATCCATACCAGGCCCTTCAGATCTGGCATGGATTTTAAGGGGAACTCCACCCCAAATTTTAAAAAAAATGGCGTGGAGTCCCCCCAAAAATCCATACCAGACCCTTTATCCAAGCACGCAACCTGGCAGGCCGCAGGAAAAGAGGGGGGGACGAGAGAGCGCCCCCCCTCCTGAACCGTACCAGGCCACATGCCCTCAACCCTTGCCCGGTGGTTGTGGGGGTCTGCGGGCAGGGGGCTTATCGGAATCTGGAAGACCCCTTTAACAAAGGGGACCCCAAGATCCTGGCCCCCCCTATGTGAATTGGTAAGGGTTACATTGTACCCCTACCATTTCACGAAGAAAGTGTAAAAAATTTTAAATAATAACACACAAACACCTTGGAAAAGTCCTTTATTAAAAAAAAAAAAAAAAAAAACAGCGATGAAATCCAGTGTCCCGCGGCTATCCGATGTCCAGCGCTGTCCGTCATTGGTTGAGCCTGAGCGGACCTGATGGGGAACTTCCTCCGCAGTGTTTTAAATGTATAGACCCGCCCCTTCTAAAGTTCCCCATCAGGTCTGCTAAGCGGACCTGATGCGGAACATGAGAAGGGGCGGGTCTATTCATATATTACACAGTGAAGGAAGTTCCCATCAGGTCCGCCCCCTCATATGTCAGACCCCGCCTACGTCATTGGCCTGAGTGGACCTGATGGGGAACTTCCTTCACTGTGTAATACATGAATAGACCCGCACCTTCTCACGTTCCGCATCTGGTCCGCTTAGCGGACCTGATGGGGAACTTTAGAAGGGGCGGGTCTATTCATTTAAAACACTGCGGAGGAAGTTCCCCATCAGGTCCACTCAGGCTCAACCAATGACGGACATCGCTGGACATCGGGATCGCCGCGGGATACTGGATAACACCTCTCCACCCTAAAAATTAACCCCCTCCCCAACCCTCCACCCTAAATAATAACCCTCCTCCCCACCCTAAACAATAGCCCCCTCCCCACCTCTCCACCCTAAATAATAACCCCCCTCTCCGCCTCCAAAAATTTAAAGGTACAGTGTTAAAAAAAATGTAAATTAAAAAAATATATATACGTACATGTGTGTGTAGCGGCCTCACCCCCCGTCCCCTTGTTAATAAAACGGCTGGCTTGTCTAGGGGTATGCGGGAGGAGGGTGAGGTTCACTACGGCCCATGTCCTCTAGGGTGCAGAGGTGAAAGCCAACACTTATTTTACCTTCGGGCCTGTGTTCTGGATGGAGCCTCTGCTTCTCCTGTGGAGATTTGACTGTCAGTAATGGAGCCCCACACCATAAAAAGTCCAACACTCCTTTATTCTTCTTGAGTAGTAAACAGCATCAGTTGAACTTTTAAAATGAACAGACAAGGTGTGGATACGAGTAGGTCCAGGCACAGTGAACTCTCCTATTCCTTCTATTGCAAATAGGCTTGGCGCACGGTCTCTGCCACCGACCGTGAGATTGGTTGCTGCCACCGACCGGGTGAACTGTTGAGGCCCCTGCCACAGGCCTGAGAGCAGGTCTCTGCCACCGACCTGGGTTGATTAGGTGAACCGCTGCCACCGGCCATAGAACATGAACTACCTTCCTTGATGGATTGGCCCTTGTTGAGGAAAGACATCCATCAGGACGGTCTCCGGAGGTCCACTCAACACTGGCAATATGCTGCACCAGCTCTACGAAGAGTCCCCTCTCCGGTCCCTTGCGCCCTGGATTCAGGCGCCCAACACCCGGGGCACCTTAGGACGATCCCTCCCTCGCGGGACCCAGTGGAAGGTACTGGGCCCCAGGCCTCCGGCTGAGTACCTCACCCCAGACTGAAGGTGTCTGGGATGGAACACAAACTCCACGTGTACAGGCCGAGGGCGCCTGGACACCGATCACAGACAGCAGCCCTCAGGATAAAGGTGCCTGGGACTCGAACCTCGTGGTGAAGATGTCCGCCCCCTTTATACCCTCTCCCAGCAAGCACAGCGGGTTCCCCGCCCCGTCGTACAGCTGCTGCGAGAAGTCACAAAGGGTACGGCACTGCAGTGGCGGTTCAACCCCAGCCCAAAGTGACAGCGCCACCCACTGGGCCGCAGGGAACTGTACACCACTGATGTCTTCACCCAAATAAAACACAGCCCTATTCTACCAAATAGTGCATCTGGGTCATACTACCACCCAGATGCTGCCCCTAAATAGTACATACCCGCTACATGTGTAAAAATAGGTAACGGTAATTGGTATCAGTGGGTACTTGAGGAAAAGTATCGGAACTGGTATCGGTGCAACCCTACCGGCCATATTTTGAGGAAGTCGGAATGATCAAACCTAACTATGATTGGTAATCTTATGTAAATTTACATCTAACTTCTAAATAATCTGCAACCAAAGTGGGCTTGACGACTCCATGTTGGGGGATCACTAAGTGATTGAGAGTTAAAAAAAACGATAATCACTAGTTTAATGGCAAATGGATCGCAATGATCAATGATTAGTATCGGTATAATACAAAAAGTAATACAAATAAAAACATACCAAAAAAGGAAACACCAAAACCCTTGTTAAAAGGATATATAATAATAAAAAATAAAAAAAATCAGCAACTAACAAATAACAATCGTAAAGGCTAAACTTCTCTGAAAAGTTAGTACTCGGCTTGGATATTTCACCCACTCGCATAAAATCCCAGGATTATTCAGCATTATATCATCATCAGGGGTGTAACTATAGTGGTTGCAAGAGTCGCAATTGTGACCTGGTCCCATACTACTCCCTTTTCATGTTGGTCTACACTAGGGATGAGCTTCGAGTTCGAGTCGAACCCATGTTCGATTCGAACATCGTCTGTTTGGCCGTTCGCCGAATTTAGAACATTATGGGGCGTTCGCGCCAAATTCAAGTGGCGCGTCACGGGCCATAATTCACTGCGGCATCGCAGTGCATTGCTGGCTGATGATTGGCCAAGCATGCACTATGACCCGCATGCTTGGCCAATCACAGCGCCGTAAGTACAGAGAGCCGTAATTGGTCAAAACCAGGGTGGCTTTGGCCAATCATGGCTCAGAGGAATAAAATAAGAAATTGGTCGCACACTGGAACTCCAACTTATCTAGATGTCATCTTTATTGTCAAAAATATCAGACAGATACAGGCAATGGTAGACGCGTTTCACAACTGATAGCTTGCTTGTTCACAACAGGTTGTGAACAAGCAAGCTATCGCTTGTGAAATGCGTCTACCATTGCCTGTATCTGTCTGATCTTTTTGACAATAAAGATGACATCGAGATAAGTTGGAGTTCCAGTGTGCGACCAATTTCTTATTTTATTCGTCTTCCACGGTGGTGAGCCGAGGTCTGCACCTGTAATCTACCCTGCACCTTATTCTGCCTGGAGCAGTGTGCTTCTTCTTTGTTTTATGGCTCAGAGGAGTAGGTACATGCCCCACACTGTATAAGGCCACCGGCTTGGCAGCCTTGTGTAGTGTGTTGCGGCGTTGGTTAAAGGAAAGAGATACAACAAGTGAAGGCACAAAGATCCAAAAAACATGTCTAGTGCCCAGCACAATAAGTAAATTAATATACATCTACAATGAAAATAAAAATGTAGCGCACCAACCCCAGACTTTACCTGCTTTTCTTCTGCTTGGCTCCTCTGCAGGAAAGAATGAGGCACACCGCACCACAAGCCCATACCCTCCTGAATAGGGAGGTTGAGCGGTGTTAGTTTCTCGGGCCTGCTTGCAGCCAGTGTAAAAAAAGCCTCCAGTGCTGACCTCGTTTCTGCAGTAGTCAGAAACAAGTCTTTAGTTCTCCCCAGTAAGCAACTGTCCACACCAACTGAAAGGTCCAACACTTATTTATTCCTTTTTTGCACAATAAACAGTCTCTTTGAGAGCAGACAGGTTGGGACAAGACACAGGTCAGATAAGGTGGGAGGAGGTCCAGGCACAAACTTGAATTGGGGTTTCTCCTGCTCTGATTAGCACGAACAGGCTTGGCGCACGGTCTCTGCCACAGACCATGAGGTTGGTCACTGCCACTGACCGGGTGGAAAAAAGGTGAAAGTCACTGCTACTGACCTTGGGTGCGTAGTATCACTGCCACTGTGATTTAAAGAACACGCACTTCCTTCCGTTAGTGAACTAGCCCTTATAGGACAAGAACATCCCTCCGGAGAGTTACCAGAGGCCCCATCTGTCACCACGACTCTGCGCTGGGCCTTCAGAAAGGGTCACCTCCCTGGCCTCCTCGTCCTGGATACGGGTCCCCTCGCAAGGCAGATCCCTGGGAGTCTCGGTCCCCGGCGGATCCCAGCGGAAGGCTGCTGGGCTCCGGGCCTTTCTCCAAAGTACCTCACCCCAGACTGAAGTTGTCTGAGATGGAACAGCAGCTCCGTCTCTGGGCCTAGGGCACCCAGAGACAACCCGACCAGGCCTCTGGGCCTAGGGCACCCAGAGGCGACACACACGCACCCAGGCCTAAGGTGCCTGAGCGTGGAACCTACCCCTCTGGAAGATGGCCGCCCCCTTTTATATCCTCTCCCGACAGGCACAGCAGGTTCCCCGCCCCGCCATACTGCTGCCGAGAGGGGACAAAAAGGACACAACCTTGTACTGCGGTTCAACCCGGGCCCATGACAACAGCGCCACCTATAGGCCCCAGTGAACTTACACACCAGTACAATCTCCCAGGGATATAAATGGTCCATGAGACCTAACAATTAGTGCATCCGAGCCTAGTTACCACTCAGATGCTTCCCCCTAAATGTAACCACCCGCTACACAAGTAATAAACAAGATCAATCCGTATGATAGGCACAGTCTCTCAAAGTCTGTATGCACACAGGGTATGGGGAGAGTTAAAAAGGGGGTTAAAAAAGTCCACAGTTCACAGGGCTGCCTTCATGGGTACAGAAACCATGTTCAGGGAGCTGTAGAGAAACAAGGAGAGAAGGCACCTCTGAGTGCAGTAGTTTAGACACAAACTTTTTATTGTAGATACAATGGATAAACTCACATTTAGTAGGTAAAATAAAGGCGTAGCAAGGTGGGTGCAGTATGTCTGGATGACGGTCTATGCAGTGGGTCATTATGGAAATCCTGGCTCTGCGGTGAAAATGCAGGAGTGTCACTGAAGATGAAAAAACCGGCTTCCGGGGACAGCAATCCTGGAGAGTTCAGAGCGAGGCCTGGAACGCATGGACAGCCAGACTGCAAGAGATAACGTGTCCCACATCGATGACGTCATCTCTTGCAGTCTGGCTGTCCATGCGTTCCAGGCCTCGCTCTGAACTCTCCAGGATTGCTGTCACCGGAAGCCGACTTTTTTATCTTCAGTGACACTCCTGCATTTTCACCGCAGAGCCAGGATTTCCATAGTGACCCACTGCATAGACCGTCATCCAGACATACTGCACCCACCTTACTACGCCTTTATTTTACCTACTAAATGTGAGTTTAGACACAAACTTTTTATTGTAGATACAATGGATAAACTACTGCACTCAGAGGCGCCTTCTCTCCTTGTTTCTCTCGTTAAAGGAAAGAGACAGAGAGAGAGACAGTGTAATTTGATTTGAGTTAGATAGAGCAGGCAGGCAAGTCAGTTAGCTGCAGTTACAGTGTGTAGAGGATATATATGCATCCTAGGTGTTGTGTGTATATATATTTACACACTGTATTCAGTTTAGCTAGTAGGGATGAGCCGAACACCCCCTGGTTCGCACCAGAACCTGCGAACGGACCGAAAGTTCACGCGAACGCTATGTAATGGATTAATTCTGGTCCAATCCCAGAAACTATTTTCTTGTTCTGCCGCTGTTCCAAATCTGTGCTGGAGTGAAATAGGCCTATTTGCTAGCTTTGAAAGAAGAGACTCCAGACTGTGTTCTAGCATGAATTCTTTATTTCTCCAGACCTAGTTTTGGTCTCAGCCCTTTTTAAAGGCAAATTGTACACAGACGACGTCACCACAGGAATGTACATATAATTAGTTCTGTTCATATATTCTTCTTGTGACGTCAGTTTCTTCCTCTTGCCAGAGTGTCCCGGAATACTCTTTTCTCCTTTTTAGTCTTCCTCAGAGGGGGGGAGGAACTGAAGGATTACACAGGACATCTGTTCTTTTTTTTTCTTCACTCTGAGCTGAATATCTGTGCTATATTTTTTAATCAAGGAAATCACTTTTTTGTCTTATTTTATAAACACTAAAAGACACACATCTAATGTTTCAAACTTGTACCCTTAACATATACAAATCTCCTCTGGTTCCCAAGATGAAAATCAGTAAGCTTCTTTTTGTACAGAAATACCTCAAAATTTATTTCTGTTCCTAACAGAAACAGAGGGGTGGCAGTGGACGTGGTATACTTGGATTTTGCAAAAGCGTTCGATACAGTTCCCCACACACGGCTCATGTGTAAGGTAAAGTCTACAGGATTGGAAATATCAGTTTGTAAATGGATAGAAAACTGGCTAAAAGACAGAATTCAGAGAGTAGTGGTTAATGATTCTTACTCTGAATGGTCCAAGGTTATCAGTGGTGTACCCCAAGGTTCAGTGCTGGGACCCTTACTTTTTAATATGTTTATAAATGATATTGGGTCTGAGATCAAAAGTAACATTTCTGTCTTTGCAGATGACACCAAGCTATGCAGTGGAATAACGTCCTTACAGGATGTCGCCAATTTACAAGTCAACCTCAATGCTCTGTCTAATTGGGCGACTATGTGGCAGATGAGGTTTAATGTTGATAAATGTAAAGTTATGCACTTGGGGGCTAATAATATGAATGCATCATACATACTAGGGGGAGTACAACTGGGGGGATCCGTAGTGGAGAAGGATCTGGGGGTTTTGGTAGATCATAAGCTCAATAATGGCATGCAATGCCAAGCTGGGGTTTCCAAAGCGAGTAAGGTCCTTTCTTGTATTAAGAGAGGTATGGTCTCCAGAGAGAGAGATATCATTTTGCCCCTGTTCAAATCATTAGTAAGACCTCATCTGGAATATGCAGTTCAGTTTTGGGCCCCAGTTCTCAAAAAGGATATTGGGGAACTGGAGAAAGTGCAGAGAAGGGCAACCAAACTGATAAGAGGCATGGAGGAGCTCAGCTATGAGGAGAGATTAGAGGAACTGAATTTATTCTCTCTTGAGAAGAGGAGATTAAGGGGGGATATGATCAACATGTACAAATACATAAGGGGTCCATATAGTGAACTTGGTGTTCAGTTATTCACTTTACGGTCAACACAAAGGACAAGGGGGCACTCTTTGCGTCTAGAGGAAAAGAGATTTCACCTCCAAATACGGAAAGGTTTTTTCACAGTAAGAGCTGTGAAAATGTGGAATAGACTCCCTGCAGAGGTGGTTCTGGCCAGCTCAGTAGATTGCTTTAAGAAGGGCCTGGATTCTTTCTTAAATGTACATAATATAACTGGGTACTGACATTTATAGGTAAAGTTGATCCAGGGAATATCCGATTGCCTCTCGGGGGATCAGGAAGGAATTTTTTCCCCTGCTGTAGCAAATTGGATCATGCTCGTCTGGGTTTTTTTTGCCTTCCTCTGGATCAACTGTGGGTATAGAATTGGGTATATGGGATTGTACGATATATGTTTATTTTTATTTATTTTTTATTTTTTTACGGTTGAACTGGATGGACTTGTGTCTTTTTTCAACCTGACTAACTATGTAACTATGTAACTATGTATGTAACAGATGGTTCTAGTAAAAGGACACTAGTCATCCTGAATTGCTGAGATAGCTGAAAATAGACTGTCAGAAACAGAAAATCAAGAAAAGAAACATTTAACCCTTGCTAAGCTTCTCAAACTATAATGGATAATAGATAGGGATAAAACGTATTATAAATAAAATATTCATTTTATATACTCCATCACAGTCCCCCCTTGAAATGACTATTTTATTAACTCTGTCCCTATATTATATAACCTTACCTGGCCCTCCTGACATCAGGACCTTTTTTACATTTCGCATAGAGGTCGGACATGGCTTGCCCAGTGTCTTTACTCAACTCAACGAAACGGTCAGGAGAACAGTCAAGTACTATTCTTTCCCTTATCATTTAAGAATGTTGTATGTATTAGTTACAGGTAAGGACTTTAATGGAGCATACGGTCCCTCATCCTCCTTTATTGGATCTCTAATATCACCTAGATTCAAAAAAGTAGGAGTCACCTCTTCAGCTGCCTTTCCTAACAGCTTTTTCATACAGGGCAGAATACAGCAAACCACTATTGTGGCTAATGTAAGCAGTATCAAAATTGCTATACCTATTTGAGTACAAATGCGTTGCCACCCATTCATCCACCCAAAATACTGGTCCCAGGGATGGGTCAGTCCTGAATTTCTTTTTAACTCTTTCGAGAGATCCTCTAATTTCTTAATGGCCAAGGTTACCTTACCATTGGGGCCTGTATTGTCCGGAATGTACGTACAACATGTACTTGTCCCAGGCAACATTTTGCACACACCCCCCTTTTCAGCTAAGATCATGTCTAAGGCCATACGATTTTGAAAAGTCATTTGTGAAGTGGCCTCTAGTTGTTCAGCTAAACCTTGGAGTGCATCCCTGGTATAGTTAACGAACCTCTGTTGATTATAGTAGATATAATTAATCCAATCTACATTCTTATTTACAGTAATTATGGGAATCAGGGTCTCAAAACCTGCAGCTACTTGGTCTCTTGCTTTAAATTCATCTGGGACCCCCCTTGGAACTCCTATGGCATCTATATATACATGAGGGTCAAAACTACCAGCTGGAGCACCTCTACGTTTCCTGCTGGGTTCAGATGAGTGCTCTCTTCTTACTAACAAGTCACCTCCCGAGAAGATGTGCAGGGGCATTATGACTTTAGCAAGTGCACATTCCCCTGTCCACCTGTCTGGTAATCTAGTCCTAATCTTCATGTCCCCACAAATCCAATACACGTCTCCCAAAGACTGAGTCTGACTCTGTACCAGGTCCATGGATACATTACTGTAGGAAGCACAGTATCCCATAGAGAAGTTCCCTAAGGACTTCCCTATTCCCTGGTAGTTCCCATCACATGTGTAATTACCGGGATATATAGTAATACCCTCCCCGGGCTTGGATGTCCTAGTTATTATGGGATATTCTCTTTCCATGTTTCGCACTGGCAGGAATCAGTGGAAGTATTGGTAAACAGGCTCAGAAAGCACTCCTCTTGAGTGGGAGGTATGTTTAATGGCACTGTTCCCAAATGGGGTCTAGCTCCACTACACACATAACAATTGGACCTGTTATGTTTCCCTACACTATACCTCATCCATTCAAGCCACAGGTTGACATCCGAGAAACCAGTCTCTGCAGCCATCGTGTCTTCAAATGTGGGATCTGCTATGGCCACCATATCTTCTAGGGTGCGCATCTGTGCATGTGGTTTAAGGGGATCACTTGTTTGTTGAAGGGCCTCCCATTCAGATGAATTATACATGTCTTTAACTTGGAACCGTCCACTTGGTCCCCTATTCCCTCATCATATCGCACTCCCACAACATATGTGCTTGCATCCGTAGGATTGGGATTTTTTATGGTCAGGGTGAGTTTCATGCCTGTTTCCCTTTAATAGCTTGACCATATGCCTTTTTTTATTAAGGTCAGTCTGCTGAGTAATGACTGTCCATATTTGTCTTTCCTGTTCAGGGAACTCTGTGGTCTATATCCCCAGTCATCCCCTGTATTCCAACCCACAGATTCCCAGTGGTCACAGTCTGGTGTATCACATATATATATATTTCCGGTGTTGATCTGCGTCCGGAAAATGTTATACTGCCAGTCAATTGTAGGGCGAAAGATTATAGTACAGAAATCAAATATAAAAGTAGCTACATGTGTGTCTGATGAATTATACCAAAAGTGTGTTACACCATCTATTTGTTTGATAGCCACCTCCTGTGCGTGCACAGTTGCTATAAGAAAAAAGATGTATAGTTTCATTCTGATGCGGGTGGTTCACGGTCCTCAGGAACTGGAGCCTTGTTGCATATCTTGGCTCCAGGGAATGCTTTCAGAGGAACTTCTTAACCATCACCCAAACACCAGGAAGTATACTGTAAGTACCGGTACGTAGATCAGGATCTGTAATGCAAGAAAATACTTGTATATACTCGGTCACATAATCCATCAAAGTATCAGACTGTAACAACCTAACAGGGTGATAAGATGCATAAAACGCTAATGTGTTACCTAGGGCCAACCATATTTATTTTGTGACTACAGCAGTGAACACAGGACCCTGATCACTCTCTATCACCCCAGGTACCCCATATCTGCAAACTGGCTTCAAAAGCAATTTCTTAGCCGTGGTTTTCGCCATCTGATCTGTGACAGGATAAGCCTCTGGCCACCCTGAGCCTTCCGGGGTTGCATGCTAGGCAAGTGTGGAAGGACTTACAGTACTGTTAAGTCATTCCTGGAGCTACATAATGTTTCTTTATAACTGAAATGGGTTGCTACATGGGCCCATTGCACCACAGCTGGGTACAGAGCTCTGCAGAGATATGGGCAGGTTCCTACAGTCCAAAGATCATCCACCTGTACTGCTACAAGGTGAGTTGAGGAATTGGGATCGGGGCATCCAGCATAAGTTCAAAGCAATCTTGTTCATCTTCATCTTGGGTAAAAGGAGGTAGGTCTGCGTTCTCTTCTTCCTGTTTGTTCAGAGACATGTCATGATACCCCCCTTGGACAAGAGGAAGTAGAGTAGCAGAGTAGAGTCACTGGCATTGAAGTAGAGTCACACCGTCAGGCATGAGGAAACTGTATCGCAACCATAGAACAAACACTTGAGTTGCACCTGATACAGAAAGGCAAAGAAATATCGTGAGGGGCAAGCAGCAGAAGGGGAAGGGCCAGGACAAAGTCAGAAGTTTAGTCCAGCAGGGCTTGGGCAGACAGGATGGGCCACCTCTAGCAACAGGGTAAATAACAACCAATAGCGTGGTTATAGAATCCATGAGTTTGTGTCAACACCCATAAGGCGGGGCCCAGCATCTCAGATATGAACAGGCAAAAGGGCTTTCCATAACAGGCAAAAGGGCAGGAACAGTTCTGATCGCCTTTATTACATGTAGGGCCTTAGCATGACTAGGGGCGAAATGAGCTGTATGGCTTCAGGTAATCTAAAGCAATGACAGCGAAAATACTTTTGCAGACAGGGGCACCCCAGACAGAAGAGAGAGTGGCTATAAGGTCCTGTACTAATCTGGTCGGGCCACTATCAGCCCAATCTGAATCGGTTCTTTAAAACCCACTACAAAATCACTTGGTAGTATGCGATAATGCGATTAATATGGACATACATTTCTATGCAAACCCTAAGCAAAGTTCAACATTTAAATGACACAAGAACATTCAAAACCTAGCAAACCTTATGAAACGTTGTTCCGTTACTACACGGAAGGTAAGTACTCTTTATAAATATGACACTATGTCATCGTTCTCGAACTAAACAGATCTCCTGAATATACTTCTTACATGTGTCCAGACCAAAAATCACATTAGGCACATTTGAAGGCAAAGTCTAAATTTAGAAGAATTCTTTTGTACACAGGCATTACCCCAAAACCATTATACAACATTAGGCATTTAGCTTCTGAAAGACAAACAAAAAAATTGTGTATGTCCCTAAATATTTGGAAACAGGTTAGATCATACTGCAGTTAGAAAAAACCTGATTTCAAAATAGCTCAGCCATGGTTTTAGTAATGGACATGTAAAAACAATTCAATCAGTCAAGTACCTGGATATGCAAAAATAAATATTTTCATTTAAAAATAACTTCATACATTATTGTTGAAATCAATTATTTTTACAATGAATTTTATCTCCATTATCAGTCTGTACTGATTCTAACTAAGACAAAATTTAATCGTCCTCCTCTTTATCCTGTGACTAAATTAAAGTTTGTAAAAGTAATAATCTTACCAGATTATTGTATTTTTCTTTTATATTTTTCTTTTACTAAAACTTCACTTATAACTGCTTTAATTTTGCAAAAAACATTATTTTAGGTTGGGCTTTTCTAAATATTCTATTTCTGAAAGAAAATTGATCATGTTTGTCATAACCAATCATGCTTCTCAGACAGTATGATTGAATGAACCACACGTGCTCCGTCAGTCTGACGGCTAAACACATGGTAGTCTAAAGCTCACCTTTCAGTGCAGACACATATACAGAAAGTTTATTATTCCATTGTGCCAATACATGGATCCATTTATAAAAGCACAAAGAAACTCTTTCCCAATAAATGTCCACTAAAAGCCGATAGAGTAACTTTTGCATGATTAACTTATACAACTGTGGCTTTATCACACTGCATTATTTTAGTCATGAAGTATTTTTATCTCACTTCAACTAACTTTTTTTTTTTTTCCTTTTTTTTTTTCTAGCATATTTGGTTTGTACATCTGCCAAAAATCATGTACACTACGTTATAATATGACGTTACTGATTATAGCAATGACAAAAAAATTTTTAGAGGACAAATCTCGTGAAACTCACAGATTGGTTCCTGCCCATGAACTGCGATTGGCCATTTCCCCGAGAAAAATTCCTCCCTCAAGCAAAGTCTTTACTTTTATCAGAAACACTCAATTACAAAACTTTTAACAATAGTTATTTTTTACAATTTTTGATAATTTTTAGATTGAAGAAAACTTTCATATTTTAATATTTTCCTGGGTAGCCTTAAGTAAATTAGAACAATCTACTACTTTTAATTTAATAACCAAATCCTAAGTTTGGAATATTTTGTAAAAATTGCTCAATCCTTAACTTATTATTTCCTGCAACCAAAACTGTAGGATTTTTGTTAAACACTAAATACCATGTTGTTTTTCATTATCTTAATCAATAGTTTTTTTCTTAAAACTTTGTTCTGCCCCTTGTTTGTGCTCTGAATGACCACATTTTGTAATAACACATTTTCTGTTGTTCAGGGCTTAAATATTCATAAACATTTACATACAGCCTTAAACTTAGTTTCCTTATTAAATAACTTCTTTACACTCTGGCATTAATTAATTAATTACTCTACTACTGCTACATGCCTGTATTCCATATATATGAAATATATAAATTCACGATAGTAAAGGGACATACTGTACTTCTGCCATCTTCAAGTTAGAAGTACATCAGCCCCCACCAGAAGAGAAAAGGGAGGGGGGAATTCGACACCTCTCCACACAGTCTGTGTAGAAGGAAAGGGGGGGCGCGCGTGAATCTGGGCTTCGTGTTTGTGTCACAGAATGAGCTGTACAAACAGGCTGAGCTTGAGGTAGCCAAGCTCGCATTAAACTAACTAAAATCCCAACCTTTTCCACATGTATAGAATGGCCATAAAATAGACAAAAAACAACATACAGTACAAAAAAAAACAAACAGATAGATAAAACACACAAGTGTAGAATATGAGAGCTATTTCAGCTTCGCTGTCTGTTATGGAGGTAAATTTTTTTAACCCTGAATCACTGGACAAGGAAATTCTGTGTCTAAACCTATCGCAGACACTTCTCTATCAATCCATGATATCGGGAAATTACCCGTCTTATCGTGGCATGGCGCAGCCGACGGACTGCAAGTGAAATTGAGGGTGACGAGGCGGAAAAACACAGGTAAGGAATATAACAGACTCCACTTACCGTGTATTACGAAGTTGCGCAAGCTTCGATTCCGCTAAGCCCGTCTCAAGTCGCTGGCAGTCACATCGAGATCGGCTACGACAGCACACAGCCCGAAAAGTCCACGTTTGGAAGCGCCAATTGTAATGGATTAATTCTGGTCCAATCCCAGAAACTATTTTCTTGTTCTGCCGCTGTTCCAAATCTGTGCTGGAGTGAAATAGGCCTATTTGCTAGCTTTGAAAGAAGAGACGCCAGACTGTGTTCTAGCATGAATTCTTTATTTCTCCAGACCTGGTCTTGGTCTCAGCCCTTTTTAAAGGCAAATTGTACACAGACGACGTCATCACAGGCATGTACATATAATTAGTTCTGTTCATATATGGAGCTTCTTCTTGTGACGTCAGTTTCTTCCTCTTGCCAGAGTGTCCCGGAATACTCTTTTCTCCTTTTTAGTCTTGCTCCGAGGGGGGGGGGGGACTAAAGGATTACACAGGACATCTGTTCTTTTTTCTTCACTCTGAGCTGAATATCTGTGCTATATTTTTTAATCAAGGAAATCACTTTTTTGTCTTATTTTATAAACACTAAAAGACACACATCTAATGTTTCAAACTTGTACCCTTAACATATACAAATCCTCTGGTTCCCAATCTGAAAATCAGTAAGCTTCTTTTTGTACAGAAATACCTCAAAATGTATTTCTGTTCCTAACAGAGGGTTCTAGTAAAAGGACACTAGTCATCCTGAATTGCTGAGATAGCTGAAAATAGACTGTCAGAAACAGAAAATCAAGAAAAGAAACATTTAACCCTTGCTAAGCTTCTCAAACTATAATGGATAATAGATAGGGATAAAAAGTATTATAAATAAAATATTCATTTTATATACTCCATCACAGTTAGAACCCTATTAAATACAATGGGCGCGAACGTTCGAAATCTAAAGTGCTAATTATAACGACTAATATGCATGTTATTGTCCTAAAGAGGTTTTGGGGACCCGGGTTCTACCCCAGGGGACATGTATCAATGCAAAATGAAGTTTTAAAAACGGCCGTTTTTCGGGAGCAGTCATTTTGATGATGCATAAAGTGAAAAAAAAAAAAGTTAAATCTTCCTTTAAATATCGTATCTGGGGGGGTGTCTAAAGTATGCCTGTGAAGTGGCATGTGTTTCCCGTGTTTAGAACTGTCCCTGCACAAAATGACATTTGTAAAGGAAAAAAAGCCATTTAAAACTGCTTGCGGCTTTAATGTCATGTCTTGTCCTGGCAATATGGATGAAAATCTTTGAGAAAAATGGCATGGCTACCCCATCACCCCTCCCCCCTACCCCAGCCCATTACCAGCCCCTTTGGGTCTTGTATGGATATTAAGGGGAACCCTGCACCCAAAATAGAAAAAGGCCCTATATACTCTGAACAGCAGTATACAGGCAGTGCAAACAAGACAGGGACTGTAGGTTTGTTCTTAAGTAGAATCTGTTTGTAATTTTGAACAGGTACATTGTTTAAGTGTAGCACCAGACAAAAAAACTATTTTTAAGCTTTTTGGAAAACATAGGGAAGGGTTATCACCCCTGTAACATATGTTTTGCTGTCTGTGCACCTGTTCAGAACATTTCACCTCACTTTCCGTCCCAATGACAAATGTTTTTGAAAAGTGGGGTTTTTATTGAAACAAGGATTAGTGATAAAGCATCAGTAGAGAGGAGACACCTTTTTCCCATATTAACTCTTACAGGAGAGAATTTGCCTTCCTAGGGGTAGATTTCCTCTCACTTCCTGTTGTCTCCTTACGTTTGCAAGTAGGAGTCGTTTGTAAGTTGGATGTTTGAAAGTAGGGGCCTGCCGTATATACTCTGCTGAAATTTGCCCCTTACATGTTGGTGTTGCCACAACACTGTGAGCCCTCACAGTTACTCTTGGTGGGCGCTGGAACACCCTGCTGTGAACTATTATATCAGGAATTGTAATTACATGCCATTGTTGAACAGTGGTAGGAAAAATTGGGCCTTTGGTGGTGGTGCTGGTGCTACAACACTGTCAGCCCTCACAGTTACTCTTGGTGGGCGCATGAATGGGCCCTACTGTAAATCAAGAATTGTAATTGCATGCCCCTGTTGAAGAGGGGCAGAAAAATTGGGCCTTTGGTGGTGGTGTTGCCACAACACTGTAAGCCCTCACAGTTACTCTTGGTGGACGCAAGAATGAGCCCTGCTGTGAATTATTAGATCAAGAATTGTAATTACATGCCCCTGTTGAACAGGGGCAGAAAAATTGGGCCTTTGGTGGTGTTGCCTCAACACTGTAAGCCCTCACAGTTACTCTTGGTGGGCGCAGGAATGGGCCCTGCTGTGAATTATTAGATCAAGAATTGTAATTACATGCCCCTGTTGAACAGGGGCTGAAAAATTGGGCCTTAGGCACTGGTGCCACAACACTGCAACCCATCACAGATACTGTACTTGGAGCACAGCAATGAGCCCTGTTGCAAAGTATTGCATCAAAAATTGTAATTACACGCCCCTGTTGAACAGGGGCTGAAAAATAGGGCCTTAGGCACTGGTGCTGGTGCCACGACACTGCAACCTCTCCCAGATACTCTAGTTGGAGTGCAGGAACAAGCCCTGTTGCAAAGCATTGCATAAAAAATTGTAATTACATGCCCCTGTTAAACAGCCTTAGCCACTGGTGGCGGCACCCAGAAACAAAAATGTTCTTCCAAGCTATCATCATGAATCGGATCATTGAGGAGGAGGATAGTCAGTCAACATAACAGGACAGTCACTCAGCATCAGCATCATTCAGCATAGGCAGTCTTGAAGGGATGTGACATTTCAAAATAAATTATTCTGTTACATCAGCTTCAGGTGCTTGATAGCTGGTGGTGATCCAAGACTGGTTCATCTTTATGAAGGTCAGTCGATCAACCGAGTCAGTGGACAGGCGCACCCTGTGATGCGTGACAAATCCTCCAGCTTTCCGAAAGAACGCTGGATGCAGGACAGGCCAGTAGCTCAATTGCATACTGTGCAATCTCTGGTCAGTGATCCATCCTCAAGACCCAGTAAGCCAGAGGATTTTCGGCGGGAAAGGTGTCCAAGTCTGACCTTGCCCGTAGGTATTCCTGCACCATGTATATCAGACGCTGGCGATGGTTGCTGGAACCGATCATACCTTGGGGCTGCGGACTAAAAAATTGTCTGAACGCATCGGTCAGACGGCCACCTTCCCCACCGCTCCTTCTTTGACTGACCGAAGCCTCAGCAACTCGTTGCCCAGGACCAGGAGTTTGTAACCTCCCAGTCTCTGGGAACGCGTTGCGCAGACCTTTCTGCAAGGCCTCCCGGAGATGTCTCATCCTCTGCTCCCTCTGCGATGGTAAGATAAGGTCCGCAACCTTACCCTTGTACCATGGATCAAGGAGAGTGGCCAGCTAGTAATGGTCCCTCTCCTTGATAAGAAGAATACGAGGATCCTTCCGCAGACTTTGCAGGATCAGGGAGGCCATGCAGCGTAGGTTAGCTGAGGCATTCGGTCCAGAGTCCTCTTGGTCACTAAGGACGACATGATCCACAGCCACCTCCTCCCAGCCACGTACAAGTTTCTTGGACTGTAAATCATCCCTAAAAGACTGCTGCTGTTGATGCAGAGTGCCAGGCTCCACCTCCATGCTGACACAATCCTCCACCTCCTCTTCTTGTGCGATGGGTGGGACAGATGCAACACTGTCTGGGTAAAGGGGGCCTTGAGAGGCAAGGAAGTCCTCCTCTTCCTGCCTCTGTTCTGCCTCAAGTGCCCTGTCCATTATTCCATGCAGCGTATGCTCCAGCAGGTGGACAAGAGGTGCAGTGTCACTGATGCATGCACTGTCACTGCTCACCATCCTTGTGGCCTCCTCAAATGGTGCCAGGACAGTGCATGCATCCCTGATCATGCCCCACTGGCGTGGTGAAAAAAACCCAAGCTCCCCTGAACCTGTCCTGGTGCCGTAGTCACACAGGTACTCATTGATGGCCCTCTGCTGCGTGTGCAGCCACTGTAGCATGGCCAACATTGAGTTCCACCTGGTGGGCATGTCACATATAAGGCGGTTCTTGGGCAGGTTCAACTCCTTTTGCAGCTCAGCCAGCCGAGCACTGGCATTATATGTTCTGCGAATATGCACACAGACTTACCTGGCCTGCCTCAGGACATCCTGTAAGCCCGGGTACCTGCCCAAGAACCGCTGCACCACCAGGTTAAGGACGTGAGCCACACAGGGCACATGGGTCAGTTGTCCCTGTCGGAGGGCGGAGAGGAGGTTGGTGCCATTGTCGCAAACCACCATTCCTGGCTTAAGCTGGCGTGGTGTCAACCACCTCACAGCCTGCCCTTGCAGAGCTGACAGAACCTCTGCCCCAGTGTGGCTCCTGTCCCCCAAACACACCAGCGCAAGCACGGCATGGCATCTTTTTGCCTGCATACTTGCGTAGCCCCTTCAACGCCTACGGAGCACCGCTGGTTCCGAGGACAAAGCACAGGAAGAGGCCATGGAGGAAGAAGAAGAGGAGGGGGTGGAGGAGAGAGGTGTGTCACAACCAGTAGTAGCATTTTGGAGGCGTGGTGGCGGAACAACCTCCAACACTACTGCACCTTGTCCTGCATCCTTCCCAGCTGCCAAAAGATTGACCCAATGGGCCATGAAAGAAAGGTAACGTCCCTGTCCATGCCTGCTGGACCATGAGTCAGCGGTAATATGTACCTTACCGCTGACCGCCCTGTCCAGCGAGGCATGGACATTGCCGTCCACATGCCGGTAGAGAGCCGGAATCGCCTTCCATGAGAAAAAGTGGCATTTGTGCAATGTGCGGTTCCTCAGTGGCAGGTTCCCAAACTCACAGAAGGGGGCCGAGTCTACCAACTGAAAAGGCAGCAGTTGAAGTGCTAGCAATTTAGCCAAGCTAGCATTCAACCGCTGGGCATGTGGATGGCTGGGAGTGAACTTCTTTTGACGGTCCAGCAGCTGGGGCAGGGAAATTTGCCTGCTAGAATCGGACGTCGGTGTACTGCTAGCAGAGTGCCCGCAAGTACTTGGCTGTGACACACCTAATTCTACACCTTCATTCCTCTCAGTGCAGGTTTCAGAGAGGACTGAAGGTATAGTGGGGTTGGAGATCCCAGCTGATAAGGAGCAAGGAGAGGTCCGCTTTGTTCTTTGGTGTGGGTCTTTAAGGTACGCTTGCCAACGAGCTGCATGGCAGGTCAACATATGTCTGGTCAAGCATGTGGTGCCCAAGCGGCTGATGTTTTGGCCACGCGAGATACGCTTGAGACATATGTTGCAAATAGCAGCGGTGAGATCTGATGCACTCGACTCAAAAAAGGCCCACACCAAAGAACTTTTGGAATAACGGGCAGAGGCAGTGCCCTGCACAGGCGGAGCTCTGCGATGTGATTCAGTCGGTGTGCTGCCCTTACGCTGGCCCCCGGAGGGCATCCTGCCTCGTTGGAGATGTGCCTCCTCATCCTCCTCTCTCCTATCAGGCACCCACGTGGAGTCAGTGACCTCATCATCCCCTCCCTCCTCATCACTGGAGCCAATCTGGCAGTATGCTGCAGCTGCTGGAACATGACTGCCAGATTGCTGTCCTTCTTGAGCATCCCCTCTCTCTGCGCTCACGCTACTGCCTTCCTCTAGCTGTGTATCATCATCAGACCCTTCAAAACACTGGGTATCCTCCTGGAGCATGTACCCAACACTGTGCTCAAACAGTTTGGGGGACTCCTCAGGAGGACATGGTGGGTCTAGGGAAGGAGTGACTGATGATGACATTGATACGAGGGAAGTGGACGCATTGGAAGCTGCTTTGCCAGTACCCTGAGCCTGGGTGAAAGAGGATGAGGAGGGCTTGGTCACCCACTCTACCAAGTCTTCGGCCTGATGCGGCTCAACACGTTCAGCTGCCGAAAATAAGGACAAGCGTGTCCCATGGCCACGTGCTGATGACAATGCACCGCGTCCACGACCAGCACTGTTGCCCCCAGACACAGAGCCTGCTTGCCCTCTTTTATTGGCTCGTGACTGTCTGCCTCTCTTTGTTGGCCTTGCAGACATTCTAATGGCCTGTAGGGAGATGGGAAAACCAGCAATACGGGGTAGCTTCAGGTGTATACTGTGCAGGAGGCACCTACACCCACTGTAACTACTTGCAGATGCCTGTCTGTTACACAACAGAACTCCACGAGCAATAAGGGGTAGCGTATACTGTGCAGGAGGCAACTACACCCACTGTAACTGTTAGCAGATGCCTGTCTGTGTTACACAACAGAACACCACGACGAGCAATAAGGGGTAGCGTATACTGTGCAGGAGGCACCTACACCCACTGTAACTGTTAGCAGATGCCTGTCTGTGTTACACAACAGAACAACTCCACGAGCAATAAGGGGTAGCGTATACTGTGCATGAGGCACCTACATCCACTGTAACTACTTGCAGATGCCTGTCTGTGTTACACAACAGAACAACACCACGATGAGCAATAAGGGGTAGCGTATACTGTGCAGGAGGCCCCTACACCCACTGTAACTGCTTGCAGATGCCTGTCTGTGTTACACAACAGAACAACACCACGAGCAATAAGGGGTAGCATATACTGTGCAGGAGGCACCTACACCCACTGTAACTGCTTGCAGATGCCTGTCTGTGTTACACAACAGAACAACACCACGAGCAATAAGGGGTAGCGTATACTGTGCAGGAGGCACCTACACCCACTGTAACTGTTAGCAGATGCCTGTCTGTGTTAAACAACAGAACAACTTATCAAGCAATAAGGGGTAATATATACTGTGCAGGAGGCATCTACACCCACTGTAACTGTTAGCAGATGCCTGTCTGTGTTACACAACAGAACAACTCCACGAGCAATAAGGGGTAGCGTATACTGTGCAGGAGGCACCTACACCCACTGTAACTACTTGCAGATGCCTGTCTGTGTTACACAACAGAACAACACCACGATGAGCAATAAGGGGTAGCGTATACTGTGCAGGAGGCCCCTACACCCACTGTAAAGCCCCGTACACACGAAAAGATAAGCTATGGATTTTCGTCCGATGGATTTGTCCATCGGAAATCCGATGAAACTGTTTTTCATCAGTCTTGCCCACACACCATCAGTCAAAAAACCGACCGTTCCAAACGCGGTGCCGTAAAACACTCCAATGAGCCGAGAAAAATGAAGTTTAATGCTTCTGAGCATGCGTCGAATTGATTCTGAGCATGCGTGGGTTTTTGATCCGATGGACTTGCCCATAGACGATCTGAGTTTTCGATCCATCGGAAAAATTTAAAACATGTTCTATTTTTTCCAACCGATGGAAAAAAGACCGATGGGTACCATACACGATCGGTTGGTCTGATGAAAACCATCCATCGGACGGTTTTCATCAGTCAAACCGATCGTGTGTACGGGGCTTAACTGTTAGCAGATGCCTGTCTGTGTTACACAACAGAACAGCTCCACGAGCAATAAGGGGTAGCGTATACTGTGCAGGAGGCACCTACATCCACTGTAACTGTTAGCATATGCCTGTCTGTGTTACACAGCAGAACAACTCCACGAGCAATAAGGGGTAGCGTATACTGTGCAGGAGGCACCTACACCCACTGTAACTGCTTGCAGATGCCTGTCTGTGTTACACAAAAGAACAACACCACGACGAGCAATTAGGGGTAGCGTATACTGTGCAGGAGGCACCTACACCCACTGTAACTGCTTGCAGATGCCTGTCTGTGTTACACAACAGAACAACACCACGACGAGCAATAAGGGGTAGCTTCAGGTGTATACTGTGCAGGAGGTTTAGCGAAGAATATCACTGACACTGTCCCTGCCTATCCTTCTCTGTCCCTGCACGCCAACACTCTGTAAATGCACAAGGTTTCAAAGGATATCACTGACACTGTCCCTGCCTATCCTTCTCTGTCCCTGCACGCCAACAGACTGTAAATGCACAAGGTTTCAAAGGATGTCACTGACACTGTCCCTGCCTATCCTTTTCTGTCCCTGCATGCCAACACACTGTAAATGCACAAGGTTTCAAAGGATGTCACTGACACTGTCCCTGCCTATCCTTCTCTGTCCCTGCACGCCAACACACTGTAAATGCACAAGGTTTCAAAGGATGTCACTGACACTGTCCCTGCCTAGCCTTCTCTGTCCCTGCACGCCAACACACTGTAAATGCTCAAGGTTTCAAAGGATGTCAAAAACACTGTCCCTGCCTATCCTTCTCTGTCCCTGCACGCCAACACACTACACAAGGCCGCCGCGCTGGCGGCCTTTTATAGTGTGGGGCGTGTACTAAACCCCCCTGAGCTATGATTTGCCACAGGCATCCTGCCTGTGGCCAATTATGGCTCTCCTCGCTGCCGGCGCTGTGATTGGCCAAGCATGCGGAGTCATAGTGCATGCTTGGCCAATCATCAGCCAGCAATGCACTGCGATGCTGCAGTGAATTATGGGCCGTGACGCGCCACTCTAATTTGGCATGAACGGCTCATAACGTTCGATCTTTGTCGAACAATCGAACAGCCGATGTTCGAGTCGAACGTGTGTTCGACTCGAACAAGAAGCTCATCCCTATTAGCTAGATCCTTTCCTGTTATTCTCTATACTGACAGGCAGGCAGGTGAATTTGCTAGCTGCAGTGTTTCACTTAGTGTACTGTGTCCTTTGCACAGTGTGCACCAAAAGCTTACCTGAATACAATTGCTGGTGTTCTGATACAAATACAGGCAGGGAGCTGCAGTATTTTGCTTTAGTGTCCTTTGCACACTGTGCAAAGAGAACTGCTGATTCACGTCTGGCGCATGCGCGCTTTCCCGTACAAAAACGGACTTCCAGAACCCCAATGCGCATGCGCAACGAACGGCATGCACGCGCAGGAGAGCGTCCCTAACGCCACTTGGTGCCAGACGGCCTATTTAAAGGGTGCTCTGACTCTCTACAAGTGCTGACTGATCTTCAGCTGTGTCCTGATCCTTTGAACCCTGCTTACTACCTGCTTGATACCTGTTTCTGATCCCGGCTTCCTCTGACTCTGCTTCTGGACTCTGATTTACTTGATTACTGGTACCTGACTCTGGCCTGCACCTGACCTTCCTCCTGCTTATGCCTTGTATTCTGCAGCCCACCTGTTACCGAACCCAGCTATCTCCACAACTCCGCTTTCATCGTCTGCCCGGCTCTGACACTACCTCTGGAAACCTGCGCTGGCTCTCTATCTTCTCAGCTCTCCTGTGTCCAGTGCTCTCGTGTCTCCTGACCATAGGAAGTACTGACAAGCCATCAAGCCTGAACCTGCAAGTTGGTTGGAGTTCCTCTTTAACATCCGCTGATCTTCTGAGTTCCACCCCAGCTCTTCACCTGCTGGTACCACCGAGCCTACTACTTCCACCAAAGGTTCTACAAGCAACATTCCCAGGCACTCGTGTTCCTCCTGACCCTAGCCACCATCTGTTCCACATTCAGTGGGGCTTGGGTAGGAGTAGGGATGAGCTCGGTGTTCGAGTCGAACATACGTTCGACTCAAACATCGGCTGTTCGATCGTTCGCCGAACAACGAACGATTTGGGCCGTTCGCGCCTAATTCGCGGCCCACAATGCACTACGCCATCGCAGTGTCATCCAGGCGCTGTGATTGGCCAAGCATGCACTGTGACCCCGCATGCTTGGCCAATCACAGCGCCGGCAGCGAGGAGAGCAATGATTGGCCACAGGCAGGATGCCTGTGGCCAATTATTGCTGAGGGTGTTTAGTACACGCCCCACACTATAAAAGGCCGCCAGCACGGCGGCCTAGTGTAGTGTGTTCCGGAGCAGGGAAAGAGAAGCATAGGCAGGGACAGTGACATTTTTTTTTCTTGCTTAACCTGGATTCCTTTAGTTTAGGGAAAGAGAAGGATAGGTAGGGAGAGTGACAGTCTGTTTTACTGTGCTAAACCTTGTTTGTAGGGACAGGGAAGGACAGTGAGGGAAATTCTCCTTGTGCTATACTGTGCTAAAGCATTGATCATCAACCATCTTTAAAAAAACATTTTTTATAGGGACAGAAAACTATAGGTAGGGAGAGTGTCAGTGTGTTTTACTGTGCTAATCCTTGTTTGTAGGGACAGGGAAGGACAGTGAGGGAAATTCTCCTTGTGCTATACTGTGCTAAAGCATTGATCATCAACCATCTTTAAAAAAACATTTTTTATAGGGACAGAAAACTATAGGTAGGGAGAGTGTCAGTGTGTTTTACTGTGCTAATCCTTGTTTGTAGGGAAAGGGAAGGACAGTGAGGGAAATTCTCCTTGTGCTATACTGTGCTAAAGCATTGATCATCAACCATCTTTAAAAAAACATTTTTTATAGGGACAGAAAACTATAGGTAGGGAGAGTGTCAGTGTGTTTTACTGTGCTAATCCTTGTTTGTAGGGACAGGGAAGGACAGTGAGGGAAATTCTCCTTGTGCTATACTGTGCTAAAGCATTGATCATCAACCATCTTTAAAAAAACATTTTTTATAGGGACAGAAAACTATAGGTAGGGAGAGTGTCAGTGTGTTTTACTGTGCTAATCCTTGTTTGTAGGGACAGGGAAGGACAGTGAGGGAAATTCTCCTTGTGCTATACTGTGCTAAAGCATTGATCATCAACCATCTTTAAAAAAACATTTTTTATAGGGACAGAAAACTATAGGTAGGGAGAGTGTCAGTGTGTTTTACTGTGCTAATCCTTGTTTGTAGGGACAGGGAAGGACAGTGAGGGAAATTCTCCTTGTGCTATACTGTGCTAAAGCATTGATCATCAACCATCTTTAAAAAAACATTTTTTATAGGGACAGAAAACTATAGGTAGGGAGAGTGTCAGTGTGTTTTACTGTGCTAATCCTTGTTTGTAGGGACAGGGAAGGACAGTGAGGGAAATTCTCATTGTGCTATACTGTGCTAAAGCATTGATCATCAACCATCTTTAAAAAAACATTTTTTATAGGGACAGAAAACTATAGGTAGGGAGAGTGTCAGTGTGTTTTACTGTGCTAATCCTTGTTTGTAGGGACAGGGAAGGACAGTGAGGGAAATTCTCATTGTGCTATACTGTGCTAAAGCATTGATCATCAACCATCTTTAAAAAAAACATTTTTTATAGGGACAGAAAACTATAGGTAGGGAGAGTGTCAGTGTGTTTTACTGTGCTAATCCTTGTTTGTAGGGACAGGGAAGGACAGTGAGGGAAATTATCCTTGTGCTATACTGTGCTAAAGCATTGATCATCAACCATCTTTAAAAAAACATTTTTTATAGGGACAGAAAACTATAGGTAGGGAGAGTGTCAGTGTGTTTTACTGTGCTAATCCTTGTTTGTAGGGACAGGGAAGGACAGTGAGGGAAATTCTCCTTGTGCTATACTGTGCTAAAGCATTGATCATCAACCATCTTTAAAAAAACATTTTTTATAGGGACAGAAAACTATAGGTAGGGAGAGTGTCAGTGTGTTTTACTGTGCTAATCCTTGTTTGTAGGGACAGGGAAGGACAGTGATGGAAATTCTCCTTGTGCTATACTGTGCTAAAGCATTGATCATCAACCATCTTTAAAAAAACATTTTTTATAGGGACAGAAAACTATAGGTAGGGAGAGTGTCAGTGTGTTTTACTGTGCTAATCCTTGTTTGTAGGGACAGGGAAGGACAGTGAGGGAAATTCTCCTTGTGCTATACTGTGCTAAAGCATTGATCATCAACCATCTTTAAAAAAACATTTTTTATAGGGACAGAAAACTATAGGTAGGGAGAGTGTCAGTGTGTTTTACTGTGCTAATCCTTGTTTGTAGGGACAGGGAAGGACAGTGAGGGAAATTCTCCTTGTGCTATACTGTGCTAAAGCATTCATCATCAACCATCTTTAAAAAAACATTTTTTATAGGGACAGAAAACTATAGGTAGGGAGAGTGTCAGTGTGTTTTACTGTGCTAATCCTTGTTTGTAGGGACAGGGAAGGACAGTGAGGGAAATTCTCCTTGTGCTATACTGTGCTAAAGCATTGATCATCAACCATCTTTAAAAAAACATTTTTTATAGGGACAGAAAACTATAGGTAGGGAGAGTGTCAGTGTGTTTTACTGTGCTAATCCTTGTTTGTAGGGACAGGGAAGGACAGTGAGGGAAATTCTCCTTGTGCTATACTGTGCTAAAGCATTGATCATCAACCATCTTTAAAAAAACATTTTTTATAGGGACAGAAAACTATAGGTAGGGAGAGTGTCAGTGTGTTTTACTGTGCTAATCCTTGTTTGTAGGGACAGGGAAGGACAGTGAGGGAAATTCTCCTTGTGCTATACTGTGCTAAAGCATTGATCATCAACCATCTTTAAAAAAACATTTTTTATAGGGACAGAAAACTATAGGTAGGGAGAGTGTCAGTGTGTTTTACTGTGCTAATCCTTGTTTGTAGGGACAGGGAAGGACAGTGAGGGAAATTCTCCTTGTGCTATACTGTGCTAAAGCATTGATCATCAACCATCTTTAAAAAAACATTTTTTATAGGGACAGAAAACTATAGGTAGGGAGAGTGTCAGTGTGTTTTACTGTGCTAATCCTTGTTTGTAGGGACAGGGAAGGACAGTGAGGGAAATTCTCCTTGTGCTATACTGTGCTAAAGCATTGATCATCAACCATCTTTAAAAAAACATTTTTTATAGGGACAGAAAACTATAGGTAGGGAGAGTGTCAGTGTGTTTTACTGTGCTAATCCTTGTTTGTAGGGACAGGGAAGGACAGTGAGGGAAATTCTCCTTGTGCTATACTGTGCTAAAGCATTGATCATCAACCATCTTTAAAAAAACATTTTTTATAGGGACAGAAAACTATAGGTAGGGAGAGTGTCAGTGTGTTTTACTGTGCTAATCCTTGTTTGTAGGGACAGGGAAGGACAGTGAGGGAAATTATCCTTGTGCTATACTGTGCTAAAGCATTGATCATCAACCATCTTTAAAAAAACATTTTTTATAGGGACAGAAAACTATAGGTAGGGAGAGTGTCAGTGTGTTTTACTGTGCTAATCCTTGTTTGTAGGGACAGGGAAGGACAGTGAGGGAAATTCTCCTTGTGCTATACTGTGCTAAAGCATTCATCATCAACCATCTTTAAAAAACCATTTTTTATAGGGACAGAAAACTATAGGTAGGGAGAGTGTCAGTGTGTTTTACTGTGATAATCCTTGTTTGTAGGGACAGGGATGGACAGTGAGGGAAATTCTCCTTGTGCTATACTGTGCTAAAGCATTGATCATCAACCATCTTTAAAAAAACATTTTTTATAGGGACAGAAAACTATAGGTAGGGAGAGTGTCAGTGTGTTTTACTGTGCTAATCCTTGTTTGTAGGGACAGGGAAGGACAGTGAGGGAAATTCTCCTTGTGCTATACTGTGCTAAAGCATTGATCATCAACCATCTTTAAAAAAACATTTTTTATAGGGACAGAAAACTATAGGTAGGGAGAGTGTCAGTGTGTTTTACTGTGCTAATCCTTGTTTGTAGGGACAGGGAAGGACAGTGAGGGAAATTCTCCTTGTGCTATACTGTGCTAAAGCATTGATCATCAACCATCTTTAAAAAAACATTTTTTATAGGGACAGAAAACTATAGGTAGGGAGAGTGTCAGTGTGTTTTACTGTGCTAATCCTTGTTTGTAGGGACAGGGAAGGACAGTGAGGGAAATTCTCATTGTGCTATACTGTGCTAAAGCATTCATCATCAACCATCTTTAAAAAAACATTTTTTATAGGGACAGAAAACTATAGGTAGGGAGAGTGTCAGTGTGTTTTACTGTGCTAATCCTTGTTTGTAGGGACAGGGAAGGACAGTGAGGGAAATTCTTCTTGTGCTATACTGTGCTAAAGCATTGATCATCAACCATCTTTAAAAAAACATTTTTTATAGGGACAGAAAACTATAGGTAGGGAGAGTGTCAGTGTGTTTTACTGTGCTAATCCTTGTTTGTAGGGACAGGGAAGGACAGTGAGGGAAATTCTCCTTGTGCTATACTGTGCTAAAGCATTGATCATCAACCATCTTTAAAAAAACATTTTTTATAGGGACAGAAAACTATAGGTAGGGAGAGTGTCAGTGTGTTTTACTGTGCTAATCCTTGTTTGTAGGGACAGGGAAGGACAGTGAGGGAAATTCTCCTTGTGCTATACTGTGCTAAAGCATTCATCATCAACGATCTTTAAAAAAACATTTTTTATAGGGACAGAAAACTATAGGTAGGGAGAGTGTCAGTGTGTTTTACTGTGCTAATCCTTGTTTGTAGGGACAGGGAAGGACAGTGAGGGAAATTCTCCTTGTGCTATACTGTGCTAAAGCATTGATCATCAACCATCTTTAAAAAAACATTTTTTATAGGGACAGAAAACTATAGGTAGGGAGAGTGTCAGTGTGTTTTACTGTGCTAATCCTTGTTTGTAGGGACAGGGAAGGACAGTGAGGGAAATTCTCCTTGTGCTATACTGTGCTAAAGCATTGATCATCAACCATCTTTAAAAAAACATTTTTTATAGGGACAGAAAACTATAGGTAGGGAGAGTGTCAGTGTGTTTTACTGTGCTAATCCTTGTTTGTAGGGACAGGGAAGGACAGTGAGGGAAATTCTCCTTGTGCTATACTGTGCTAAAGCATTCCTCATCAACCATCTTTGAAATCCTTGTTTTTTGGACAGTCAGGGAAATTGTCATTGTGCTATTCTGTGCGAAAGCAATCATCCTCAACCATATTTAGAAATCCTTATGTAAAGGGACAGAGAAGGACACCTGAAGGTAGCCCTTATTGCTTTTTTCCCATCTCCCTGCAGGCCATCCATTAGAATGTCTGGAAGGCAAAAAAGGAGAGGCAGACAGTCAGGAGGCAATAAAAGAGGGCAAGCAGGCTCTGTGTCTGGGGGCAACAGTGCTGGTCGTGGACGCGGTGCATTGTCATCAGCACATGGCCATGGGACACGCTTGTCCTCCTTTTCGGCAGCTGGACATGTTGAGCCACATCATGCCGAAGACTTGGTAGAGTGGATGACCAAGCCCTCCTCCTCCTCATCCTCTCTCACCCAGGCTCAGGGTACTGGCAAAGCAGCTGCCAAAGCGTCCTCTTCCCTGGTATCAATGTCAGACTCATCATCAGTCACTCCTTCCCTAGACCCACCATGTCCTCCTCCTGAGGAGTCCCCCGAACTGTTTGAGCACAGTGTTGGGTACATGCTCCAGGAGGATGCCCAGCATTTCAAAGGGTCTGATGATGAAACCCAGCTAGAGGAAGGCAGTAGCGTGAGAGCAGACAGAGGGGATGCTCAAGAAGGACACCAATCTGGCAGTCATGTTCCAGCAGCTGCAGCATACTGCCAGATTGGCTCCAGTGATGAGGAGGGAGGGGATGATGAGGTCACTGACTCCACGTGGGTGCCTAATAGGAGAGAGGAGGAGGAGGAGGAGGAGGCACATCTCCAACGAGGCAGGATGCCCTTTGGTGGTCAGCTTAAGGGCAGTACACCGACGGAATCACACCGCAGAGCTCCTCCTGTGCAGGGCGCTGCCTCTGCCCATCATTCAAAAAGTTCTTTGGTGTGGGCCTTTTTTGAGGCTAGTGCATCAGATCGCACAGCTGCTGTTTGCAACATATGTCTCAAGCGTATATCGCGTGGCCAAAACATCAGCCGCTTGGGTACCACATGCCTTACCAGACATATGTTGACCTGCCATGCAGCTCGTTGGCAAGCCTACCTCAAAGACCCACACCAAAGAACAAAGCGGACCTCTCCTTGCACCGCATCAGCTGGGATCTCCAACCCCACTATAACTTCAGTCCTCTCTGAAACATGCACTGAGAGGAATGAAGGTGTAGAATTAGGTGTGTCACAGCCAAGTACTTGCGGCCACTCTGCTAGCAGTACACCGACGTCCGATTCTAGCAGGCAAATTTCCCTGCCCCAGCTGCTGGACCGTCGAAAGAAGTTCACTCCCAGCCATCCACATGCCCAGCGGTTGAATGCTAGCTTGGCTAAATTGCTAGCGCTTCAACTGCTGCCTTTTCAGTTGGTAGACTCGGCCCCCTTCCGTGAGTTTGTGCAATGTGCGGTTCCTCAGTGGCAGGTTCCCAAACGCCACTTTTTCTCACGGAAGGCTATTCCGGCTCTCTACCGGCATGTGGAAGGCAATGTCTTGGCCTCGCTGGACAGGGCGGTCAGCGGTAAGGTGCATATTACCGCTGACTCATGGTCCAGCAGGCATGGACAGGGACGTTACCTTTCTTTCACGGCCCATTGGGTCACTCTTTTGGCAGCTGGGAAGGATGCAGGACAAGGTGCAGTAGTGTTGGAGGTTGTTCCACCGCCACGCCTCCAAAATGCTACTACTGGTTGTGACACACCTCTCTCCTCCACCCCCTCCTCTTCTTCTTCCTCCATGGCCTCTTCCTGTGCTTTGTCCTCTGAACCAGCGGTGCTCCGTAGCCGTTCAAGGGGCTACGCAAGTACGCAGGCAAAAAGATGCCATGCCGTGCTTGCGCTGGTGTGTTTGGGGGACAGAAGGCACACTGGGGAAGAGGTCCTGTCTGCTCTGCAGGGCCAGGCCGAGAGGTGGTTGACACCACGCCAGCTTAAGCCAGGAATGGTGGTTTGCGACAATGGCACCAACCTCCTCTCCGCCCTCCGACAGGGACAACTGACCCATGTGCCCTGTGTGGCTCACGTCCTTAACCTGGTGGTGCAGCGGTTCTTGGGCAGGTACCCGGGCTTACAGGATGTCCTGAGGCAGGCCAGGAAAGTCTGTGTGCATTTCCGCAGATCTTATAATGCCAGTGCTCGCCTGGCTGAGCTGCAAAAGGAGTTGAACCTGCCCAAGAACCGCCTTATATGTGACATGCCCACCAGGTGGAACTCAACGTTGGCCATGCTGCAGCGGCTGCACACGCAGCAGAGGGCCATCAATGAGTACCTGTGCGACTACGGCACCAGGACAGGGTCAGGGGAGCTTGGTTTTTTTTCTCCACGCCAGTGGGGCATGATCAGGGATGCATGCACTGTCCTGGCACCATTTGAGGAGGCCACGAGGATGGTGAGCAGTGACAGTGCATGCATCAGTGACACTGTACCTCTTGTCCACCTGTTGGAGCACACGCTGCGTGGAATAATGGACAGGGCACTTGAGGCAGAACAGAGGCAGGAAGAGGAGGACTTCCTTGCCTCTCAAGGCCCCCTTTACCCAGACAGTGTTCCTTCTGTCCCACCCATCGCACAGGAAGAGGAGGAGGAGGAGGAGGATTGTGTCAGCATGGAGGTGGAGGCTGGCACTCAGCATCATCAGCAGCAGTCTTTTAGGGATGATTTACAGTCCCAAGAAACCAGTGGACTTGTACGTGGCTGGGAGGAGGTGGCTGCGGATCATGTCGTCCTTAGTGACCCAGAGGACTCCGGACCGAATGCCTCAGCTAACCTACGCTGCATGGCCTCCCTGATCCTGCAAAGTCTGCGGAAGGATCCTTGTATTCTTTGGATCAAGGAGAGGGACCATTACTGGCTGGCCACTCTCCTTGATCCACGGTACAAGGGTAAGGTTGCGGACCTTATGTTACCGTCGCAGAGGGAGCAGAGGATGAGACAACTCCGGGAGGCCTTGCAGAAAGGTCTGTGCAACGCGTTCCCAGAGACTGGGAGGTTACAAACTCCTGGTCCTGGACAACGAGTTGCTGAGGCTTCGGCCAGTCAAAGAAGGAGCGGTGGGGAAGGTGGCCGTCTGACCGATGCGTTCAGACAATTCTTTAGTCCGCAGCCCCAAAGTATGATCGGTTCCAGCAACCATCGCCAGCGTCTGATAAACATGGTGCAGGAATATCTAGGGGCAAGGTCAGACTTGGACACCTTCCCCACCGAAAATCCTCTGGCTTACTGGGTCTTGAGGATGGATCACTGGCCAGAGCTTGCACAGTATGCAATTGAGCTACTGGCCTGTCCTGCATCCAGCGTTCTTTTGGAACGCACATTCAGTGCTGCTGGAGGATTTGTCACGGATCACAGGGTGCGCCTGTCCACCGACTCGGTTGATCGACTGACTTTCATCAAGATGAACCAGTCTTGGATCACCACCAGCTACCACACACCTGATGCTGATATAACAGACTAATTGATTTTAACATGTCACATCCCTTCAAGACTGATGCTGATGCTGAGTGCCTGTGCTGTTATGTTGACTGGCTATCCTCCTCCTCCGAGTCCTCAATGATACGATTGATGATGATAGCTTGGAAGATCATTTTTGTTTATGGGTGCCGCCACCAGTGGCTAAGGCCCAATTTTTCAGCCCCTGTTTAACAGGGGCGTGTAATTACAATTTTTGAAGCAATACTTTGCAACAGGGCTCATTGCTGTGCTCCAAGTACAGTATCTGTGAGGGGTTGCAGTGTTGTGCCACCAGTGCCTAAGGCCCAATTTTTCAGCCCCTGTTCAACAGGGGCATGTAATTACAATTCTTGATCTAATAATTCACAGCAGGGCCCATTGCTGCACCCACCAAGAGTAACTCTGAGGGCTTACAGTGTTGTGGCAACGCCACCACCACCACCACCACGAAAGGCCCAATTTTTCAGCCCCTGTTCAAAAGGGGCATGTAATTACAATTCTTGATCTAATAATTCACAGCAGGGCCCATTCCTGCACCCACCAAGAGTAACTCTGAGGGCTTACAGTGTTGTGGCAACACCACCACCACGAAAGGCCCAATTTTTCAGCCCCTGTTCAACAGGGGCATGCAATTACAATTCTTGATCTAATAATTCACAGCAGGGCCCATTGCTGCACCCACCAAGAGTAACTGTCAGGGCTTACAGTGTTCTGGCACCAGCACCACCATCAAAGGCCCAATTTTTACTACCACTGTTCAACAATTATATGTAATTACAATTCCTGATATAATAGTTGACAGCAGGGCGTTCCAGCACCAACCAAGAGTAACTGTGAGTGCTTACAGTGTTGTGCCAACACCAACAACTAAGGGGCCTATTTCTGCAGAGTATATACGGCAGGTCCCTACTTTCAAACATCCAACTTACAAACGACTCCTACTTGCAAACGCAAGAAGACAACAGGAAGTGAGAGGAAATCTACCCCTAGGAAGGAAAATTCTCTCCTGTAAGAATTAATATGGGAGAAAGGTGTCTCCTCTGTACTGATGCTTTATCACCAATCCTTGTTTCAAGAAAAACACCACATTTCAAAAACAGTTGTCATTGGGACGGAAAGTGAGGTGAAATGTTCTGAACAGGGGCACAGACAGCAAAACAAATGTTACAGGGGTGATAACCCTTACCTATGTTTTCCAAAAAGTTTAAAAATAGATTTTTGGGCTGGAGCTACACTTAAACAATGTACCTGTTCAAAATTACAAACACATTCTACATAAGAACAAACCTACAGTCCCTGTCTTGTATGCACCGCCTGTATACGGCTGTTCAGAGTATATTTTTATTTTGTGTGCGGTGTTCCCCTTAATATCCATACAAGACCCAAAGGGGCTGGTAATGGGCTGGGGTAGGGGGGGGGGTCATGGGGTAGCTATGCCATTTTTCTTAAAGATTTTCATCCATATTACCGGGACCAGACATTACATTAAAGCCGCAAGCAGTTTTAAATGGCTTTTTTTTCCTTTAGAAGTGTCATTTTGTGCAGGGACAGTTCTAAACACGGGAAACACGTGGCACTTCACAGGCATACTTTAGACACCCCCCAGGTACGATATTTAAAGGAATATTTGACTTTTTTTTTCACTTTATGCATCATTAAAATGACTGCTCCCGAAAAACGACCGTTTTTAAAACTTCTTTTTGCATTGATACATGTCCCCTGGTGCAGAACCCGGGTTCCCAAACCCTTTTTAGGACAATAACATGCATAATAGTCGTTATAATTAGCACTTTAGAATTCGAACGTTCGCATCCATTGTATTTAATAGGGTTCTAATGTTCGTACGAACTTTCGGTCCGTTCGCGGGTTCTGGTGCGAACCGAACCCGGGGGTGTTCGGCTCATCACTAGGTAGGAGATACAAGAGAGTCCCACCTCATCATATCAGACTCTTGCCAGGTACGTGACAGTGTGCACCAAAAGCTTACCTGAATACAATTGCTGGTGTTCTGATACAAAAACAGACAGGGAGCTGCAGTATTTTGCTTTAGTGTCCTTTGCACAGTGTGCACCAAAAGCTTACCTGAATACAATTGCTGGTGTTCTCATACAAATACCACAGGCAGGGAGCTGCAGTATTTTCAGTTAGTGTATTGTGTCCTCTGCACAGTGTGCAACTAAAGCTAACTGAAGACAATTGCTGGTGTTCTCATACTAATACTAGAGGTAGGCAGTTGATTCTGCTAGTTGCAGTATAATCTATATATATATACACATCTCAACTTTGTGCAGCTACATCTCCCTGCAGGCCATTAGTATGTCTGGAAAGACAACAATGAGAGGCAGACAGTCATGAGCCAATAAAAGAGGGCAAGCAGGCTCTATGTCTAGAGGCAACAGTGCTGGTCGTGGACACGGTGCATCCTCAGTAGGGATGAGCTTCGTGTTCGAGTCGAACATACGTTCGACTCGAACATCGGCTGTTCGATCGTTCGACGAAGATCGAACGATTTGGGCCGTTCGCGCCAAATTCGAGTGACGCGAACGGCCCACAATGCACTACGCCATCGCAGTGTCATCCAGGCGCTGTGATTGGCCAAGCATGCACTGTGACCCCGCATGCTTGGCCAATCACAGCGCCGGCAGCGAGGAGAGCAATGATTGGCCACAGGCAAGATGCCTGTGGCCAATTATTGCTGATGGGGTTTAGTACACGCCCCACACTATAAAAGGCCGCCAGCGCGGCGGCCTTGTGTAGTGTGTTACGGAGCAGGGAAAGAGAAGCATAGGCAGGGACAGTGTCTTTTTTTTTCCTTTACTAATCCTGGATTCCTTGTGTTTAGGGACAAATAAGGATAGGTAGGGAGAGTGTCAGTGACAGTGTGCTATTCTGTGCTAATCCTTGTTTGTAGGGACAGAGAGGTACAGTGAGGGAAACTGACAGTGTGCTATTCTGTTCTAAAACTATTTTGCTGAACCATATTTTCAATCCTTGAGTTGAGGGACAGAGAGGTACAGTGAGGGAAAGTGTCAGTGTGCTATTGTGTTCTAAAACTATTTTGCTGAACCATATTTTCAATCCTTGAGTTGAGGGACAGAGAGGTACAGTGAGGGAAAGTGTCAGTGTGCTATTGTGTTCTAAAACTATTTTGCTGAACCATATTTTCAATCCTTGAGTTGAGGGACAGAGAGGTACAGTGAGGGAAAGTGTCAGTGTGCTATTGTGTTCTAAAACTATTTTGCTGAACCATATTTTCAATCCTTGAGTTGAGGGACAGAGAGATACAGTGAGGGAAAGTGTCAGTGTGCTATTGTGTTCTAAAACTATTTTGCTGAACCATATTTTCAATCCTTGAGTTGAGGGACAGAGAGGTACAGTGAGTGAAACTGACAGTGTGCTATTCTGTTCTAAAGCAATTTTGCTGTTCCATATTTTCAATCCTTGAGTTGAGGGACAGAGAGGTACAGTGAGGGAAAGTGTCCGTGTGCTATTGTGTTCTAAAACTATTTTGCTGAACCATATTTTCAATCCTTGAGTTGAGGGACAGAGGGGTACAGTGAGTGAAACTGACAGTGTGCTATTCTGTTCTAAACCAATTTTGCTGTTCCATATTTTCAATCCTTGAGTTGAGGGACAGAGAGGTACAGTGAGGGAAACTGACAGTGTGCTATTCTGTTCTAAAACTATTTTGCTGAACCATATTTTCAATCCTTGAGTTGAGGGACAGAGAGGTACAGTGAGGGAAAGTGTCAGTGTGCTATTGTGTTCTAAAACTATTTTGCTGAACCATATTTTCAATCCTTGAGTTGAGGGACAGAGAGGTACAGTGAGTGAAACTGACAGTGTGCTATTCTGTTCTAAACCAATTTTGCTGTTCCATATTTTCAATCCTTGAGTTGAGGGACAGAGAGGTACAGTGAGGGAAACTGACAGTGTGCTATTCTGTTCTAAAACTATTTTGCTGAACCATATTTTCAATCCTTGAGTTGAGGGACAGAGAGGTACAGTGAGGGAAAGTGTCAGTGTGCTATTGTGTTCAAAAACTATTTTGCTGAACCATATTTTCAATCCTTGAGTTGAGGGACAGAGAGGTACAGTGAGTGAAACTGACAGTGTGCTATTCTGTTCTAAATCAATTTTGCTGTTCCATATTTTCAATCCTTGAGTTGAGGGACAGAGAGGTACAGTGAGGGAAACTGACAGTGTGCTATTCTGTTCTAAAACTATTTTGCTGAACAATATTTTCAATCCTTGAGTTGAGGGACAGAGAGGTACAGTGAGTGAAACTGACAGTGTGCTATTCTGTTCTAAACCAATTTTGCTGTTCCATATTTTCAATCCTTGAGTTGAGGGACAGAGAGGTACAGTGAGGGAAAGTGTCAGTGTGCTATTGTGTTCTAAAACTATTTTGCTGAACCATATTTTCAATCCTTGAGTTGAGGGACAGAGAGGTACAGTGAGTGAAACTGACAGTGTGCTATTCTGTTCTAAACCAATTTTGCTGTTCCATATTTTCAATCCTTGAGTTGAGGGACAGAGAGGTACAGTGAGGGAAGTGTCAGTGTGCTATTGTGTTCTAAAACTATTTTGCTGAACCATATTTTCAATCCTTGAGTTGAGGGACAGAGAGGTACAGTGAGTGAAACTGACAGTGTGCTATTCTGTTCTAAACCAATTTTGCTGTTCCATATTTTCAATCCTTGAGTTGAGGGACAGAGAGGTACAGTGAAGGAAAGTGTCAGTGTGCTATTGTGTTCTAAAACTATTTTGCTGAACCATATTTTCAATCCTTGAGTTGAGGGACAGAGAGGTACAGTGAGTGAAACTGACAGTGTGCTATTCTGTTCTAAACCAATTTTGCTGTTCCATATTTTCAATCCTTGAGTTGAGGGACAGAGAGGTACAGTGAGGGAAAGTGTCAGTGTGCTATTGTGTTCTAAAACTATTTTGCTGAACCATATTTTCAATCCTTGAGTTGAGGGACAGAGAGGTACAGTGAGTGAAACTGACAGTGTGCTATTCTGTTCTAAATCAATTTTGCTGTTCCATATTTTCAATCCTTGAGTTGAGGGACAGAGAGGTACAGTGAGGGAAACTGACAGTGTGCTATTCTGTTCTAAAACTATTTTGCTGAACCATATTTTCAATCCTTGAGTTGAGGGACAGAGAGGTACAGTGAGTGAAACTGACAGTGTGCTATTCTGTTCTAAACCAATTTTGCTGTTCCATATTTTCAATCCTTGAGTTGAGGGACAGAGAGGTACAGTGAGGGAAACTGACAGTGTGCTATTCTGTTCTAAAACTATTTTGCTGAACCATATTTTCAATCCTTGAGTTGAGGGACAGAGAGGTACAGTGAGGGAAAGTGTCAGTGTGCTATTGTGTTCTAAAACTATTTTGCTGCACCATATTTTCAATCCTTGAGTTGAGGGACAGAGAGGTACAGTGAGTGAAACTGACAGTGTGCTATTCTGTTCTAAAACTATTTTGCTGAACCATATTTTCAATCCTTGAGTTGAGGGACAGAGAGGTACAGTGAGTGAAACTGACAGTGTGCTATTCTGTTCTAAACCAATTTTGCTGTTCCATATTTTCAATCCTTGAGTTGAGGGACAGAGAAGGACACTCGTAGAAATTATCAGTGTGCTATTCTGTGCTAAATCTTGTTTGTAGGGAGGGACAGAGTAGGACAGTGAGTGAAACTGACAGTGTGCTATTCTGTTCTAAACCAATTTTGCTGTTCCATATTTTCAATCCTTGAGTTGAGGGACAGAGAAGGACACTCGTAGAAATTATCAGTGTGCTATTCTGTGCTAAATCTTGTTTGTAGGGAGGGACAGAGTAGGACAGTGAGGGAAAGTGTCAGTGTGCTATTCTGTTCTAAAACTTTTTTGCTGAACCATATTTTCAATCCTTGTGTTTAGGGACAGAGAAGGATAGGCAGGGGACAGTGTCAGTGTCATTGTTGCTAAGCCTCCTGCACAATATACACCTGAAGGTAGCCCTTATTGCTGTTTTTCCCATCTCCCTGCAGGCCATCCATTAAAATGTCTGGAAGGCAACCAAGGAGAGGCAGACAGTCAGGAGGCAAAAAAAGAGGGCAAGCAGGCTCTGTGTCTGGGGGCAACAGTGCTGGTCGTGTACGCGGTGCATTGTCATCAGCACATGGCCATGGGACACGCTTGTCCTTGTTTTCGGCAGCTGGACATGTTGAGCCACATCATGCCGAAGACTTGGTAGAGTGGATGACCAAGCCCACCTCATCCTCCTCATCCTCTCTCACCCAGGCTCAGGGTAGTGGCAAAGCAGCTGCCAAAGCGTCCTCTTCTCTGGTATCATTATCTTCATTAGTCAATCCTTCCCTAGACCCACCATGCCCTCCTCCTGAGGAGTCCCCCGAACTGTTTGAGCACAGTGTTGGGTACATGCTCCAGGAGGATGCCCAGCGCTTGGAAGGATCTGATGATGATACCCAGCTAGAGGAAGGCAGCAGCGTGAGAGCAGAGAGAGGGGATGCTCAAGAAGGACACCAATCTGGCAGTCATGTTCCAGCAGCTGCAGCATACTGCCAGATTGGCTCCAGTGATGAGGAGGGAGGGGATGATGAGGTCACTGACTCCACGTGGGTGCCTAATAGGAGAGAGGAGGAGGAGGAGGATGAGGAGGAGGCACATCTCCAACGAGGCAGGATGCCCTTGAGTGGCCAGCGTATGGGCAGCACACCGACGGAATCACACCGCAGAGCTCCGCCTGTGCAGGGCTCTGCCTCTGCCCGTCATTTAAAAAGTTCTTTGGTGTGGGCCTTTTTTGAGGCGAGTGCATCAGATCGCACAGCTGCTGTTTGCAACATATGTCTCAAGCGTATATCGCGTGGCCAAAACATCAGCCGCTTGGGCACCACATGCTTGATCAGACATATGTTGACCTGCCATGCAGCTCGTTGGCAAGCCTACCTTAAAGACCCACACCAAAGAACAAAGCTGACCTCTTCTTGCACCGCATCAGCTGGGATCTCCAACCCCACTATACCTTCACTCCTCTCTGAAACCTGCTCTGAGAGGAATGAAGGTGTAGAATTAGGTGTGTCACAGGCAAGTACTTGCGGGCACTCTGCTAGCAGTACACCAACGTCCGATTCTAGCAGGCAAATTTCCCTGCCCCAGCTGCTGGACCATCGAAAGAAGTTCACTCCCAGCCATCCACATGCCCAGCGGTTGAATGCTAGCTTGGCTAAATTGCTAGCGCTTCAACTGCTGCCTTTTCAGTTGGTAGACTCGGCCCCCTTCCGTGAGTTTGTGCAATGTGCGGTTCCTCAGTGGCAGGTTCCCAAACGACACTTTTTCGCACGGAAGGCTATTCCGGCTCTCTACAGGCATGTGGAAGGCAATGTCTTGGCCTCGCTGGACAGGGCGGTCAGCGGTAAGGTGCATATTACCGCTGACTCATGGTCCAGCAGGCATGGACAGGGACGTTACCTTTCTTTCACGGCCCATTGGGTCACTCTTTTGGCAGCTGGGAAGGATGCAGGACAAGGTGCAGTAGTGTTGGAGGTTGTTCCACCGCCACGCCTCCAAAATGCTACTACTGGTTGTGACACACCTCTCTCCTCCACCCCCTCCTCTTCTTCTTCCTCCATGGCCTCTTCCTGTGGTTTGTCCTCGGAACCAGCGGTGCTCCGTAGGCGTTCAAGGGGCTACGCAAGTACGCAGGCAAAAAGATGCCATGCCGTGCTTGCGCTGGTGTGTTTGGGGGACAGGAGCCACACTGGGGCAGAGGTCCTGTCTGCTCTGCAGGGGCAGGCCGAGAGGTGGTTGACGCCACGCCAGCTTAAGCCAGGAATGGTGGTTTGCGACAATGGCACCAACCTCCTCTCCGCCCTCCGACAGGGACAACTGACCCATGTGCCCTGTATGGCTCACGTCCTTAACCTGGTGGTGCAGCGGTTCTTGGGCAGGTACCCGGGCTTACAGGATGTCCTGAGGCAGGCCAGGAAAGTCTGTGCGCATTTCCGCAGATCTTATAATGCCAGTGCTCACCTGGCTGAGCTTCAAAAGGAGTTGAACCTGCCCAAGAACCGCCTTATATCTGACATGCCCACCAGGTGGAACTCAATGTTGGCCATGCTGCAGCGGCTGCACACGCAGCAGAGGGCCATCAATGAGTACCTGTGCGACTACGGCACCAGGACAGGGTCAGGGGAGCTCGGGTTTTTTTCACCACGCCAGTGGGGCATGATCAGGGATGCATGCACTGTCCTGGCACCATTTGAGGAGGCCACGAGGATGGTGAGCAGTGACAGTGCATGCATCAGTGACACTGTACCTCTTGTCCACCTGTTGGAGCACACGCTGCGTGGAATAATGGACAGGGCACTTGAGGCAGAACAGAGGCAGGAAGAGGAAGACTTCCTTGCCTCTCAAGGCCCCCTTTACCCAGACAGTGTTCCTTCTGTCCCACCCATCGCACAGGAAGAGGAGGAGGAGGAGGAGGAGGAGGATTGTGTCAGCATGGAGGTGGAGGCTGGCACTCAGCATCATCAGCAGCAGTCTTTTAGGGATGATTTACAGTCCCAAGAAACCAGTGGACTTGTACGTGGCTGGGAGGAGGTGGCTGTGGATCATGTCGTCCTTAGTGACCCAGAGGACTCCGGACTGAATGCCTCAGCTAACCTACGCTGCATGGCCTCCCTGATCCTGCAAAGTCTGCGGAAGGATCCTCGTATTCTTCGGATCAAGGAGAGGGACCATTTCTGGCTGGCCACTCTCCTTGATCCACGGTACAAGGGTAAGGTTGCGGACCTTATCGTACCGTCGCAGAGGGAGCAGAGGATGAGACAACTCCGGGAGGCCTTGCAGAAAGGTCTGTGCAACGCGTTCCCAGAGACTGGGAGGTTACAAACTCCTGGTCCTGGACAACGAGTTGCTGAGGCTTCGGGCAGTCAAAGAAGGAGCGGTGGGGAAGGTGGCCGTCTGACCGATGCGTTCAGACAATTCTTTAGTCCGCAGCCCCAAAGTATGATCGGTTCCAGCAACCATCGCCAGCGTCTGATATACATGGTGCAGGAATACCTAGGGGCAAGGTCAGACTTGGACACCTTCCCCACCGAAAATCCTCTGGCTTACTGGGTCTTGAGGATGGATCACTGGCCAGAGCTTGCACAGTATGCAATTGAGCTACTGGCCTGTCCTGCATCCAGCGTTCTTTCAGAACGCACATTCAGTGCTGCTGGAGGATTTGTCACGGATCACAGGGTGCGCCTGTCCACCGACTCGGTTGATCGACTGACTTTTATCAAGATGAACCAGTCTTGGATCACCACCAGCTACCACACACCAGATGCTGATATAACAGACTAATTGATTTTAAAATGTCACATCCCTTCAAGACTGATGCTGAGTGCCTGTGCTGTTATGTTGACTGGCTATCCTCCTCCTCCTCCTCAATGATACGATTAACGATGATAGCTTGGAAGATCATTTTGGTTTATGGGTGACGCCACCAGTGGCTAAGGCCCAATTTTTCAGCCCCTGTTTAACAGGGGCGTGTAATTAAAATTTTTGATGCAATACTTTGCAACAGGCCTCATTGCTGTGCTCCAAGTACAGTATCTGTGAGGGGTTGCAGTGTTGTGCCACCAGTGCCTAAGGCCCAATTTTTCAGCCCCTGTTCAACAGGGGCATGCAATTATAATTATTGATCTAATAATTCACAGCAGGGCCCATTGCTGCGCCCACCAAGAGTAACTGTCAGGCCTTACAGTGTTGTGGCACCAGCACCACCATCACCACCACCACCACCACCAAAGGCCCAATTTTTCAGCCCCTGTTCAACAGGGGCATGCAATTATAATTATTGATCTAATAATTCACAGCAGGGCCCATTGCTGCGCCCACCAAGAGTAACTGTCAGGCCTTACAGTGTTGTGGCACCAGCACCACCATCACCACCACCACCACCACCACCACCAAAGGCCCAATTTTTCAGCCCCTGTTCAACAGGGGCATGCAATTATAATTATTGATCTAATAATTCACAGCAGGGACCATTGCTGCGCCCACCAAGAGTAACTGTCAGGCCTTACAGT
The DNA here is from genome assembly GCA_029206835.1 of Rana muscosa. NCBI lineage: Eukaryota > Metazoa > Chordata > Amphibia > Anura > Ranidae > Rana > Rana muscosa. The sequence continues at coordinate 197,693,678 of CM055128.1, forward strand.
GTTGTGGCACCAGCACCACCATCACCACCACCACCACCACCAAAGGCCCAATTTTTCAGCCCCTGTTCAACAGGGGCATGCAATTATAATTATTGATCTAATAATTCACAGCAGGGACCATTGCTGCGCCCACCAAGAGTAACTGTCAGGCCTTACAGTGTTGTGGCACCAGCACCACCATCAAAGGCCCAATTTTTACTACCACTGATCAACAATTATATGTTATTACAATTCCTGATATTATACTTGACAGCAGGGCGTTCCAGCACCCACCAAGAATAACTGTGAGTGCTTTCAGTGTTGTGCCAACACCAACACCTAAGGGGCCAATTTCTGCAGAGTATATACGGAAGGTCCTACTTTCAAACATCCAACTTACAAACTACTACTACTTGCAAACGGAAGAAGACAACAGGAAGTGAGAGGAAATCTACCCCTTGGAAGGAAAATTCTCTCCTGTAAGAATTAATATGGGAGAAAGGTGTCTCCTCTCTACTGATGCTTTATCACCAATCCTTGTTTCAATAAAAACACCACATTTCAAAAACAGTTGTCATTGGGACGCAAAGTGAGGTGAAATGTTCTGAACAGGGGCACAGACAGCAAAAAAAATGTGACAGGGGTGATAACCGTTCCCTATGTTTTACAAAAAGCTAAAAAAAAGGAATTTGCCATGGAGCTCCACTTAAACAATGCAGCTGTTCAAAATTATAAACAGATTCTACATAAGAACAAACCTACAGTCCCTGTCTTGTATGCACCGCCTGTATACGGCTGTTTAGAGTATATAGGTCCTTTTTTATTTTGTGTGCGGGGTTCCCCTTAATATCCATACAAGACCCAAAGGGGCTGGTAATGGGCTGGGGTGGGGGGGGGGGTTGATGGGGTAGCTATGCCATTTTACCTAAACATTTTCATCCATATTACCGGGACCAGACATTGCATTAAAGCCGCAAGCAGTTTTAAATGACTTTTTTCCCTTTAGAAATGTTATTTTGTGCAGGGACAGTTCTAAACACGGGAAACACGTGGCACTTCACAGGCATACTTTAGACACCCCCCAGGTACAATATTTAAAGGAATATTTGACTTTTTTTTTTCACTGTATGCATCATTAAAATGACTGCTCCCGGAAAACGTCAGTTTTTAAAACTTCTTTTTGCATTGATACATGTCCCCTGGTGCAGAAGCCGGGTTCCCAAACTCTGTTTCGGACAATAACATGGATAATATTCGTTATAATTAGCACTTTAGAATCCGAACGTTCGCATCCATTGTATTTAATAGGGTTCTAATGTTCGCGCGAACTTTCGGTCCGTTCGCGGGTTCTGGTGCGAACCGAACCCGGGGTTGTTCGGCTCATCACTAATCCTCAGCACGTGGCCGTGGGGGAAAATCCTCTGTGTTACTGGGTCTTGAGGATGGATCACTGGCCAGAGCTTGCACAGTATGCAATTGAGGTACTGGCCTGTCCTGCATCCAGCGTTCTTTCGGAACGCACATTCAGTGCTGCTGGAGGCTTTGTAACCAATCACAGGGTGCGTCTGTCCACCAAATCGGTTGATCGACTGTCCTTCATAAAAATGAATCAGTCTTGAATCACCACCAGCTACCAAGCACCTGATGCTGATGTAACCGAATAATTGTTTTTGAAATGGCAGATCCTTTCAAGACTGCCTATGCTGATGTTGAGTGACTATCCTGTTATGCTGAGTGACTATCCTCTTCCTCCTCAATGATCATGCTGATTGCTTGTAAGAACATTTTTGGTTCTGGCCACCGCCACCAGTGGCTAAGGCCCAATTTTTCAGCCCCTGTTTAACAGGGGCGTGTAAATATAATTTTTGATGCAATACTTTGGAGCAGGGCTCATTGCTGTGCTCCTAATAAAGTATCTGTGGGGTTGCAGTGTTGTAGCACCAGTGCCTAAGGCCCAATTTTTCTGCCCCTGTTCAACAAGGGCATGTAATTACAATTCTTGATCTAATAATTCACAGCAGGGCCCATTCCTAGGCCCACCAAGAGTAACTGTGAGGCCTTACAGTGTTGTGGTAACACCACCAAAGGCCAAATGTTTCCTAACACAGTTCAACAATGACATGTAATTACAATTCTTGATATAATAGTTCAGAGCAGGGCGTTCCAGCCCCCACCAAGAGTAACTGTGAGGGCTTTCAGTGTTGTGGCAACACCAACACCTAAGAGACAAATTTCTGCAGAGTATATACGACAGGCCCCTACTTTCAAACATCCAACTTACAAACGACTCCTACTTGCAAACGGAAGGAGACAACAGGAAGTGAGAGGAAATCTACCCCTAGGAAGGGAAATTCTCTCCTGTAATAGTTAATGTGATGGATCTTGAATACCCCAGGTGGGCACATCCGCCAGACCTGTGTCTCCTGTCCTCCAAACGCACCCGCAGCCTGCAGATTCGCCATAACCAGCCCTTATCCCCTCAATCACGAGACAATCCACACAGGTGTTAAACATGCAGAGCATCAACAGTTTATTAAATCCAAAACATACACTTTTACACACAGTTAGGGACACTCCCCTTAGCCTTGTTATGGGGGGGGGGGTAGGGGACAAGGAAGAACCAATGGGAACTGAACATTGAAACAGAGACTACAGTTAAACATAAAGGGATTATGGTAAGCAGGCAGCCCTTCAATACACATCCCCTGCGGAGAGATGTCTGTAGTCCAGACCATTGTCTATGTGCCATGAACCAACACAATTAAACACAGCAATAAGAGGGGGGGTGGATGGGGGAGAAGGGGTGTAGCATTACATTATATTATCTCAATGCCAGCTTTCCCCAAGTCTCTCAGTCTCTTCTGGGCCATAATCTGTGGGTAAGCGGCCAGCCCACAGTCCCTTCCAAAACACACAGTGACAGTGGGTTCTGTCACATTTAATATGGGAAAAAGGTGTCTCCTCTCCACTGATGCTTTATCACCAATCCTTGCTTCAATAAAAAACCCAAATTTTCAAAAAACATTTGTCATTGGGACGGAAAGTGAGGTGAAATGTTCTGAACAGGTGCACAGACAGCAAAACAAATGTTACAAGGGTGATAACTCTTCCCTATGTTTTCCAAAAAGCTTAAAAATTTATTATTTGGCTGGAGCTACACTTAAACAATGTACCTGTTCCAAATTACAAACAGATTCTACTTAAGAACAAACCTACAGTCCCTGTCTTGTTTGCACCGTCTGTATTCTGCTGTTCAGAGTATATAGGGCTGTTTTTTCATTTGGGTGCAGGCTTCCCCTTAATATCCATACAAGGCCCAAAGGGGCTGGTAGTGGGCTGGGGGGGGGGGCGGGTACCCATGCCATTTTTCTCAATGATTTTCATCCATATTGCCGGGACCAAAGATTACATTAAAGCCGCAAGCAGTTTTAAATGACTTTTTTTCCTTTTAGAAATGTCATTTTGTGCAGGGACAGTTCTAAACACGGGAAACACATGCCACTTCACAGGCATACTTTAGACACCCCCCCAGGTACGATATTTAAAGGAATATTTAACTCTTTTTTTTACCCTAATGCATCATTAAAATGACTGCTCCCGAAAAACGGCCGTTTTTAAAACTTCATTTTGCATTGATACATGTCCCCTGGGGCAGGACCCGGGTCCCCAAAGCCATTTTAGGACAATAACTTGCATATTAGCCTTTATAATTAGCACTTTTGATTTTGAACGTTCGAGTCCATTGTATTTAATAGGGTTCTAAAGTTCACGCAAACTTTCGGTCCGTTTGCAGGTTCTGGTGCGAACCGAACAGGGGGGGGGGGGGGTGTTCGGCTCATCCCTAGTTCTAATATATTGGGCTAATGGTTCTAATACTAGGGCAAATAGGAGGGGAGATAATGGGCATCCCTGTCGTGTACCTCGCTTAATGTTGAAAGAATCTGATTTATATCCAGCATATTTTATGTATGCTTTTGGACTGTTATAGAGTGCCTCAATCCATTTTATTCCTTTTATTTTCTATTCTATTTTGCTCTGTTTTACTCTATTTTATTTTTCTATTCTATCCCATTATTTTCTATTCTTTTACTTTGTATTCTGTTCTGTTTTACTCTATTATATTCTATTCTTTTCATTTTCTATTATGCTGCGTACACACGATCGTTTTTCATGACGTTAAAAATGCAATTTTTTAAAATGGGCATTAAAAACGATCGTGTGTAGGCTCCAGAGCATTTTTAACGACGTGAAAAATGGCCTAAAAAAAATTAGAACCTGCTCTATTTTTTCACGACGTTTTTTTTAACGTCGTGAAAAACGGTAGTGTGTATGCTTTTACGAGGGGAAAAAAACGCGCATGCTCAGAATCAAGTATGAGACGAGAGAGCTCGTTCTGGTAAAACTAGCGTTTATAATGGAGATAGCACATTCGTCACGCTGTAACGGACTGAAAAGCATGAGGCTGAAAAGCGCGAATCGTCGCTCAACAAACTTTACTAACATGAAGGGTGGCGCCATCCGAACGGAACTTCCCCTTTATAGTGCCGTCGTACGTGTTGTACGTCACTGCGCTTTGCTCGAGCGGATTTTTTAATGAACGTGTGTATGCAAGGCAGGCTTGAGAGGAAACATGAAAAATCACGTCGAGAAAAACGTTGTTTTTTTAAATGACATTAAAAACGATCGTGTGTATGCGGCATTATAGTATTTTCTATTCCTTTTTACTATTCCATTTTATTCTCTTTGGAAATTGTTAAACAAATCAAGAATTATTTGAATTTGAAAACTATTCAAATTTGATTAGAAAACTATTCGAATTGATTAAAATTAAAAAAAAAATCTGATTTGTTTAAATTTGTTACTATTGTAATTCGGAAGTTTGGATAAATCCATATTTCCGAAAAAAATAAATTGTCCGTATTTTATGTCTACTGGAAACACTGTATTTAACTGTATGTAGCTCAGGGTACATACAGTATACAGTTCAATGCTGTGTTGTGGCAATGGGGTGAGAATTTCCTGTCCCACTCCTGAAACAAAATAGAGTTGAACTGAGTGCTGTTCATCAATCTTTTGTGTTCTATGAAGGAATACAAAGATTCCTCTGATTGCCTGAGGTGGAGATGACATGAGGTGAGGTGGCAGATGACATCACAATCTCTGCTTCAGACTATCAGAGGAAGTCTTGTATTCATTCATAGAATACAAAGCTTCCCATAAATGGCTGAGCAGCGCTTAGCCTAACTCTATTCTTTTCTGGAAGTGGAATAGAAAGTTTTCACCCTATTTCCACAACAAAGTGCTATATACAGTGGGGAGAACAAGTATTTGATACGCTGCTGATTTTGAAGGTCTAATTTTTATCATAGGTACTCTTCAATAGGGATGAGCCGAACACCCCCCGATTCGGTTCGCACCAGAACATGCGAACGGACCGAAAGTTCGCGCGAACTTTAGAACCCTATTAAATACAATAGATGCGAACGTTCGAAATCAAAAGTGCTAATTATAATGGCTAATATGCAAGTCATTTTCCTAAAAAGGGTTTGGGGACCCGGGTTCTGCCCCAGGGGACATGTATCAATGCAAAAAGAAGTTTTAAAAACGGCTGTTTTTTCGGGAGCAGTCATTATAATGATGCATAAAGTGAAAAAAATAAAGTGAAATATTCCTTTAAATATCGTACCTGGGGGGTGTCTAAAAGTATGCCTGTGAAGTGCCATGTGTTTCCCGTGTTTAGAACTGTCCCTGCACAAAATTACATTTCTAAAGGAAAAAAAAGATCATTTAAAACTGCTTGCGGCTTTAATGTTATGTCTGGTCCCGCTAATATGGATGAAAATCATTGAGAAAAATGGCATGGCTGCCCCATAACCCCCCCCCCCCAGCCCATTACCTGCCCCTTTGGGTCTTGTATTGATATTAAGGGGAACCCCCGTACCCAAAATAAAAAAAGGCCCTATATACTCTGAACAGCAGTATAGAGGCGGTGCAAACAAGACAGGAACTGTAGGTTTGTTCTTAAGTAGAATCTTTTCTAATTTGGAACAGGTACATTTTTTAAGTGTAACTCTAGCCCAAAAATCTATTTTTAAGCTTTTTGGAGAACATAGGGAAGGGTCATCACCCCTGTAGCATTTGTTTTGCTGTCTGTGCACCTGTTCAGAACATTTCACCTCACTTTCCGTCCCAATGACAAATGTTTTTGGAAAAGTGGGGTTTTTATTGAAACGAGGATTGGTGATAAAGCATCAGTAGAGAGGAGACACATTATTCCCATATTAACTTTTACAGGAGAGAATTTCCCTTCCTAGGGGTAGATTTCCTCTCGCTTCCTGTTGTCTCCTTTCGTTTGCAAGAAGGAGTCGTTTGTAAGTTGGATGTTTGAAAGTAGGGGCCTGCCGTATATACTCTGCAGAAATTTGCCCCTTAGGTGTTGGTGTTGCCACAACACTGTAAGCCCTCACAGTTACTCTTGGTGGGCGCTGGAACGCCCTACTGTCAACTATTATATCAGGAATTGTAATTGCATGCCATTGTTGAACATTGGTAGGAAAAATTGGGCCTTTGGTGGTGGTGCTGGCGCCACAACACTGTAAGCCCTCACAGTTACTCTTGGTGGACGCATGAATGGGCCCTGTTGTGAATTATTAGATCAAGAATTGTAATTGCATGCCCCTGTTGAACAGGGGCTGAAAAATTGGGCCTTTGGTGGTGGTGCTGGTGCCACAAGACTGTAAGTCCTCAGTTACTCTTGGTGGGAACAACAATGAGCCCTGTTGCAAAGTATTGCATCAAAAATTGTAGTCATACGCCCCTGTTAAACAAGGGCTGAAAAATTGGGCCTTAGCCACTGGTGGCGGCACCCATAACCACAAATGTTCTTCCAAGCTATCGGCAGGATCATTGAGGAGGAAGAGGATAGTCAGTCAACATAACAGGACAGTCACTCAGCATCAGGATAGGCAGTCTTGAAGGGATGTGACATTTCCCAAATTTTTTTTCGGTTACATCAGCTTCAGGTGCTTGGTAGCTGGTGGTGATCCAAGACTGGTTCATCTTTATGAAGGTCAGTCTATCAACCGAGTCGGTGGACAGACGAACCCTGTGATTGGTTACAAAGCCACCAGCAGCACTGAATGTGCGTTCCGGAAGAACGCTGGATGCAGGACAGGCCAGTAGCTCAATTGCATACTGTGCAAGCTCTGGCCAGTGATCCATCCTCAAGACCCAGTAAGCCAGAGGATTTTCGGTGGGAAAGGTGTCCAAGTCTGACCTTGCCCCTAGGTATTCCTGGACCATGTAAATCAGACGCTGGCGATGGTTGCTGGAACCGATCATACCTTGGGGCTGCGTACTAAAAAATTGTCTGAACGCATCGGTCAGACGGCCACCTTCCCCACCGCTCCTTCTTTGACTGACCAAAGCCTCAGCAACTCGTTGTCCAGGACCAGGAGTTTGTAACCTCCCAGTCTCTGGGAACACGTTGCACAGACCTTTCTGCAAGGTCTCCAGGAGATGTCTCATCCTCTGCTCCCTCAGCGACTGCAAGATAAGGTCTGCAACCATACCCTTGTACCGTGGATCAAGGAGAGTGGCCAGCCAGTAATGGCCCCTCTCCTTGATCCGAAGAATACGAGGATCCTTCCGCAGGCTTTGCAGGATCAGGGAGGCCATGCAGCGCAGTGGCGGATCCAGGGGGGGGCAACAGGGCAATTGCCCCCCCGAGACCATCTGTCACACTCACTTGCTTGCTCTGTTTTTTTTTTTGCGCCTGATCTCCTGAACTTTGGGGACCCGGTACCGGCCGGCCGTAGGACCCCTGGACCCCAAACTTGGCGCACATGTAGCCCAATGTCTCTTCTACAAGTGTGCAAAGTTTGGTGTCTGGGGGACCTACGGCCGGGGAGCACTGATTTTTTTAAATCCGGGCACCCCTTCCATAGACTCCAATATTAAACGGTAATTTCTCTGGTGATTTTGCGGACCCGGTACCGGCCGGTCGTAGGTCCCCTGGAACCCAAACTTGGCAAACATGTAGCCCTATGTCTTCTCTACAAGTGTGCAAAGTTTGGTGTCTGGGGGACTTACGGCAGTGGAGCAATGATTTTTTTAAATCGGGCACCCCTTCCATAGACTCCAATGTTAAACGGTCATTTCTCCAGTGATTTTGCGGACCCGGTACCGGCCGGTCGTAGGTCCTCTGGACCCCAAACTTGGCACACATGTAGCCCCATGTCTCCTCTATAAGTTTGAAAAGTTTGGTGTCTGGGAGAACCGATTTTTCAAAGCCGGGCACTCCTTCCATAGACTTCCATGTTAAACATCAGTCTAGTCATGGGCACAGTGAGGCATGGGCACAGTGAGGCATGGGCACAGTGCGGCAAAGTGAGGCAAGTATAAGCCTAGGACACCCTAGGCTTATACTTGAGTCAATAAGTTTTCCCAGTTTTTTGGGGTAAAATTAGGTGCCTCGGCTTATATTCGGGTCGGCTTATACTCGAGTATATACAGTACATGTTCTGCGGCTGCCGCTGCCTCTCTGAGTCTCTCTCTCAGTTTCTCACATCAGCCGATCAGCGGTGCTGAGAGAGAGACTCGTCTAATGTAGTTATGTGGCGCACTGACACGATACCAGGAGCGGAGGAGGAGGTGGGTGGAGCCTCTTCCCTGCACTCGCTGCTAACGCCTGGGCCGCTTGGCGTCTAGCAACGAGTGACGTCAGTGAGTCACGTCAGGCCACTCTGTGGGCAGGTGCAATAGCGTGCGGCTCCACAGACGGGTAAGAAAGCGGGCGGCTCCGCTTGTGGCGCGTTTTGTTGTCGGGGGGCGGCGCGGTTCGTGGGCAGACCGTGCTGCTCAGTGTGTTGGCAGCGCAGGTGAGAGTGAGAGAGCAGGCTCAGTGTGGCAGCTGGCCAATCAGCTAGCCGGGAGCGGGGGAGCAGAGAGATGAGATCATCTCTCACCGCCCGTGCCTGCCCTACATTCCTGCAGTGACTTCCGCCCTCACTGTGCAGGCAGCAGAGAGATTACATTATCTCTCTGCTGCCTGACTCTGGGAGTCTGGGACACAGCAAGAGACAACCAAAACTACACCTTAGCAGGCAAGTTAGTGACACTCCGCAAGGTGTGGCAGGCGACGTGGCAAGTGACAATCCGCAAATTGTGTCAGGTGACATGGCAAATGACAATCTGCATCTGGTGGCAGGCAAGTGACTATCCACAAGATATGGCAGGTGACGTGGCAAGTGACAATCCGCAAATTGTGTCAGGTGACGTGGCAATTGACAATCTGAATCTGGTGGCAGGCAAGTGACAATCAGCAAGGTGTGGCAGGTGACGTGGCAAGTGACAATCAGCAAGGTGTGGCAGGTGACATGGCAAGTGACAATCCACAAGGTGTGGCAGGTGATGTGGGAAGTGACAATCCACAAGGTGTGGCAAGTGCCAATCCACAAGATGTGGCAGGTGACGTGGCAAGTGACAATCCACAACGTGTGGCAAGTGACACGCTCAGGGCTCCCACTAATTGCAGGCGACGGTGGCAAGTGACACACTCGGGGCTCCCACTGATTCTGCATTGAACTATTTAATTTCATATTACAATGTAATAATAGAAATAATGCGCTTCAATCATCCTGACACCATAACAACCATGGTGCCGGGATGATTAAAGCGCCGACACCAACCATTTCCCCGATAAATTTCCCACAAAAAAATCATTTTTTGGCAGTGCCCCTCCCGAGAAAAGACTCTGGATCCGCCCCTGATGCAGCGTAGGTTAGCTGAGGCATTCAGTCCGGAGTCCTCTGGGTCACTAAGGACGACATGATCCGCAGCCACCTCCTCCCAGCCACGTACAAGTCCACGGGTCTCTTGGGACTGTAAATCATCCCTAAAAGACTGCTGCTGTTGATGCTGAGTGCCAGGTTCTACTTCCATGCTGACACAATCCTCCTCCTCCTCCTCTGCGATGGGTGGGACAGAAGGAACACTGTCTGGGTAAAGGGGGCCTTGAGAGGCAAGGAAGTCCTCCTCTTCCTGCCTCTGTTCTGCCTCAAGTGCCCTGTCCATTATTCAACGCAGCGTATGCTCCAACAGGTGGACAAGAGGTACAGTGTCACTGATGCATGCACTGTCACTGCTCACCATTCTCGTGGCCTCCTCAAATGGTGCCAGGATAGTGCATGCATCCCTGACCATGCCCCACTGGCGTGGTGAAAAAACCCAAGCTCTCCTGACCCTGTCCTGGTGCCGTAGTCGCACAGGTACTCATTGATGGCCCTCTGATGCGTGTGCAGCCGCTGCAGCATGGCCAATGTTGAGTTCCACCTGGTGGGCATGTCACATATAAGGCGGTTCTTGGGCAGGTTCAACTCCTTTTGCAGCTTAGCCAGGCGAGCATTGGCATTGTATGATCTGCCGATATGCACACAGACTTTCCTGGCCTGCCTCAGGACATCCTGTAAGCCCGGGTACCTGCCCAAGAACCACTGCACCACCAGGTTAAGGACGTGAGCCACACAGGGCACATGGGTCAGTTGTCCCTGTCGGAGGGCGGAGAGGAGGTTGGTGCCATTGTCGCAAACCACCATTCCTGGCTTAAGCTGGCATGGCATCAACCACCTCTCGGCCTGCCCCTGCAGAGCTGACAGAACCTCTGCCCCAGTGTGGCTCCTGTCCCCCAAACACGCCAGCGCAAGCATGGCATCTTTTTGCCTGCGTACTTGCGTAGCCCCTTCAACGCCTACGGAGCACCGCTGGTTCCGAGGACAAAGCACAGGAAGAGGCCATGGAGGAAGAAGAGGAGGGGGTGGAGGAGAGAGGTGTGTCACAACCAGTAGTAGCATTTTGGAGGCGTGGCAGCGGAACAACCTCCAACACTACTGCACCCTGTCCTGCATCCTTCCCAGCTGCCAAATGAGTGACCCAATGGGCCGTGAAAGAAAGGTAACGTCCCTGTCCATGCCTGCTGGTCCATGAGTTAGCGGTAATATGCACCTTACCGCTGACCGCCCTGTCCAGCGAGGCATAGACATTGCCTTCCACATGCCGGTAGAGAGCCGGAATCGCCTTCCGTGAGAAAAAGTGGCGTTTGGGAACCTGCCACTGAGGAACCACACATTGCACAAACTCACAGAAGGGGGCCGAGTCTACCAACTGAAAAGGCAGCAGTTGAAGTGCTAGCAATTTAGCCAAGCTAGCATTCAACTGCTGGGCATGTGGATGGCTGGGAGAGAACTTCTTTTGACGGTCCAGCAGCTGGGGCAGGGAAATTTGCCTGCTACAATCGGACGTCAGTGTACTGCTAGCAGAGTGCCCACAAGTACTTGGCTGTGACACACCTAATTCTACACCTTCATTCCTCTCAGTGCAGGTTTCAGAGAGGACTGAAGGTATAGTGGGGTTGGAGATCCCAGCTGATGAGGAGCAAGGAGAGGTCTGCTTTGTTCTTTGGTGTGGGTCTTTAAGGTACGCTTGCCAACGAGCTGCATGGCAGGTCAACATATGTCTGGTCAAGCATGTGGTGCCCAAGCAGCTGATGTTTTGGCCACGCGAGATACGCTTGAGACATATGTTGCAAATAGCAGCGGTGCGATCTGATTCACTCGACTCAACAAAGGCCCACACCAAAGAACTTTTGGAATAACGGGCAGAGGCAGCGCCCTGCACAGGCGGAGCTCTGCAGTGTGATTCAGTTGGTGTGCTGCCCTTACGCTGGCCCCCGGAGGGCATCCTGCCTCATTGGAGATGGGCCGCCTCCTCTCTCCTATCAGGCACCCACATGGAGTCAGTGACCTCATCATCCCCTCCCTCTTGATCACTGGAGCAAACCTGGCAGTATGCTGCAGCTGCTGGAACATGACTGCCAGATTGCTGTCCTTCTTGAGCATCCCCTCTCTCTGCGCTCACGCTACTGCCTTCCTCTAGCTGTGTATCATCATCAGACCCTTCAAACGCTGAGCATCCTCCTGGAGCATGTACCCAACACTGTGCTCAAACTGTTCCGGGGACTCCTCAGGAGGACATGGTGGGTCTAGGGAAGGAGTGATAGATGACATTGATACGAGGGAAGAGGACGCGTTGGCAGCTGCTTTGCCAGTACCCTGAGCCTGGGTGAGAGAGGATGAGGAGGGCTTGGTCATCCACTCTACTAAGTCTTCGGCATGATGCGGCTCAACACGTCCAGCTGCCGAAAATCAGGACAAGCGTGTCCCATGGCCACGTGCTGCTGACAATGCACCGCGTCCACGACCAGCACTGTTGCCCCCAGACACAGAGCCTGCTTGCCCTCTTTTATTGGCTCGTGACTGTCTGCCTCTCCTTGTTGGCCTTCCAGACATTCTAATGGCCTGCAGGGAGATGGAAAAAAACAGCAATAAGGGGTAGCTTCAGGTGTATACTGTGCAGGAGGCACACTACGCCCACTGTAACTGCTGCAGATGCCTGTTAGTGTAACACAAAAGAAAAAAAAAAACATAAGGGGTAGCTTCAGGTGTATACTGTGCAGGAGGTACACTACACCCACTGTAACTGCTGCAGATGCCTGCCTTACACAACAGGAAACCACAGCAATAAGGGCTAGCTTCAGATGTATACTGTGCAGGAGGTTTAGCAAGACTGACACTGTCCCCTGCCTATCCTTCTCTGTCCCTGTATACCAACACACTGTAAATGCACAAGGTTAATGAAAGAATATCACCGACACTGTCCCTGCCTATTCTTCCCTGTCCGCCAACACACTACACAAGGCCGCGGTGCTGGTGGCCTTTTATAGTGTGGGGCGTGTACTAAACCCCCCTGAGCTATATTTGGCCACAGACATCCTGCCTGTGGCCAATTATGGCTCTCCTCGCTTCCGGCGCTGTGATTGGCCAAGCATGCGGGGGCACAGTGCATGATTGGCCAATCACAGCGCTGGCAATGCACTGCGATAGCGCAGTGTATTGTGGGCCGTTCGCGTCACACGAATTTGGCACGAACGGCCTACAAAGTTCTGGTTTTGCCGAACAGCCGATGTTCGACTCGAACACCGAGCTCATCCCTACTCAACTGTGAGACGGAATCTTATTTAAAAATCATACAATGGAATTTTCTGGATTTTTGTTTAATTAATTTGCATTTTATTGCATGACATAAGTATTTGATCACCTACCAACCAGTAAGAATTCCGGCTCTCACAGACCTGTTAATTTTTCTTTAATAAGCCCTCCTGTTCTCCACTCATTACCTGTATTAACTGCACCTGTTTGAACTAGTTACCTGTATAAAAGACACCTGTCCACACACTCAAACAGACTCCAACCTCTCCACAATGGCCAAGACCAAAGGGCTGTGTAAGGACATCAGGGATAAAATTGTAGACCTACACAAGGCTGGTATGGGCTACAGGACAATAGTCAAGCAGCTTGGTGAGAAGGCAACAACTGTTGGCGCAATTATTAGAAAATGGAAGAAGTTCAAGATGACGGTCAATCTCCCTCTGTCTAGGGCTCCATGAAAGATCTCACCTCATGGGGAATCAATGATCATGAGTAAGGCGAGGGATCAGCCCAGAACTACATGGCAGGACCTGGTCAATGACCTGAAGAGAGCTGGGACCACAGTCTCAAAGAAAACCATTAGTAACACACTATGCCGTCACGGATTAAAATCCTGAAGCACACGCAGGGTCCCCCTGCTCAAGCCAGCGCATATCCAGGCCCATCTGAAGTTTGCCAATGACCATCTGGATGATCCAGAGGAGGAATGGGAGAAGGTCATGTGGTCTGATGAAACAAATAGCTTTTTGGTCTAAACTCCACTCGCCATGTTTGGAGGAAGGAGGATGAGTACAACCCCAAGAACACCATCCCAACCGTGAAGCATGGAGGAGGAAACATCATTCTTTGGGTATGCTTTTCTGCAAAGGGGAAAGGACGACTGCACCGTATTGAGGGGAGGATGGATGGGGCCATGTATCGCAGGATCTTGGCCAACAACCTCCTTAACTCAGTAAGAGCATTAAAGATGGGTCATGGCTGGGTCTTCCAGCATGAGAACGACCCGAAACACACAGCCAGGGCAACTAAAGAGTGGCTCCGTAAGAAGCATCTCAAGGTCTTGGAGTGGCCTAGCCAGAATCTAAACCTGAACCCAATAGAAAATCTTTGGAGGGAGCTGAAAGTCTGTATTGCCCAGCGACAGCGCCAAAACCTTAAGGATCTGAAGAAGCTCTGTATGGAGGAGTGGGCCAAAATCCCTGCTGCAGTGTGTGCCAACCTGGTCAAGAACTACAGGAAACATATGATCTCTGTAATCGTAAACAAAGGTTTTTGTACCAAATATTAAGTTATGCTTTTCTGATGTATCAAATACTTATGTCATGTAATAAAATGCAAATGAATTACTTAAACAATGTGATTTTCTGGATTTTTGTTTTAGATTCTGTCTCTCGCAGTTGAAGAGTACCTATGATGCATGCTTTGTAAGTAGGAAAACCTGCAAAATCGGCAGTGTATCAAATCCTTGTTCTCCCCACTGTAGTGTATGTAGCCAAAGCTACTAGCGTTCCCAACATCGGCACCTGTTAGCGCAGTAAATAGTTTGCTTTGGCCAGCTTGGCCCAGACAAACTATTTAAAAAAAGGGACATTAAACGTGGATTTAGGCTTTACTGTGGGTGCATATTTGTCGTGGTTTCATTTTTCCGTTCATCAAAATAAGAAAATTTGCTTGAACATACATTTGCTTTAAATACAAAAAGAAGTCGGGTGAAGGGAATCGGGGAACTCGCAAGGTAGGCCCCATGTATAATTGTGTTGAGGTGCAACACTGAAGTGTAGGTGCTTGTGCCAGATTCATGATCCTGTCCCTGACAGGTGTGTAAATCTGTCCATGTCATTACAGAGGAAGAAGTGTCCACACTGTATACGTCTTCCCCAGTGCTTTGACTCCCACCCTCCCTCATGGATGAAGGAATTGTGTACTAGGGTAGGTGGAGACAAAGTGAATTTCTAGTGCCTAGGGCACCTTGTACACCTGTAATTTACTATCTTCCCAAGATACACAAAGACTCCACCCACCCCCCGGGACGCCCTATAATTAGTGGCATAGACTCGATCACTTCCCGGGTGGGACGTTACATTGACCATTTTTTACAACCATTGGTCTCCATGATGCCTTTGCATCTTAAAGACTCTCGTCAGGTCATTAACATTCTTGCTGGGCTTACCCCCAAAGCAAATATGTGGCTGGTGACGGCTGACGTCACATCTTTATATACAATTATCCCACACAATTTGTGTCTATTTGCAGTGGAGTACTTTCTGAGACGTGATTCCAAGCTGTTTGATGAACAGATCTCTTACATCTTGGAGTTGCTCTCTTTTGCAGCCTCTAGAAGCTATTTTTGGTTTAATGGCCAGTTTTATAGACAAGACAGGGGAGTTGCTATGGGGGCTAAATACGCCCCTAGCTTGGCTAACCTTTTTATGGCCCTATGGGAGGAGGACGTCGTGTATGCCCAACGTCCATCTCAGCTTATGCTGTGGGCCAGATACATTAACGACGTCCTCCTCCTTTGGGATGGTAGCCGCCATGATTTGGATATCTATATGGAGGGTTTGAACACCAATACAAGGGGCATTATTTTTAATTTTGAGGCGAGTCAAGAAGAGATTCATTTCTTGGATTTGAAAATATCCATTAGAAACAACTCTTTTGCCACCTCCACTCATTTTAAGAGTACTGATAGGAACTCATATATCCCCACTAATAGTTGTCATCATTCATCGTGGCTCAATTCTGTACCAAAGAGCCAGTTCATCAGACTCAAACGGAATTGTACAGACCATGATGAATTTCTAACTCAAGCAGGGATATTGACTAGTCGGTTCGTGGAGAAGGGATATTCTCACTCTTCCCTTGTCAGTACTCTTAATGATGTGGCCTTATTGGACAGAAATGACCTTCTTAGGGACAAGCCCAAGTCACAATTGAGAACTCCATCTATCCCTTTTATCACTACGTTTTCTTCTCAGCATAGAGGGGTTAAACAATTGATTAAGAAACATTGGCATATATTGACTAATGACAATGTTCTACAGGCTATATTGCCAACACAACCTCAGGTTATATATAAAGGAGCTCCCTCACTACAAGGAAGAGTAGCGCCAAACATTTTAGATCCCCCCCATGTTAAAAGTACCTTCCTGCACCAATTGGTGGGTTTTTATCAATGTAAGAGATGTAGAGTATGTTCATATAGCGGTTGTTCACATAGACGTACCAATACGTTTAGTTCTACTATCACTGGTGTTGAATTTGATATCACTCCTTTCATCACTTGTTCCACGGAGAGAGCCGTTTATCTCCTGCAATGTCCTTGTGGACTTCAATATGTGGGCAGGACTAAACGACCTCTGCGTGTGAGACTCAATGAACACATCACGAACATCCTTACAGGTTTCCCTAAGCATCCAGTATCTCGCCACTATTTGGAGGTCCATGCTAAGAACCCCACCAATACTATATTTTTGGGGATAGATAAATATTCCCCGAAATGGAGAGGTGACTCCATGATTTGGAGCATATCCAGATTAGAGATGGCTTGGATCCATAAGTTGAAGAGTTATGCCCCATATGGAATGAACGTTGAAGTAGATCTTAACGCTTTCATTGATAACTCTTAGACTAGTTGGGACTGTTTTCAGTGTATTTACATCCACGCATATGACATCACTGATTCCACGGTCCCAGTGGTTCATTTATGCATAGGTGAACATGTTATATTTACATTTTGATTTACTATACGATGTCCCTGGTCATACGATATCATCTTGTTTGACCAGTGTCTTCCTTCTTTTTACCCTTGGTTTGAGTACATACAGTTTTTTTTTGTCTTTTTGGACCTGTATTGATAGTTACAGCATTTCATTTTATGAATATACACTTTATACTTACATCTATTTTTTATATATAATAATAATTGTTTTGTTTTTTTTTATATATGATCTCCTATATATTTTTATATTGTATTTCACATTACTTTATATATGACAGGGTCACGGATGATTTCTATTTGATTAGTTGATCTCATCTAAATTATTTTCAATAGTTTGCTCTGCATGATGTGTTACAATTATGTGTTTTTTTTCTAGTTTTTTTTATATATATGTCATCCTTTGCCATTTGATTTTGGTCCGATGTCAGATTTTTAATCCAGTATGTGAACCTTTGCCTGGAATTCATAGTGAGGCTTGGTTCACATCATGGTTGGAGCTAAGTCCGCACGGTGATATGGAGGCTTGGCTTTTTGCTCTGCACCCATGGGCCGCTCAGAGTGAGGCTTGGCTCCTTGTTACTATATCTTGTGATGCGTCAGCACGTCACCTGATCCCCATTGACGACGTGTAGGAACACGAAACGTGCGTCGGGAGGTGTACGTGCTGACGTCATCACTACGGGACAGGTATCGGCGGACCGGCCGGCCGCTTTGTCTTATTTCCACTTCATTTTTTGTAAGTGTTTTTAATCTTTCCTTTTAAATAAATTGTCATTTGGTAATGCACCATCGAGCTTCCTTTTTTTCTTTCTGGGGAATACCTGTTGAGATTCAGTCTCTGGTCAGACTCTGAGATGATCTGGTTTTTCACCTTCTGGAATTGCAGATGAGTTCATTTGATTCTTACCTCTGGTAAGCAGCCTATATACTGGTGGTGGACACGGGTGTTTTTTCCAGTGGATTTGGTTTTCCTACTGCCTATCCCCCCACGGTCTACCTTCCTCCTTGGTCTTCAATCCTTCATAGGACACTTTGTTACACTGTCACCATTTTATTCATTTATGGACTTATATCACATGTGTATTTTTGTGGACATTTTACTGCCAGTATCACTGCTGGTTGCACATAATATATAATTTTGTTTAGCGCATCTGTTTATTTTATACCAGTGGCTAAGGGCCAATTTTTCAGCCCCTTTTTAACAGGGGCGTGTAATACATTTTTTTGATGCAATACTTTGCAACAGGGCTCATTGCTGTGCTCCAAGTACAGTATCTTTGAGGGGTTGCAGTGTTGTGGCACCAGTGGCTAAGGGCCAATTTTTCAGCCCCTGTTTAACAGGGGCGTTTAATTACAATTTTTGATGCAATACTTTGCAACAGGGCTCATTGCTGTGCTCCAAGTACAGTATCTGTGAGGGGTTGCAGTATTGTGGCACCAGTGGCTAAGGGCCAATTTTTCAGCCCCTGTTTAACAGGGGCGTGTAATTAAAATTTTTGATGCAATACTTTGCAACAGGGCTCATTGCTGTGCTCCAAGTACAGTATCTGTGAGGGGTTGCAGTGTTGTGGCACCAGTGGCTAAGGGCCAATTTTTCAGCCCCTGTTTAACAGGGGCGTGTAATTACAATTTTTGATGCAATACTTTGCAACAGGGCTCATTGCTGTGCTCCAAGTACAGTATCTGTGAGGGGTTGCAGTGTTGTGGCACCAGTGCCTAAGGCCCAATTTTACTGCCCCTGTTTAACAGGGGCATGTAATTACAATTCTTGATCTAATAATTCACAGCAGGGCCCATTCCTGCGCCCACCAAGAGTAACTGTGAGGCCTTACAGTGTTGTGGCAACACCACCACCACCACCACCAAAGGCCCAATTTTTCAGCCCCTGTTCAACAGGGGCATGCAATTACAATTCTTGATCTAATAATTCACAGCAGGGCCCATTCATGCGCCCACCAAGAGTAACTGTGAGGGCTTACAGTGTTGTGGCACCAGCACCACCACCAAAGGCCCGATTTTTCTTACCACTGTTCAACAATGGCATGTAAATATAATAACTGATATAATAGTTCACAGCCGGGCGTTCCAGCGCCCACCAAGAGTAACTGTAAGGGCTCACGGTGTTGTGGCAACACCAACATGTAAGGGGCAAATTTCAGCAGAGTATATACGGCAGGCCCCTACTTTGAAACATCGAACTTACAAACGACTCCTACTTGCAAACGGAAGGAGACAACAGCAAGTGAGAGGAAATCTACCCCTAGGAAGGGAAATTCTCTCCTGTAAGTGTTAATATGGGAAAAAGGTGTCTCCTCTCTACTGATGCTTTATCACCAATCCTTGTTTCAATAAAAAACCCACTTTTCAAAAACATTTGTCATTTGGGACGGAAAGTGAGGTGAAATGTTCTGAACAGGGGCACAGACAGCAAAACAAATGTTACAGGGGTGATAACCCTTCCCTATGTTTTCCAAAAAGCTTAAAAATAGATTTTTTGGCTGGAGCTACACTTAAACAATGTACCTGTTCAAAATTACAAACAGATTCTACTTAAGAACAAACATACAGTCCCTGTCTTGTTTGCACCGCCTGTATACTGCTGTTCAGAGTATATAGGGCCTTTTTTATTTTGTGTGCGGGGTTCCCCTTAATATCCATACAAGACCCAAAGGGGCTGGTAATGGGCTGGGGTAGGGGGGGGGGGGTGATGGGGTAGCCATGATGTAATTTTTCTCAAAGATTTTCATCCATATTACCGGGACAAGACATGACATTAAAGCCGCAAGCAGTTTTAAATGGCTTTTTTTTCCTTTAGAAATGTCATTTTGTGCAGGGACAGTTCTAAACACGGGAAACACGTGGCACTTCACATGCATACTTTAGACACCCCCCAGGTACGATATTTAAAGGAATATTTCACTTTTTATTTTTCACTTTATGCATCATTGAAATTACTGCTCCCGAAAAAACGGCCGTTTTTAAAACTTCTTTTTGCATTGATACATGTCCCCTGGGGCAGAACCCGGGTCCCCAAACCCTTTTTAGGACAATAACATGCATATTAGCCGTTATAATTAGCACTTTAGATTTCGAACGTTCGCGTCCATTGTATTTAATAGGGTTCTAACGTTCGCGCGAACTTTCGGTCCGTTCGCAGGTTCTGGTGCGAACCGAACCGGGGGGTGTTCGGCTCATCCCTATTAGTTACCTGAGGATCAGACTGTTTTGACCTAGCAGCTCTTCCTTCCAGCCTGCCACCCCACCCTGTTTAGTCTCTCAGCGCTTACCTGTTTATTTACATTTAATGTTCTGTAATTCCATGCACAGCTTTAAAGCGTTTGTTACCCTAAAAAAACACAAATATAAAAATCTCTATACAGTTCATATTAAAATATTGCAAAATGTATTTTTAACTAGCCCTAGAACAAATAGTGCTACCTTCTTTATGTAGCGGGGTCTCCTTTAAGACTCATTGCACTATCTTTCCCAGAACCCCCCTTGGCACCCAGGGTGCAGTGTTGTCACCACAGAGACTCATGGGTGGAGCTATATAAGGAGGAGGCGAGGCTAGGCTCGGCCTCTTTGGGACACGAGACTTCAGTGGAGAGATCTTCCTGTGCGGATCCGCTGTGGTGCAAGGCCTGAAGCCTGGGGCCTTGCGCTGCTACCCAAAGAGCCTTCCACCCCATTGCGAGCCTGGGTGACATCTGACTTGGTCATCCTCAACTGCTGCTGAGCCGGAGACCCGACCGCTGCAGACGCTGTGTGTGGAGACACAGCTGGTGGAAGTCCCTGGACTGGGATCGCGTCCGGAGGGGTGAGCGAGCACCTGCTCAATCCATATACTTTACATTATTGTTAGGCCTACAGACTGCCGTGGCCCACCAGTTGATATTTGAGTCCCCACTGGAGATCCATAGCAGAACTGAGTCAAACGGATCTCTAGTGAAGTGTTCCGTGTTGGTACTTTTACCCTTTTGGATTACAACTGTGTTCCTGAAATGTGCACCACCATTTAAAGACTTGCATGCGAAGAATTCATCCCCTAGAGACTGAGTTATAGGGTTAGGCCTGACCGGGTATTAGAGTTTAGTAGCTGCGCCACAGGGCGCTTAGTTAACGGTCGCCCCACGTGGCACGCCATTACTGTGTTCCATTAATGCGTAGTTTATCATTTGCTGCAGGGCTCTGCTAGAAGCATATGTTATCTGTTTTACTGTTTTACTGTTGATTTATCTTAATAAGCGAGAGTAAACTCATTATTCTTTTACTATTTGTATTGGTGTCTGAATTTTCCATAGAGCCTAAGATATATTACCCTAGACTAACTGTGCCAGAGTGGGTCGAGTAAATTGCCGGGGGTTGGCGGAGCTGTCTTCAGGGCCCAAAACTAATACTGCGGCCCTCTTAGCTGAGGGTATCGCTACACGTGGGGGCTCGCCCGGGATCCTGATACAGCAGGTGAACGCCAGAAGTGCCGGCATGAACCCCATGGACCCACAAGCAGTAGAAGCGTGGTGCAAAGCCTCTAGGGCAGAGCCAAACCAGTCAATAGTCATCAGCCTCCCAGGGGAGGAATGGTCGACTGAGACGGTAGAGGAGTTAATGAAGTCAGTGTCCCCAGATCACACACCGTGGGTGACGGAGATAAAGTCAGACCCAGACATCTCATATCAGTATGCACTAGGGAGTACTGGGACGGGATGCCAGAGGCTTGCAAGCGCAAGTGTGTGCGGACGCCAGACAACAGAACCTATAGGTTGGCGCACGCAGTAACTGTAAAGAAGGAACCATCACCAACGGGATCACCGCAGGCTACGGCCCGTACCCCACCTGAAAGAGGAGACAGGGCGACGCCTCCGGTGGCGCCTGCACCTGTCACTGCTATATCACCAGAACTGATAAAGGCAATAGGGAATCTGCTAACCAAGTGTCAGAAGACAAGCATGGCGCATGTAGAGACTAGCTACCGGAGACTAAAGACATTCTCAGGGAAGCTCCCTGTCCCTGCAGGGGAGGAAGACTTCGATACTTGGGTGGAACAGGCATTACAAGCAGTGGAGGCATGGGAGGTGCCTGAAGCGCAGAAGAGGCAATGAGTGATAGAAAGCCTTAAAGGCGCAGCAGCAGAAGCAGTGAAAAGTTTCCGGTTTGGGAATACAGACTGCACGGCTCAAGACTGTCTAGCCATGCTACAGGAAGAGTTTGGTCAGTTAGAAAAGGTGACAGAGATGGTCTACCAATTTGAACATACTTTCCAACAGCCGAATGAAAAGCTTTCAGAGTATGTCAGAAGACTGAACAAGTTGCTGTGTAAGATTGTCTTGAAGAAGGGAATGATGCCCCAAGATACAGATGCGGTCAAGAATGAAGCAAGTCTTAAAGGGAGCATTGCGCTCGGATCCAGTCTGGTTGCACCTGAAAACCTCGGGAGGAGGAACGTCACTGACTTACTCTGATTTGATAAAAATCATCAGAGATGAAGAGGCACTGCAGAAGGATCAGCAAATGATAAAGACAAGTCATGCTCCTACACCAGTGATAGTCAACTCACTGATGACTCCAGAAAGGGACTCAGAAGTGGACACTTTGAAATCACAAATGTCTCAGGTGTTAGAGATGCTGACCTCTCTGATGGCGAAAGACACACAGGGTCCAGAGAAAGAGGTAGCGAGGAAGGAACTGTTCCCAGTTGTTTCGGCACCCGCATCCCTACAAGACTGGGGGGATATAATCTGTTTTAACTGTGGGGGAGTTGGCCACATCGCAGCTACATGTTCCAGTCCCAAGAAAAAGAAAACAGATAACCGCAAGCCGGCGAGAAACTCCAGAGGGCCCCGGTGAAGCAGTCAACCGGGTGCCCATCATCTTCAGTGAGCTCCAAACTGAATGAGAAGCTAAAGAAGAGAGGAGACAAAACCCCTCAGAGGAAACACAGCATCCCTCAACAGAGATACACCCCAGAGAAAGGAGGCAAGACCCCTCAGAAGAGGCACCGCATTCCCCAAAGGGGATGCACACCTAAGAAAAACAATAATATCCCTCAGCGGGTCTGTACACCTATTGAAAGGAGGGAAATCAATGCATACCAGGCTCAAGAAAGACTAAAGTCCAAAGGGAGTTGGACAAGAGAGAGTCCAAAGGGAAAAGACCAGAAGAAGGCAACCACTGTCAGGCCATATCCGGAAAAGCTGGTAGGCCCATCTCCTGTAGTGCCCATTCAAGTGGAGGGAGTCTACACCAGAGCTATCTTGGATACTGGGGCACAAGTGACCCTACTATACCGGGATTTCTACAATAATCAATAAGTGGTTCAGCGTTATGGATCTCAAGAGTGGATACTACCAGATCCCTATGCATCCGGAAGACAAGGAGAAGACAGCCTTCATAACCCCAGTGGGGTTCTTCGAGTTTGATCGAATGCCTCAGGGACTGTCTGGAGCTCCTGCTACCTTCCAACGTCTCATGGAAAAGACTGTAGGAGACATGAATCTTATTGAAGTCCTTGTGTACCTGGACGACGTCATTGTCTTTGGGAGAACCTTGGAAGAACACAAAGAGAGGCTGGAAAAAGTGTTGAGAAGACTCAGTGAGGAGGGACTCAAGCTTTCGCCTGAGAAGTGTCGGTTCTACCAGTCTTCTGTGAACTATCTGGGGCACATAGTGTCTGAAGAAGGGGTGGCCACAGACCCTGAGAAATTGGAGGCAGTTACCTCCTGGCCATGGCCCACCACAGTAACAGAACTCAGATCCTTCTTGGGGTTCTGCTCCTATTACAGGAGGTTTGTGGAGGGATTTGCCCGGATTGCCCGACCATTGAATGAACTACTCAAGACCGAAGGGGAAGAGGACGACTCAGGACCCAGGAAGCCGGGAGAGTCAGTCAGAGATCAGTGGAACCAGACGTGTGAAGAGGCCTTCCAGGCGTTGAAGGAGAGCCTAACCACTGCCCCAGTCTTGGCCTACGCAGACCCAACAAGACCCTATGAACTACATGTAGATGCTAGTCATGACGGTCTGGGAGGAGTACTTTACCAAGAACACGAAGGACAACTGCGACCCATTGCCTATGTGAGCAGGAGCCTGACCCCCTCTGAGAAGAACTACCCCACTCACTAGCTGGAGTTCCTGGCCCTTAAGTGGGCGGTAGTAGACAAGCTTAAAGACTACCTGTATGGGGCGGAGTTCACGGTGAAGACCGACAACAACCCCCTTACTTACCTTTTCACCACCGCAAAGCTGGACGCCACTGGACACAGATGGCTGGCCGCACTGTCTGGATTCAATTTCAGCCTAAAGTACAGGCCAGGGGCTGGAAATCGAGACGCAGACGCTCTGTCCAGGAGTTCTCACGCCCCCACTAGTGACACAGAAGACTGGACTCAAGTGGCACCTGACAGGGTGCGGCCCTTTGTCAAGGGGCTGAATTACAGGCAAGAGGAGGCTCGAGGGCAGAAGAGATAGGAGTTAGCATGGTAGGAGTCCCCAAATAATACTGTGGAGTAACCCAACTGGAAGAAGACAATCTGCCGAAACTGTCCAAGAAGGAGCTGAGATGCGACCAATTAGAAGACCCCATGGGGAAATTGGTCCTGGAAACCCTGGAGAATCAGGATCCAAATAGACTCCTGCGCCACTCCTCAAAGGGAGCTCGCCTGTTGAGGAAAGAGTGGGACAGGTTGCAGGTGCATCAGGGAGTGGTCTACCGAAGGGGCCCCTCTGATGGCCTGGAAGATAAATGGCAATTGTTTCTCCTGGAAAAACATTGAGAGACTGTTCTGATTGCCCTGCATGACAATCACAGCCACCTAGGGGCGGAAAGGACCTTTCAACTCGTCAGAAGTCGGTTCTATTGGCCTTGCATGAGGGCAGAAGTAGAAGAGTACTGCCACTCATGTGCACGCTGCATCCAGAGGAAGACTTTACCCCATCAAGCTGCCCCAATGGGCCATCTACAAAGTCAAGGCCCAATGGATCTGGTATGCATTGATTTTCTCTGCCTCAAACCCGACCTGAGTGGACTAGGAAATGTTCTGGTGATAACCGATCATTTCACCCGGTATGCTCAAGCTTTTCCAACCAAAGACCAGAAGGCTTCCACGGTGGCCAAGGTGCTTATGGAGAAGTATTTCGTCCACTATGGATCACCGCAGTGACTCCATTCAGACCAAGGAAGGGACTTTGAGAGTCTGCTGATCCGGAAACTCCTGGATTCGTTAGGGATCAAGAAAACTCGAACCACACCTTACCATTCACAAGGAGATGCCCAGCCGGAGAGGTTTAACCGAACCCTACTCAACATGTTGGGAAGCCTGGATAGTGAAAAGAAACAGCATTGGAGCAGACAAATAGCAGCTATAGTCCACGCTTACAACTGTACCACAAGTGATGCTACAGGCTACTCCCCCTATAGACTCATGTTTGGGAGAGAAGCAAGGTTGCCCGTGGACCTGGCCTTTGGCACGTCCTTGGACCATTCCTCAGCCACATCCCACAAGGGATATGTGGACAGGCTCAGACACAGCCTGAAGGTAGCCTATGAACAGGCCCAAGCGGCCTCAGATCAAAGGGGAGCTCGAAATAAAAGAAACTTCGACCTGAAGGTCCGGGTCCAGGATCTACAGCCTGGGGACTGAGTACTACTGCGCAATCTGGGGGTCCCCGGTAAACACAAACTTGCGGACAGATGGAGGCCCGAACCCTATGTCATCTGTAAGAAGCTGCCAGGCCTACCTGTTTACAAGTTGAAGCCAGAGGGGAAGGTAGGGCCACTGAAGACCTGGCACAGGAACCATCTGCTCCCACTTGCCGAAGCAGTCAGGATACCTCCAGTGAGAGACTCTCCTGAACCAGCCTCCATCCTAGATACCCCCAGACCAAACACTAGGTCCCAGGCCTCTCGAGCTGAAGATGTGGAGGCCTCTGAACTCAGTGGAGATGAAGGAACAGAACTTGATTGGCTGTGGCCTTCCTCAACTCCAGGAACTTCTGCTATAGATCTTCCAACCACTGAAGACACTAAAGATGGAACACTGACCTCTGTCAGACCATTGGGAGGATGCCTCTGACACTTACTCAGAAGAGGACCCTAGAGACTCTATGTATCCTTCGGCTCCTGAAGCAGATGTTCCAGAGCCCGCCGTGTTGCCCGAGCCTGCTACAGAAGAAGAGCCTGTGGCGCCAGAGGCAGAAATTCCAAGAGAGCAAAGGGCTCGAAGAGTCATAAGGCCTCCCAGAAGGTTGACCTACCCACATATGGGGAATATCTCAGAAGATTCTGTGGTCACTGCCAGGAGGAGTGCAGAGAATCCGGATCCCTCCACTGTTCATTTGGTGGAGGGCAGCCCCAACTCACTCTCTGGCACAGTTAGGCAGGCCACTCAGAGTATTGTGACCTGTGGGCAAGGGAATTCAACCCCTCTGTTTTGGTGGGAATTCCCTATGCCGACATCATATGCAATGTTGTCTAGGGTTGTACGCAGTGTATGTTAGAATTATCTTTGGGGACAAAAGAGTTTAAGTGGGGGGGAGTGTGTAGCGGGGTCTCCTTTAAGACTCATTGGACTATCTTTCCCAGAACCCCCCTTGGCAACCAGGGTGCAGTGTTGTCATCACAGAGACTCATAGGTGGAGCTATATAAGGAGGAGGCGAGGCTAGGCTCGGCCTCTTTGGGACACGAGACTTCAGTGGAGAGATCTTCCTGTGCGGATCCGCTGTGGTGCAAGGCCTGAAGCCTGGGGCCTTGCGCTGCTACCCAAAGAGCCTTCCACCCCATTGCGAGCCTGGGTGACATCTGACTTGGTCATCCTCAACCGCTGCTGAGCCGGAGACCCGACCGCTGCAGACGCTGTGTGTGGAGACACAGCTGGTGGAAGTCCCTGGACTGGGATCGCGTCCGGAGGGGTGAGCGAGCACCTGCTCAATCCATATACTTTACATTATTGTTAGGCCTACAGACTGCCGTGGCCCACCAGTTGATATTTGAGTCCCCACTGGAGATCCATAGCAGAACTGAGTCAAACGGATCTCTAGTGAAGTGTTCCGTGTTGGTACTTTTACCCTTTTGGATTACAAATGTGTTCCTGAAATGTGCACCACCATTTAAAGACGTGCATGCGAAGAATTCATCCCCTAGAGACTGAGTTATAGGGTCAGGCCTGACCGGGTATTAGAGTTTAGTAGCTGTGCCACAGGGCGCTTAGTTAACGGTCGCCCCACGTGGCACGCCATTACTGTGTTCCATTAATGCGTAGTTTATCATTTGCTGCAGGGCTATGCTAGAAGCATATGTTATCTGTTTTACTGTTGATTTATCTTAATAAGCGAGAGTAAACTCATTATTCTTTTACTATTTGTATTGGTGTCTGAATTTTCCATAGAGCCTAAGATATATTACCCTAGACTAACTGTGCCAGAGTGGGTCGAGTAAATTGCCGGGGGTTGGCGGAGCTGTCTTCAGGGCCCAAAACGAATACTGCGGCCCTCTTAGCTAAGGGTATCGCTACATTTAGGTGACCTTTTCCAAGCAAAGTGGTTTCCACAGACACAGTTGGCTCAGTTCACAAAGAAAACACACCAAGTTCTTTCTTCTTTTTTTTTTAACCACCTGCCTACCGTGCACGAAAGCCCCCTTCCTGCCCAAGCCATTTTTCAGCTTTCAGCGCTGTCACATTTTGAATGACAATTGCGCGGTCGTGCAACGTGGCTCCCAAACGAAATTTGCGTCCTTTTTTTCCCACAAATAGAGCTTTCTTTTGGTGGTATTTGATCACCTCTGCGCTTTTAATTTTTTGCGCTATAAACAAAAGAAAAGCGTCCAGTTTGGAAAAAAAAACAATATTTTTTACTTTTTGCTATAATAAATACCCATTTTTTTTTTTCAATTAAAATTTTCCTCATTTTAGGCCGATACGTATTCTTCTACATATTTTTGGTAAAAAAAAAAATCGCAATAAGCGCGTATTGATTGGTTTGCGCAAAAGTTATAGCGTCTACAAAATAGGGGATAGATTTATAGCATTTTTTTATTTTTTATTAGTAATGGCGGCGATCTGCGATTTTTATTGTGACTGCGATATTGCCGTGGACACATCGGACACTTTTGTCACATTTTTGGGACCATTCACATTTATACAGCGATCCCTGCTATAAAAATGCATTGATTACTGTATAAATGTGACTGGCAGGGAAGGGGTTAACCACTAGGGGGCGGGAAGGGGTTAAATATGTTCCCTCAATGTGTTCTAACTGTGGGGGGAGGGGACTGACTGGGGGAGGTGACCGATGGTTGTCCCTATGTACAAGGGACACACCATCGGTCCCCTCTCCCTCACAGGACCTGGCTCGTTTTAAAGGCAGGACGTCATATGACGTCCTGTCAGAACGAGAGTGTCTTCCGCCCGCCGTCAATTGACGGTGGGCGGAAGACAAGTGGTTAAAGTGAGTTATTGTCAGCTGAGCCCAGTGAGATTTGAAAATTACAGTGGCACAAACAACAAACGATCCTTGTTAAAACCTTACAAGTTGCAGGATAAATCTGGCCATACTGGGAGTGAAATTCAGGCCATGTTGACACCCTCCTGCCCAACATCTGGAAATCAAAGGAGGCAGGTGGAAAACTGTTGGCCAAACAGTGATTGTATCCAATCAGATGCAGCACTGGTAGTGACAGAAGAAGGATCCCCCTATAAGAATACAATATACAGCAAGTGTAATACCTCCATTCATGCTGTTTGGTGTGGATATGGAAATTGAGATCTTTCTCTTATTCAGCCTGTAGGGCTGAATGAGAGAAACCTTACAGTGTATGGCCATCTTTACACAATCATTTGGTGTCAAAGAAATTGTCTCAGTCTTCTGTAGACAGGCTTATGGCCCATACAAACGATCAGAAAATCGTATGAAAAATAACGCTTTTGAAACGATCGTACGATAATCTGATCGTTAGTACACAGCTTTTGAGAGCCGATCCGTTATTATCAGATGGGACAAGCACGAAAAGTTCTCGTACAATATCAGATCATACGGTTTTCTTTTAATTAGTACAGTTGTCGTTCGAAAATACAATACAAATACACTACAATACATTACATCACTTCTGAATTTTTATTCTGTCGTACGAGAATTTGTCTCTTTAGCAAACTCTTCATTTTTGATCAGTCTAGCATGCAAAAAGATGGACAAATTTTCAGCCGATAATCTCATCACGTGTACCAGGTATTAGATTCTCTGCCTCTTACTTGCGTTTTAAAGTGCAGCAGTTTTCAATTCACTTTCATTATTTTAATGATTTATGTTGCAGCCCCAACCCCTGAATAACACACTCAAAGTGACAGACCATTTAAGAAAAATGCAAAGAATTCTCACCTTGAACAAGTTTGTGGTGTAGGTCATCTTAGAGGACCCTGGAACTAAAATCTCACGAGAATGTTAAACAATGCTGTACTGTCTTCTTTGGAGATCTGTGACCCCAAGTTTATACAATGAGGCCCAGTGACACTGTCAGGAAGGACCCAAAAGTCAGCATAGTATTTCATTTAATTTTCTTAACTCAATGTGTATTTTGTATTTGAGTAGCTGCAACAAGTCTGTTTATGCATGGTCCATGTTAATATTGAAGTGTGGGATGGCTAGCAGGAAGCTGTATTTGACATATTTGTGTTGTATTTCTTAGACACAGCAAATCACTTTGTGTTGCCAAGCCAATTGCAGCCCAAAATACATGTTCAAATAAAAATGTTAGCTGGAAGGGAATTTTTTTTTTTTTTAAATAATAATAATTTTGACTTGCGTGCAAATGCCATATCTCAGAGTACAGTACAGGGAACATAGGCTAGAAATTCATGCAGCCTGGGGCATAGGTGGCTACATTCAGATGATTAGACAATGGCAAAGCTTTTCTGGACACGCCCCTGCATAACCCTACCTCACTCTCTGAGACCTCAGGTTTTTTTTAGCAAGTAGAACAAAGTAACAGAAGAACATAGGGAAGGATGGCCTCTCTCCTATACTGTACTCCAAGGTATGGAATCTACAGGTAAGTTAAAATTCCTTTTATCCTAATGGTACAGTACTGGCACAGGCTTGATATTCATAAACCCTAGGACTTCCACAAGCAATAAATAAGAAGGGTGGACAATAACAAGGCAAACACAACTATGCTAACAGGTCCAAGAAGAACAAGTCAAGGGACCCAATTTAGAGTGCTGCTGCAAGAACCATGTGACCGAAAGCTGCATCCATTGAGGCTGGACAACAAAGACTTGATGTAAGAATTTCCAGGTAACACCCAGCGCTTTGGTGGAGTAAGCAGATACGAGTGCTGGGGGTGTTTTATCCCTTTGAGTGTAAGCTCTTGAGATGAGTTGTCTTATCACCTTGCATTAGTGCTGATATAAACTGTGGCTTTTAAAAATAAACTCTAATAGCTCTGACAAGGTCCAGACAATGAAGAATTGCTTTGGGTGCTTAGAAGCAGCACAAAGAGGGAAAGACTAGGTTTTCATTAAAGCGGAGCTCCGCTGTAAAAAAAATATTAAAAGCCAGCAGCTACAAATACTGCAGCTGCTGCCTTTAATATTAGGATACTTACCCATCCTGGAGTCCAGCGACATCGGCAGCAGAAGACGAGCAATCGCTCGTCACTCTGCTGCCCCGACCTCCATCCTTGGTGAGGGAACCAGGAAGTGAAGCATTGCGGCTTCACTGCCCAGTTCCCTACGGCGCATGCGCGAGTCGCGCTGCGCCAGGCTCACTAGTCCCCGCTGTGTTCTGGGGGCCGAGTGTTTCCCAGAACACAACGGGGGGGGGCGGGAAGTGACGCACTACCCGCAGAGTGGACTCCCGGAAGTGGGTGCAAATACCTGTCTTAGACAGGTATCTGCACACCCCCCCTGAAAGGTGCCAAGTGTGACACCGGAGGGGTGGAGGGTTCCGATGAGCGGAAGTTACACTTTAGGGTGGAGCTCCGCTTTAAGGTGGAAGTTAGATACCAACTTACAAAACAAAAATTGCCGCTCCAAATAGACTCACCCCAACAACAAATACCTCTCCAGGAACCAAGGGTGCTGGCAATGCACAAGGCAATGAGGAAAAAATGAAGAAGTCTGGATAGCCGCACTCCAATCCAACGTGGCTTTTATTGGAAAAATAAAATAAAATAAAACAGGCACTACATGTCACAGCAACGGGGTAACAGGGACAGCTAACGCGTTTCACACTTAGGAGTGCTTACTCATAGCTAGTGTTCATAAAAAATACAATCCAACATATATAGATGCTAGTTCAAACATGTGATCAAAACGCAGGTGTTAATTAGCGTGATTGGGGGCTGGAGAAGCACCGCAATCAAAGCCAATTGTGTTCTGCTGTGATCAAAAATGAAACACCTTGACATAAATGTGTCATGTGTTTAAAATAAATACATATATACATATATGATTAATTGTAAAAGTGTTGATCTTATAGATAAACAATTCATAGTGGTAATATAAAATAAAATAAAATAAAACACATGACAATAATGGTACAATACAATATTTAAAAAGACACCCATCCACTAGATTTAAAATGTGAGCACATATAGTGCAGGGAAAGTCAATAATAAAGTAAAAAATCTCAAAGTGGATAAATAGTCCCATTGTGAGCAATGACTGTGTTGCAGAAATAAAGTGCAGAAATAAAGTATGAAAGAAAGAAGAAAAGTATGTGTGTGTGTGAATAAAAGGCGTGAACACCAAAAAGGAAGGACAAAGGTAAAAAAATAAAAATAAACTCAAGGTAAAAATTATGTGCGCAAAGTTGTGAATAGATAAAGTGAAGTGAGAGTGAATGAATGGAGTACACATACAAGATTACTGTGAAATAACATATATGTATTATAGATGTATTAATATCCATATAATGTGTACTAATTCCGTGATATGACATAATATATTATAAAATGTCAGTTTCTATTTCTATTTCTATTTTTACTTTATTTTTATCTGTTTTATTTTATGTATCTTATAAGTATATTTCCTTCCTTTTTCTTGTGTAATTATCTATTCTATCCATTAGGCTGGGTTCACATTTGTACGACACGACAGTGATACAACTTTCATCCTACTTTGCTCTGCGACATCTGTCCTACATTGGTCCTACATTGGTCCGACATCCATCCGACTTGAATGAACAGGATACTACTTTGATCCGACTTTGTGATAGTCTGACTTGTTCTTTGACCAATCAAAACAATCTTAGAGTGAGATAAATTCCTTTTACTGCTGCTGTAATCACCATGTCGGATGTCAAAAGTCGGATGGTTAGGACAAGGATCCTACTTTGATCCGACTTCAATGATATTCAATGGGCTGAAGTAGGACCAAAGTCGGACCAAAGTAGTACAGGGAGCATTTTCAAAGTCGGACCAACTTGTGTCGGACCAGTTAAGACGGCTCTCATAGGGAAACATTGATTTTCACACGTCATGCGACATGAGCTCCCAATGTCAGAGCGTTTGTCGGACCAGTGTGAACCCAGCCTAATATATCTTAAATGTCCATGTGTGGTGATCATTTTCGATTTTTATTTATCACTTTTCACTAGTTGGTATTTAATTCATTAGTTCTTGCAGAAACAGGAACCATAGCCACGTCGCAAGTGAGAATAAATCATTAACAATACTCAGATATGCACATATATAATGGCTAAAATTTCAAAGATATCGTATATATTGGAAGGAAACATTGTTTAAAAGTCAACACTGGAAAACACCCTTTTCCAATTTTACAAAAGCCAACTAAAACATAAATAGGATATAAATAGAATGAATAAAGTAAAAAGTCCAATTAGAGAGACTCAGGCGTGGCAACATAGATATAGCAAAATCAGTGAATCGGCAGGTGTAATGAGTGTCAAAAACCGCATGCATTTGTCAGTCCATATCGTACCGTGTATGTGTGAAAGATGTCTAAACGATCAGTCAGAGGACTGCACAGATCATGCATGGTATGACCACTAAATGTCCCGACATAATGCACACATGCAGCAGTCCACCTGAGTATCAAAACTGAAAATAAAAATAAATATAAAAATAAAAAATAAAAACATAAAAAATAAAAAATGGGAGAAAAAAGAAAAAGAAAGAAAATATATAAATAGGATAAAAGGAAGAGAAGCAACACAATGTTGATATTAATGTAAATATACTTAGCAGGTGAATAAGTAGATGAATTAATGAATGACACAAACATCTATCTATATCAAGATGCTGGGTGAGCATATATCTATCCCTTATGTAGAAAAATATATCTCCCACCCAAGGGCTAGAAGTATAGCTCCTCTCAACAAGAGTACTGAAAATCTGCACTAAATATTTTATAGATGGAATGATGTATATGAACAAAACATTTTTTTTATTATTACACATACGGATATCCGCTCTAATATTCCTATTAAATATGGACAGGTATACAATACAAAAAATAAGTAAGGAGGAGCGGAGAAAAAAAAAAGTGTAATTAGCAGAACCTTATATGTAAAAGCACTGAGAGTATGAATATAGATATGCATGTAGGTCCCCTAGAAGTCTCATGAGGAAAACACCCAATTGCCGTTGGCTAGTGAATATGCACCAATTGGGTGTCAAAAAAATATATGTATGTATATTTTGTTCATGAAAAACTTGTAGAAAGCTTGTAAAAAACATCGGAGGCAAAAAAGGAAAGGGGGGGAGGGGCGAGAGAAGAGAGAACAACCAAAATGGTAGAACAACATGCATATGTATATATAGTAAGAATACAACTATATACCTATATAGAGGACTG
Organism: Rana muscosa; assembly: GCA_029206835.1. Classification (NCBI taxonomy): domain Eukaryota; kingdom Metazoa; phylum Chordata; class Amphibia; order Anura; family Ranidae; genus Rana; species Rana muscosa. The sequence goes on from CM055128.1 coordinate 197,727,227, forward strand.
CAGCCGGACCAATATACTACACCAACGTCACCCTATGTGAACACTAACCCCATGGAGTGGTCAAAGGTGACGTAAGGATATGGAGACTAAACAGAGCAAAATCCAATGAAGCAAAACCAAAACAAAACCAGAACAAAAAGGCACTCTGGTCGTAACAAAACGAATACTGTGAAAGCCAGGTGGCCAGACCATCAGATGGAAAATGTTTAGGATATGTTAATAAGATGTATTAGTCATAATAATGAGAAACATCCCATTCAAAATTAAGTCCAGCAGGAATTCTGGTATGTAGTGAAAAGATATGGAATACCTCACGTTTGCACAGTATACGAAACCTATTTCCACCTCTGACAGGGGTATTAACCTTTTCAACCCCCTGGATGGAAAGACTAGACACATCTTTATGGTGAACTGTGTTCCAATGATTAGCTACGTTGGTATTGTGGTTTTTCTCGATATCATGGAGGTGGTCATAGAGTCTGTCTCTAAGCCTACGGATGGTACGTCCCACATATTGTATATGACATACGTCACAATTAATGACATATACAATGTATTTAGTATTGCAGTTAATAAACTGCCGGATCTCAAAATCTTTGTTCCAAGTGTGGGAGTGTATGGTATGACCAAGTTTAATGTATTTACAGTAGTTACATCCCTTACATCCACATTTGAAAGTGCCTCTGAATTGCAACCAATTAGAACCCGCACTTTTACTTTGAAACAAACTGGGCGAGAGACAACCCCCTAATGTGGGTGCTCTCCATGAAACAGTTTTAATACCTTTGTTTAGAATCTCTTGATATATGGGATCGTTAAGTAAAATGGGTAGATATTTGGTGACAGTTTGTCTAATTTGATGGAATTCTGAGCTGAGTAGAAAAAGTAGTGTTTTCCAGTGTTGACTTTTAAACAATGTTTCCTTCCAATATATACGATATCTTTGAGATTTTAGCCATTATATATGTGCATATCTGAGTATTGTTAATGATTTATTCTCACTTGCGACGTGGCTATGGTTCCTGTTTCTGCAAGAACTAATGAATTAAATACCAACTAGTGAAAAGTGATAAATAAAAATCGAAAATGATCACCACACATGGACATTTAAGATATATTATGGATAGAATAGATAATTACACAAGAAAAAGGAAGGAAATATACTTATAAGATACATAAAATAAAACAGATAAAAATAAAGTAAAAATAAAAGTATAAATAGAAATAGAAACTGACATTTTATAATATATTATGTCATATCACGGAATTAGTACACATTATATGGATATTAATACATCTATAATACATATATGTTATTTCACACTAATCTTGTATGTGTACTCCATTCATTCACTCTCACTTCACTTTATCTATTCACAACTTTGCGCACATAATTTTTACCTTGAGTTTACCTTGAGTTTTTTTTTTTTTTTTACCTTTGTCCTACCTTTTTGGTGTCCACGCCTTTTATTCACACACACACATACTTTTCTTCTTTCTTTCATACTTTATTTCTGCACTTATAGACCATTTAGTCTCATTAACACATCTTACTATATGTTATAGACTTTGGTCATACACACTTGTTTCACTATACTCGTTTATGATTTTGGTATAAATGCACATTATGCAACACAGTCATTGCTCACAATTAGGGATGAGCTTCGTGTTCGAGTCGAACATACGTTCGACTCGAACATCGGCTGTTCGATCGTTCAACGAAGATCGAACGATTTGGGCCGTTCGCGCCAAATTCGAGTGACGCGAACGGCCCACAATGCACTACGCCATCGCAGTGTCATCCAGGCGCTGTGATTGGCCAAGCATGCACTGTGACCCCGCATGCTTGGCCAATCACAGCGCCGGCAGCGAGGAGAGCAATGATTGGCCACAGGCAGGATGCCTGTGGCCAATTATTGCTGAGGGTGTTTAGTACACGCCCCACACTATAAAAGGCCGCCAGCACGGCGGCCTAGTGTAGTGTGTTCCGGAGCAGGGAAAGACAAGCATAGGCAGGGACAGTGACATTTATTTCTTTCTTGCTTAACCTGGATTCCTTTAGTTTAGGGAAAGAGAAGGATAGGTAGGGAGAGTGTCAGTGTGTTTTACTGTGCGAGTCCTTGTTTCTAGGGACAAAGAAGGAAAGTGAGGGGATTTCTCCTTGTGCTATAGTGTGCTTTAAAAAAACATTTTTTCTAGGGACAGAAAACTCTAGGTAGGGAGAGTGTCAGTTTCTTTCACTGTGCCAGTCCTTGTTTCTAGGGACAAAGAAGGAAAGTGAGGGGAATTCTCCTTGTGCTATAGTGTGCTTTAAAAAAACATTTTTTCTAGGGACAGAAAACTCTAGGTAGGGAGAGTGTCAGTTTCTTTCACTGTGCCAGTCCTTGTTTCTAGGGACAAAGAAGGAAAGTGAGGGGAATTCTCCTTGTGCTATAGTGTGCTTTAAAAAAACATTTTTTCTAGGGACAGAAAACTCTAGGTAGGGAGAGTGTCAGTTTCTTTCACTGTGCCAGTCCTTGTTTCTAGGGACAAAGAAGGAAAGTGAGGGGAATTCTCCTTGTGCTATAGTGTGCTTTAAAAAAACATTTTTTCTAGGGACAGAAAACTCTAGGTAGGGAGAGTGTCAGTTTCTTTCACTGTGCCAGTCCTTGTTTCTAGGGACAAAGAAGGAAAGTGAGGGGAATTCTCCTTGTGCTATAGTGTGCTTTAAAAAAACATTTTTTCTAGGGACAGAAAACTCTAGGTAGGGAGAGTGTCAGTTTCTTTCACTGTGCCAGTCCTTGTTTCTAGGGACAAAGAAGGAAAGTGAGGGGAATTCTCCTTGTGCTATAGTGTGCTAAAGCATTCCTCATCAACCATCTTTGAAATCCTTGTTTTTTGGACAGTCAGGGAAATTGTCGTTGTGCTATTCTGTGCAAAAGCAATAATCCTCAACCATATTTAGAAATCCTTAAGTAAAGGGACAGAGAAGGACACCTGAAGGTAGCCCTTATTGCTTTTTTCCCATCTCCCTGCAGGCCATCTATTAGAATGTCTGGAAGGCAAACAAGGAGAGGCAGACAGTCAGGAGGCAATAAAAGAGGGCAAGCAGGCTCTGTGTCTGGGGGCAACAGTGCTGGTCGTGGACGCGGTGCATTGTCATCAGCACATGGCCATGGGACACGCTTGTCCTTCTTTTCGGCAGCTGGACATGTTGAGCCACATCATGCCGAAGACTTGGTAGAGTGGATGACCAAGCCCTCCTCCTCCTCCTCATCCTCTCTCACCCAGGCTCAGGGTACTGGCAAAGCAGCTGCCAAAGCGTCCTCTTCCCTGGTATCAATGTCAGACTCATCATCAGTCACTCCTTCCCTAGACCCACCATGTCCTCCTCCTGAGGAGTCCCCCGAACTGTTTGAGCACAGTGTTGGGTACATGCTCCAGGAGGATGCCCAGCGTTTCGAAGGGTCTGATGATGAAACCCAGCTACAGGAAGGCAGTAGCGTGAGAGCAGACAGAGGGGATGCTCAAGAAGGACACCAATCTGGCAGTCATGTTCCAGCAGCTGCAGCATACTGCCAGATTGGCTCCAGTGATGAGGAGGGAGGGGATGATGAGGTCACTGACTCCACGTGGGTGCCTAATAGGAGAGAGGAGGAGGAGGAGGATGAGGAGGAGGCACATCTCCAACGAGGCAGGATGCCCTTTGGTGGCCAGCGTAAGGGCAGTACACCGACGGAATCACACCGCAGAGCTCCGCCTGTGCAGGGCGCAGCCTCTGCCCGTCATTCAAAAAGTTCCTTGGTGTGGGCCTTTTTTGAGGCTAGTGCATCAGATCGCACAGCTGCTGTTTGCAACATATGTCTCAAGCGTATATCGCGTGGCCAAAACATCAGCCGCTTGGGTACCACATGCCTGACCAGACATATGTTGACCTGCCATGCAGCTCGTTGGCAAGCCTACCTCAAAGACCCACACCAAAGAACAAAGCGGACCTCTCCTTGCACCGCATCAGCTGGGATCTCCAACCCCACTATAACTTCAGTCCTCTCTGAAACATGCACTGAGAGGAATGAAGGTGTAGAATTAGGTGTGTCACAGCCAAGTACTTGCGGCCACTCTGCTAGCAGTACACCGACGTCCGATTCTAGCAGGCAAATTTCCCTGCCCCAGCTGCTGGACCGTCGAAAGAAGTTCACTCCCAGCCATCCACATGCCCAGCGGTTGAATGCTAGCTTGGCTAAATTGCTAGCGCTTCAACTGCTGCCTTTTCAGTTGGTAGACTCGGCCCCCTTCCGTGAGTTTGTGCAATGTGCGGTTCCTCAGTGGCAGGTTCCCAAACGCCACTTTTTCTCACGGAAGGCTATTCCGGCTCTCTACCGGCATGTGGAAGGCAATGTCTTGGCCTCGCTGGACAGGGCGGTCAGCGGTAAGGTGCATATTACCGCTGACTCATGGTCCAGCAGGCATGGACAGGGAGGTTACCTTTCTTTCACGGCCCATTGGGTCACTCTTTTGGCAGCTGGGAAGGATGCAGGACAAGGTGCAGTAGTGTTGGAGGTTGTTCCACCGCCACGCCTCCAAAATGCTACTACTGGTTGTGACACACCTCTCTCCTCCACCCCCTCCTCTTCTTCTTCCTCCATGGCCTCTTCCTGTGGTTTGTCCTATGAACCAGCGGTGCTCCGTAGCCGTTCACGGGGCTACGCAAGTACGCAGGCAAAAAGATGCCATGCCGTGCTTGCGCTGGTGTGTTTGGGGGACAGAAGCCACACTGGGGCAGAGGTCCTGTCTGCTCTGCAGGGCCAGGCCGAGAGGTGGTTGACGCCACGCCAGCTTAAGCCAGGAATGGTGGTTTGCGACAATGGCACCAACCTCCTCTCCGCCCTCCGACAGGGACAACTGACCCATGTGCCCTGTGTGGCTCACGTCCTTAACCTGGTGGTGCAGCGGTTCTTGGGCAGGTACCCGGGCTTACAGGATGTCCTGAGGCAGGCCAGGAAAGTCTGTGTGCATTTCCGCAGATCTTATAATGCCAGTGCTCGCCTGGCTGAGCTGCAAAAGGAGTTGAACCTGCCCAAGAACCGCCTTATATGTGACATGCCCACCAGGTGGAACTCAACGTTGGCCATGCTGCAGCGGCTGCACACGCAGCAGAGGGCCATCAATGAGTACCTGTGCGACTACGGCACCAGGACAGGGTCAGGGGAGCTTGTTTTTTTTTCTCCACGCCAGTGGGGCATGATCAGGGATGCATGCACTGTCCTGGCACCATTTGAGGAGGCCACGAGGATGGTGAGCAGTGACAGTGCATGCATCAGTGACACTGTACCTCTTGTCCACCTGTTGGAGCACACGCTGCGTGGAATAATGGACAGGGCACTTGAGGCAGAACAGAGGCAGGAAGAGGAGGACTTCCTTGCCTCTCAAGGCCCCCTTTACCCAGACAGTGTTCCTTCTGTCCCACCCATCGCACAGGAAGAGGAAGAGGAGGAGGAGGAGGAGGAGGAGGATTGTGTCAGCATGGAGGTGGAGGCTGGCACTCAGCATCATCAGCAGCAGTCTTTTAGGGATGATTTACAGTCCCAAGAAACCAGTGGACTTGTACGTGGCTGGGAGGAGGTGGCTGCGGATCATGTCGTCCTTAGTGACCCAGAGGACTCCGGAGCGAATGCCTCAGCAAACCTACGCTGCATGGCCTCCCTGATCCTGCAAAGTCTGCGGAAGGATCCTCGTATTCTTCGGATCAAGGAGAGGGACCATTACTGGCTGGCCACTCTCCTTGATCCACGGTACAAGGGTAAGGTTGCGGACCTTATGTTACCTTCGCAGAGGGAGCAGAGGATGAGACAACTCCGGGAGGCCTTGCAGAAAGGTCTGTGCAACGCGTTCCCAGAGACTGGGAGGTTACAAACTCCTGGTCCTGGACAACGAGTTGCTGAGGCTTCGGCCAGTCAAAGAAGGAGCGGTGGGGAAGGTGGCCGTCTGACCGATGCGTTCAGACAATTCTTTAGTCCGCAGCCCCAAAGTATGATCGGTTCCAGCAACCATCGCCAGCGTCTGATAAACATGGTGCAGGAATATCTAGGGGCAAGGTCAGACTTGGACACCTTCCCCACCGAAAATCCTCTGGCTTACTGGGTCTTGAGGATGGATCACTGGCCAGAGCTTGCACAGTATGCAATTGAGCTACTGGCCTGTCCTGCATCCAGCGTTCTTTCGGAACGCACATTCAGTGCTGCTGGAGGATTTGTCACGGATCACAGGGTGCGCCTGTCCACCGACTCGGTTGATCGACTGACTTTCATCAAGATGAACCAGTCTTGGATCACCACCAGCTACCACACACCTGATGCTGATATAACAGACTAATTGATTTTAACATGTCACATCCCTTCAAGACTGATGCTGATGCTGAGTGCCTGTGCTGTTATGTTGACTGGCTATCCTCCTCCTCCGAGTCCTCAATGATACGATTGATGATGATAGCTTGGAAGATCATTTTTGTTTATGGGTGCCGCCACCAGCGGCTAAGGCCCAATTTTTCAGCCCCTGTTTTACAGGGGCGTGTAATTACAATTTTTTTTAGCAATAATTTGCCATAGGGCTCATTGCTGTGCTCCAAGTACAGTATCTGTGAGGGGTTGGAGTGTTGTGGCACCAGTGCCTAAGGCCCAATTTTTCAGCCCCTGTTTAACAGGGGCGTGTCATTACAATTTTTGAAGCAATACTTTGCAACAGGGCTCATTGCTGTGCTCCAAGTACAGTATCTGTGAGGGGTTGTAGTGTTGTGCCACCAGTGCCTAAGGCCCAATTTTTCAGCCCCTGTTCAACAGGGGCATGCAATTACAATTCTTGATCTAATAATTCACAGCAGGGCCCATTGCTGCACCCACCAAGAGTAACTCTGAGGGCTTACAGTGTTGTGGCAACGCCACCACCACCACCACCACCACGAAAGGCCCAATTTTTCAGCCCCTGTTCAAAAGGGGCATGTAATTACAATTCTTGATCTAATAATTCACAGCAGGGCCCATTCCTGCACCCACCAAGAGTAACTCTGAGGGCTTACAGTGTTGTGGCAACACCACCACCACCACCACCACCACGAAAGGCCCAATTTTTCAGCCCCTGTTCAACAGGGGCATGCAATTACAATTCTTGATCTAATAATTCACAGCAGGGCCCATTGCTGCACCCACCAAGAGTAACTGTCAGGGCTTACAGTGTTGTGGCACCAGCACCACCATCAAAGGCCCAATTTTTACTACCACTGTTCAACAATTATATGTAATTAAAATTCCTGATATAATAGTTGACAGCAGGGCGTTCCAGCACCAACCAAGAGTAACTGTGAGTGCTTACAGTGTTGTGCCAACACCAACAACTAAGGGGCCTATTTCTGCAGAGTATATACGGCAGGTCCCTACTTTCAAACATCCAACTTACAAACGACTCCTACTTGCAAACGCAAGAAGACAACAGGAAGTGAGAGGAAATCTACCACTAGGAAGGAAAATTCTCTCCTGTAAGAATAAATATGGGAGAAAGGTGTCTCCTCTGTACTGATGCTTTATCAGCAATCCTTGTTTCAAGAAAAACACCACATTTCAAAAACAGTTGTCATTGGGACGGAAAGTGAGGTGAAATGTTCTGAACAGGGGCACAGACAGCAAAACAAATGTTACAGGGGTGATAACCCTTACCTATGTTTTCCAAAAAGTTTAAAAATAGATTTTTGGGCTGGAGCTACACTTCAACAATGTACCTGTTCAAAATTACAAACAGATTCTACATAAGAACAAACCTACAGTCCCTGTCTTGTATGCACCGCCTGTATACGGCTGTTCAGAGTATATAGGGCCTTTTTTATTTTATGTGCGGGGTTCCCCTTAATATCCATACAAGACCCAAAGGGGCTGGTAATGGGCTGGGGTAGGGGGGGGGGGGTCATGGGGTAGCTATGCCATTTTTCTTAAAGATTTTCATCCATATTACCGGGAGCAGACATTACATTAAAGCCGCAAGCAGTTTTAAATGGCTTTTTTTTCCTTTAGAAGTGTCATTTTGTGCAGGGACAGTTCTAAACACGGGAAACACGTGGCACTTCACAGGCATACTTTAGACACCCCCCAGGTACGATATTTAAAGGAATATTTGACTTTTTTTTTCACTTTATGCATCATTAAAATGACTGCTCCCGAAAAACGACCGTTTTTAAAACTTCTTTTTGCATTGATACATGTCCCCTGGTGCAGAACCCGGGTTCCCAAACCCTTTTTAGGACAATAACATGCATAATAGTTGTTATAATTAGCACTTTAGAATTCGAACGTTCGCATCCATTGTATTTAATAGGGTTCTAATGTTCGTACGAACTTTCGGTCCGTTCGCGGGTTCTGGTGCGAACCGAACCCGGGGGTGTTCGGCTCATCACTACTCACAATGGGACTATTTATCCACTTTGAGATTTTTTACTTTAATATTGACTTTCCCTGCACTATATGTGCTCACATTTTAAATCTAGTGGATGGGTGTCTTTTTCAATATTGTGTTGTACCATTATTGTCATGTGTTATTTTATTTTATTTTATATTACCACTATGGATTGTTTATCTATAAGATCAACACTTTTACAATTAATCATATATGTATATATGTATTTATTTTAAAACACATGACACATTTATGTTAAGGTGTTTCATTTTGATCACAGCAGAACAATTGGCTTTGATTGCGGTGCTTCTCCAGCCCCCAATCACGCTAATTAACACCTGCGTTTTGATCACGTTTGAACTAGCATCTATATATGTTGGATTGTATTTTTTATGAACACTAGCTATGAGTAAGCACTCCTAAGTGTGAAACGCGTTAGCTGTCCCTGTTACCCCGTTGCTGTGACATGTAGTGCCTGTTTTAATTTATTTTTCCAATAAAAGCCACGTTGGATTGGAGTGCGGCTATCCAGACTTCTTCATTTTTTCCTAGATACCAACTTAGGTAGAACGTTGGTCTTGGGCACAAGAATACTTTATTCTTGTGAAGGATTGGGAATGGCTCTTTAAAAGAGAGCTTCTAGTTCAGAGACACGTTTGACATACATGATAGTCACCTTGTAGGAGAGATCATCCAAAAAGAGATGGGTTCAAAGGGTGGTTTCTGCAGAGCAGAGAGAACCAAATTGAGATCCCAATGGAGCCAGGGTGCTGTAAGGGTGGTCTAAATCAAAAACCACCTATTTTTACAAGGAAAAAATTAATCCAGAGGTTTTGAAAACAAAATGGACAAGGCCAAAGCCAGTCCCTTTAAGAGTGTTTAAGGCCAAATTCTGGTCAAGTCCTAATTGTAAGAAGTCCAGAATATGAGGCACAGAGTAATCTCTAGGATTTAAATACCTGTGCTAACTCCAAAGAAACCGCATATGTAAGTCGTGCCCGCATATGTAAACAGTGTTCAAAATCACACATGTGAGGTATCGCCACGATCATTAGAGCGTAAGCAATAATTCTAACACTTGACCTCCTTTGTAACTCTAACCTGGTAACTGTTAATTTTTTTTCAAGCATTGCCTATGGAGATTTTTAGGTACCGTAGTTTGTCGCCATTCCATGATTGTGTGCAATTTCAAAGCATGTATCTATTTACTCAGCGTAACATCCTCTTTCACATTATACAAAAATTGGGCTTAATTCATTAAAGTGTATTTATTTCCCCAAAAAATTGCGTTTGACAGACCGCTGCTCAAATACCGTGTGACAAAATATTGCAACAATCACCATTTTATTCTCTAGGGTCTCTGCTAAAAAATAATTATATATACTATAATATACTAGGACACAAATATAAAAGTCCAAAATGCAGCGCTTCAATGAAAATGATAATAAATATATATATATATATATATATATATATATATATATATATATATATATGTATAAATGTGATAGTCCAATTGGCAAAATTCCAATACGAAGTAAAGATGAGAAACCCTCCACCAATATGCACATGAAAAAGCACACCACACCAACGTGCTATCAATCTGCTTACCAGAAAGATATGAAAACAGGCAATGTATTCATATGATGCAAGAGGTCAGTAGTAGAACTTCAAAACTTGGTAGGTAGGTTGTGGATTTATCCAAGATCATCAATACCAGAAAGACATCCGGACTCACACGAACAAATGGATATATCGTGCGATCATCAACAGGATATTAACCGGTATGAGGAAAAAAGGAAACAATAGTAGTCTACTTACAGGTAAAAAGGGAACATCATGACTTGTAAAACTCCGCGGCTCTTAGCATGCTTGCATCGGCCAGCCTGACATGTTTCATCCTATGTGAATATCATTAGAGGCGTGGCCAATGATGCAAGCACGCCCAAATATATACCAAACATTCCAAGTCATGCTGGCCCCTGAGAGGACAGCATAACATTGTAACCAGCTGTGTCTAGTTAGTGACATCCAAAAGCTCCAGCCGCGCATGCGCAGTGCGGCCGCGCTAGTCAAAAAACAGGAAATCAAGCTAGTATCGTGCGGCCGCACATGCGCAGTACGGCCGCGCAATTCAAAAAACAGGAAGCAGAAACCAGCACCTTCCTATCACTTCCGGAGGGCGGAACAGCGTCAACGCCGACCGACAAGTAATGAGAGCACATAACCTGACAACAAGACACCTCCTTGATAATATGGCGGTATCCGGTGGGCGGGACAAACCACCCAACCCGGAAATAGCGTCACTGATGCGCATCTCGGCCAGGTTTGCGCTCCATTGAAGTTTGGTGGAGGTTCTTCATCTTTACTTCGTATTGAAATTTTGCCAATTGGACTATCACATTTATACATATATATATTATCGTTTTCATTGAATCGCTGCATTTTGGACTTTTATATTTGCGTTTGATGAATCAACAAACTGTGCTGGCTGCTGTTCTCTTTTTCTTTTTAAGTTAGCGCAGATATCTGTTCACCCTGCTTTATACTAGGCCATGGCGTGACCCGCAATCTCTGTAAAGAGACGCGGCTCTTTAACCATGTGATCGGCTGTGTCCAATCACAGCCGGTCACGTGTAAACACGGAGATGCTGGTAATTGGCACTCCTCGCCTCACACTGACAGTGTGTGTGACGAGGAGAGCCTTTCAGCAGCTTCTCCTCGCAGGAGACATGTACACATGTAATCAGGGCACTGATCATCAGTGCCCTGATTACAATAGCACCACCAGTGATCAGTGCCCACAAGTGCCACCAATCAGTACCCATTAGTGATGCCAGTCAATGCTGGCTATCAGTGCTACCCATCACTGCTGCTCATGAATAGGGATGAGCCGAACACCCCCCGGTTCGGTTCGCACCAGAACTTGCGAACGGACCGAATGTTCGCGCAAACTTTAGAACCCTATTAAATACAATGGATGCGAACGTTCGAAATCAAAAGTGCTAATTATAACGGCTAATATGCAAGTCATTGTCCTAAAAAGGGTTTGGGGACCCGGGTTCTGCCCCAGGGGACATGTATCAATGCGAAAAAAAGTTTTAAAAACTGCCATTTTTTTGGGAGCAGTCATTTTAATGATGCATGAAGTGAAAAAAAAAGTGAAATATTCCTTTAAATATCGTACCTGGGGGGTGTCTAAAGTATGCCTGTGAAGTGCCACATGTTTCCCGTGTTTAGAACCGTCCCTGCACAAAATTACATTTCTAAAGGAAAAAAATGGTCATTTAAAACTGCCGCACGGCTTTAATGTAATGTCTGGTCCCGGCAATATGGATGAAAATCATTGAGAAAAATGGCATGGGTACCCCCCCACCCCACTACCAGCCCCTTTGGGTCTTGTATGGATATTAAGGGGAACCCCGCACCCAAAATTAAAAAAAGGCTCTATATACTCTGAACAGCAGTATACAGGTGGTGCAAACAAGACAGGGACTGTAGGTTTGTTCTTAAGTAGAATCTTTTTCTAATTTGGAACAGGTACATTTTTTAAGTGTAGCTCTAACCAAAAAATCAATTTTTAAGCTTTTTGGAGAACATAGGGAAGGGTTATCACCCCTGTAACATTTGTTTTGCTGTCTGTGCACCTGTTCAGAAGATTTCACCGCACTTTCCGTCCCAATGACGAATGTTTTTGGAAAAGTGGGGTTTTTATTGAAACAAGGATTGGTGATAAAGCATCAGTAGAGAGGAGACACCTTTTTCCCATATTAACTTTTACAGGAGAGAATTTCCCTTCCTAGGGGTAGATTTCCTCTCACTTGCTGTTGTCTCCTTCCGTTTGCAAGTAGGAGTCGTTTGTAAGTTGGATGTTTGAAAGTAGGGGCCTGCCGTATATACTCTGCAGAAATTTGCCCCTCAGGTGTCGGTGTTGCCACAACACTGTAAGCCCTCACAGTTACTCTTGGTGGGCACTGGAACGCCCTGCTGTGAACTATTATATTAGGAATTGTAATTACATGGTAGGTAATTGAACAGTGGTAGGAAAAATTGGGCCTTTGGTGGTGGTGCTGGTGCTACAACACTGTCAGCCCTCACAGTTACTCTTGGTGGGCGCATGAATGGGCCCTACTGTAAGATATTAGATCAATAATTGTAATTGCATGCCCCTATTGAAGAGGGGCAGAAAAATTGGGCCTTTGGTGGTGGTGGTGGTGGGGGTGTTACCACAACACTGTAAGCCCACACAGTTACTCTTGGTGAGCGCAGGAATGGGCCCTGCTGTGAATTATTAGATCAGGAATTGTAATTACATGCCCCTGTTGAACAGGGGCTGAAAAATTGGGCCTTAGGCACTGGTGCCACAACACTGCAACCCCTCACAGATACTGTACTTGGAGCACAGCAATGAGCCCTGTTGCAAAGTATTGCATCAAAAATTGTAATTACACGCCCCTGTTAAACAGGGGCTGAAAAATTGGGCCTTAGGCACTAGCGCTGGTGCCACGACACTGCAACCTCTCCCAGATACTGTAGTTGGAGTGCAGGAATGAGCCCTGCTGCAAAGTATTGCATAAAAAATTGTAATTGCATGCCCCTGTTAAACAGGGGCTGAAGAATTTGGCCTTAGCCACTGGTGGCGGCACCCAGAATCAAAAATGTTCTTCCAAGCTATCATCATGAATCGGATCATTGAGGAGGAGTAGAATAGTCAGTCAACATAACAGGACAGTCACTCAGTATCAGCATAGGCAGTCTTAAAGGGATGTGACATTTCAAAATAAATTATTCTGTTATATCAGCTTCAGGTGCTTGGTAGCTGGTGGTGATCCAAGACTGGTTAATCCTTATGAAGGTCAGTCGATCAACCGAGTCGGTGGAAGGGCGCACCCTGTGATCCATGACAAAGCCTCCAGCAGCACTGAATGTGCGTTCTGAAAGAACGCTGGAGGCAGGACAGGCCAGTAGCTCAATTGCATACTGTGCAAGCTCTGGCCAGTGATCCATCCTCAAGACCCAGTAAGCCAGAGGATTTTCAGTGGGAAATGTGTCCAAGTCTGAACTTGCCCCTAGGTATTCCTACACCATGTATATCAGACGCTGGCGATGGTTGCTGGAACCGATCATACCTTGGGGCTGCGGACTAAAAAATTGTCTGAACGCATCGGTCAGATGGCCACCTTCCCCACGCTCCTTCTTTGACTGACCGAAGCCTCAGCAACTCGTTGTCCAGGACCAGGAGTTTGTACCTCCCAGTCTCTGGGAACGCGTTGCACAGACCTTTCTGCAAGGCCTCCCGGAGATGTCTCATCCTCTGCTCCCTCTGCGACGGTAAGATAAGGTCCGCAACCTTACCCTTGTACCGTGGATCAAGGAGAGTGGCCAGCCAGTAATGGTCCCTCTCCTTGATCCGAAGAATACGAGGATCCTTCCGCAGACTTTGCAGGATCAGGGAGGCCATGCAGCGTAGGTTAGCTGAGGCATTCGGTCCGGAGTCCTCTGGGTCACTAAGGACGACATGATCCGCAGCCACCTCCTCCCAGCCACGTACAAGTCCACGGGTTTCTTGGGACTGTAAATCATCCCTAAAAGACTGCTGCTGTTGATACAGAGTGCCAGGCTCCACCTCCATGCTGACACAATCCTCCTCCTCCTCTTCCTGTGCGACGGGTGGAACTGAAGGAACACTGTCTGGGTAAAGGGGGCCTTGAGAGGCAAGGAAGTTCTCCTCTTCCTGCCTCTGTTCTGCCTCAAGTGCCCTGTCCATTATTCCACGCAGCGCATGCTCCAACAGGTGGACAAGAGGTACAGTGTCACTGATGCATGCACTGTCACCGCTCACCATTCTCGTGGCCTCCTCAAATGCTGCCAGGACAGTGCATGCATCCCTGATCATGCCCCACTGGCGTGGTGAAAAAAACCGAGCTCCCCTGACCCTGTCCTGGTACCGTAGTCGCACAGATACTCATTGATGGCCCTCTGATGCGTGTGCAGCCGCTGCAGCATGGCCAACGTTGAGTTCCACCTGGTGGGCATGTCACATATAAGGCGGTTCTTGGGCAGGTTCAACTCCTTTTGCAGCTCAGACAGCCGAGCACTGGCATTATATGATCTGCGGAAATGCACAGACTTTCCTAGCCTGCCTCAGGACATCCTGTAAGCCCGGGTACCTGCCCAAGAACCGCTGCACCACCAGGTTAAGGACATGAGCCACACAGGGCACATGGGTCAGTTGTCCCTGTCGGAGGGCGGAGAGGAGGTTGGTGCCATTGTCGCAAACCACCATTCCTGGCTTAAGCTGGCGTGGCGTCAACCACCTCTCGGCCTGCCCCTGCAGAGCTGACAGAACCTCTGCCCCAGTGTGGCTCCTGTCCCCCAAACACACCAGCGCAAGCACGGCAATGCATCTTTTTGCCTGCGTACTTGCGTAGCCCCTTGAACACCTACAGAGCACCGCTGGTTCCGAGGACAAAGCACAGGAAGAGGCCATGGAGGAAGAAGAAGAGGAGGGGGTGGTAGAGAGAGGTGTGTCACAACCAGTAGTAGCATTTTGGAGGCGTGTCGGCGGAACAAACTAATACTACTGCACCTTGTCCTGCATCCTTCCCAGCTGCCAAAAGAGTGACCTAATGGGCCGTGAAAGAAAGGCAACATCCCTGTCCATGCCTGCTGGATCATGAGTCAGCGGTAATATGCACTTTACCGCTGACCGCCCTGTCCAGCGAGGCATGGACATTGCCTTCCACATGCCGGTAGAGAGCCGGAATCGCCTTCCGTGAGAAAAAGTGGCGTTGGGGAACCTCCCACTGAGTCTACCAACTGAAAAGGCAGCAGTTGAAGTGCTAGCAATTTAGCCAAGCTAGCATTCAACCACTGGGCATGTGGATGGCTGGGAGTGAACTTCTTTTGATGGTCCAGCAGCTGGGGCAGGGAAATTTGCCTGCTATAATCGGACGTCGGTTTTCTGCTAGCAGAGTGCCCACAAGTACTTGGCCGTGACACACCTAATTCTACACCTTCATTCCTCTCAGTGCAGGTTTCAGAGAGGACTGAAGGTACAGTGGGGTTGGAGATCCCAGCTGATGAGGAGCAAGGAGAGGTCCGCTTTGTTCTTTGGTGTGGGTCTTTAAGGTACGCTTGCCAACGAGCTGCATGGCAGGTCAACATATGTCTGGTCAAGCATGTGGTGCCCAAGCGGCTGATGTTTTGGCCATGCGAGATACGCTTGAGACATATGTTGCAAAACGCAGCGGTGCGATCTGATGCACTCGACTCAAAAAAGGCCCACACCAAAGAACTTTTGGAATAACGGGCAGAGGCAGCACTCTGCACAGGCGGAGCTCAGCGGTGTGATTCAGTTGGTGTGCTGCCCTTACACTGGCCCCCGGAGGGCATCCTGCCTCGTTGTAGATGTGCCTCCTTCTCTCTCCTATCAGGCACCCACGTGGAGTCAGTGACCTCATCATCCCCTCCCTCCTCATCACTGGAGCCAATCTGGCAGTATGCTGCAGCTGCTGGAACGTGACTGCCATATTGCTGTCCTTCTTGAGCATCACCTCTCTCTGCTCTCACGCTACTGCCTTCCTCTAGCTGGGTATCATCTTCAGACCCTTTGAAACGCTGGGTATCCTCCTGGAGCATGTACCCAACACTGTGCTCAAACAGTTCGGGGGACTCTTCAGGAGGACACGGTGGGTCTAGGGAAGGAGTGACTGATGATGACATTGATACGAGGGAAGAGCACGCTTTGGCAGCTGCTTTGCCAGTACCCTGAGCCTGGGTGAGAGAGGATGAGGAGGATAAGGAGGGCTTGGTCATCCACTCTACCAAGTCTTCAGCATGATGCGGCTCAACACGTCCAGCCAAAAATAAGGACAAGCGTGTCCCATGGCCACGTGCTGATGACAATGCACCGCGTCTACGACCAGCACTGTTGTCTCATGACACAGAGCCTGCTTGCCCTCTTATATTGGCTCGTGACTGTCTGCCTCTCCTTGTTGGCCTTCCAGACATAGTATTGGCCTGCAGGGAGATGGGAAAACCAGCAATTGGGTAGTGTATATTGTGCTGGAGGCACACAACACCCACTAACTCCAGCAGATGCCTTTATTAGAGAACAGCAATGGCGGGTATATACTGTACTAGGGCACACAACACCCACTAACTCCAGCAGATGCCTTTATTAGAGAACAGCAATGATGGGTATATACAGGTGTATACTGTACTAGGACACACAACACCCACTAACTCCAGCAGATGCCTGAGAAAAGAACACACTGTCCCTGCCTGCCGATCTAGCTTAGAGAACAGCAACTCCTGCAGATGCCTGAGAAAAGAACACACTGTCCCTGCCTGCCGATCTAGCTTAGAGAACAGCAACTCCTGCAGATGCCTGAGAAAAGAACACACTGTCCCTGCCTGCCTATCTAGCTTAGAGAACAGCAATGAACAGCAACTCCTGCAGATGCCTGAGAAAAGAACACACTGTCCCTGCCTACCTATCTAGCTTAGAGAACAGCAATGACGGGTATATACAGGTGTATACTGTGCTGGGCCACACAACACCCACTAACTGCTGCAGATGCCTGAGAAAAGAACACACTGTCCCTGCCTGCCTATCAAGCTTAGAGAACAGCAACTCCTGCCTGCAGATGCCTGAGAAAAGAACACACTGTCCCTGCCTGCCTATCTAGCTTAGAGCAGCGTTTCTCAACTCCAGTCCTCAAGGCGCCCCAACAGGTCATGTTTTCAGGATTTCCATTATTTTGCACAAGTGATTTGATCAGTTTCACTGCCTTAGTAATTACCACAGCTGTTTCATCAGAGGGAAATCCGGAAAACATGACCTGTTGGGGCGCCTTGAGGACTGGAGTTGAGAAACACTGGCTTAGAGAACAGCAATAAAGGGTAGATACAGGTGTATACTGTGCTGGAGGCACACAACACCCACTAACTCCTGCAGATGCCTGAGAAAAGAACAGACTGTAGAACACACTGTCCCTGCCTATGTATCTCTTTCCCTGCACGCGGGAACACACTACACAAGGCCGCCGCGCTGGCGGCCTTTTATAGTGTGGGGCGTGTACTAAACGCCCCTGAGCTATGATTGGCCACAGGCATCCTGCCTGTGGCCAATTATGGCTCTCCTCACTGCCGGCGCTGTGATTGGCCAAGCATGCGGGGTCACAGTGCATGCTTGGCCAATCACAGCGCCGGCAATGCAGTGCGATGGCGCAGTGCATTGTGGGCCGTTCGCGTCACACGAATTTGGCGCGAACGCCCCACAAAGTTCTGGTTTCGCCGAACAGGCGATGTTCGAGTCAAACATGCGATCGACTCGAACACCGAGCTCATCCCTACTCATGAATGCCACCCATCAATACCCATCAGTGCAGCATATTAGTGCCACCTAATCAGTGCCCATAAGTACCACCTCATCGTGCATCCTATCAAAATTTGTTAGTTGTCCAAGAATCTCTGACATAGTTGCAGAAAAGTTTGCTTTGGTCAGAGTGGCGAGGCTGCTTTGTTTTGTGCCTAAAGCCTCGTACACACGCTTAGATTTTCGGACAATCGAACGTCTATTTTTTTGTGGCATACAAGTCTCATGTCGAAAGTGAAGAGGTCACTCACAATATGAAAATTTTCGTCCGACGGAATACATAATACATTTTGTTTGAGCATGCGCAGTCTTGCTTTAAGGATTTATTTTTGTACGAAAACCATACTAATGAAACGAAAATCGAACGTTGAGTTCACAACCGACAAACATTTTATAGTCTGCACATCCAGCTTTTGTCAGATGAAAAAGCGAAAAATCGGCTGTCGAAAAAACCCCGTACTAACGATCTGAAAATCGTCAGAAAGCTCATTATACAAATTTTTCCATCCAATTTTTGCATCATGTGTACGGGCCTTTAGACAGAGCTAAAATCAGATGCAGAAACAGTTTTAAAATTGGGTCCTGCCTGGTGGAAGAGAAGCATGGTCACAAGTTTGAGTGTTTTGCAGATCTTCGACAGAGCGAATGTTTGCCTGAGCTTTTGCCGCAGTTCAGTAGTGCCTGGTTTCCGCCATTGCTATTAGTGAAAGTATTCCTCCTACTCACAGAACTGGGTGCAGAAATTAGGTAAGCATGTCTAAGAAGACACTGCAACTCAGGCATTGACCATCCATAGTGAAGCCCTTGGGGCTAAAGGGGGGAGAAAATGCCCCAGTACTTTAGGACTTCTAGGTGAAAGAGGTGGTAAAATTGCAACCTTTGGTATAATGCAGCACCTAGTCATCCACTTGAGACCAAGCTCTGAACTATGGATTTATTTACCACCAAGTTTGAATAGTTTAAACAATCCATAAGTGAAACATTTTCAAACACAGTTCCTACTTTCCTGATAGATTTTACACAGAAACTATAACAAGCTTCACCCATCACAGTGGGTATGCCCCCGTAGGCCTCTTCGGTGTCAGGGTTCCAAAGGGGTGGACCACGACCCTGGACTTTATACTGTAGCTCCCTGCATCTAACTACATGCGTTACAGGTGGTGAGGTGAGCACCCAAGCAGGACCCATTGTGCAGAGCAACATTACAGAGTGTCCCTGTCGTGTGGGGTCCAGGAACAGCTCCCAAGGATCAACTGATCTTACATGGATTCAGAGGTCATGCTTTTATTGTTGTATTAGAAGACAGTGAGTGAAAAATCTAAAGTAAAATAATAAACCAGTGAAGCAAAGAGTGATTTCTCCATAAGGGAAAGGAGGTCCATCACCTAAATCAGACAAGCGAAAAAACTGAGGTCTCACGGAGCTGGGTAGGGTTATAGGGGTGTGTTCAACAATGCTTTGCCACTGTCCTGTCCAATTGCCTTAAGTTAGCAGCCTATAACCCATGGTCTGTGAATATTCAGGCTGTGTCCTGTACTGTACCATTAAGAGTATTTGTATGAATTCTACTTTTAAGGAATTTGCCACACAGGTAATCTCCTTGCCGTGTATTTGTACATCAAATCATTTCCCATAAACTCCTACTTCATATAACATTTGCTGGAGTGTATGTGAATAGCTGTTTAGCCACAGGGACCTTACCTTTGTAATTTACAATATGAATTAATGAGTAATTGGGACACTGCAGAGTCACACATGGCTCTGTGACCTAAGTGGCACATCACAGTAACTTAAAGAGATGGTCACCCACCAGAAATGTATACTCACCAAATAATGTTCCCTCCTGCAGGAGTCCATACTGAGTAAGCTTGAGTGTTGGATCTTACATGGGAGGATGACTTTACTGCCAACACCCCGTGGCCACTTGGGCTCATGTACATGCTCCTCCATACCCAGAAGCCCTGCTCTTCATAAGCAAAGACTTGATAGGCTGCAAGGAGGCACTTAGTCGCTGTCTCTTTAACTGATTGAGAGACGGTAGGGACACTTCTCATCTTATACTTGTGGGAAATTGCTTGTGCAGCAAAACATTCAATATAAAACAAGAACAATGCATCAAACTATTTTTACAGCAACATTTCTTGGCTGTGCTTTAGGCATTATTTTGTATTGAAAAATTAGAATAGAACGAGTGCATTAACACATGGTAGACTTATGAAAAAGGCAAAACACAATACAATACGGAACCACAATAAATTTTAAACGCAAACCATAGCAAACCAAAAAAGGGGAAGTTACTACATATATTTGAAACATGGCATTGTACAAACATTCAAAAACATGAAATTAGGAATTTAAAACTGACATTTCAAAAATGCCAAATAAAGTTAAATATCTAGAACACCAAAAATAAAAGTGATAAATTAATGTACCTGTGATTTGAATGAGAAAACAGGTAGGGGCTAATGCCTATCACACAAAAGGCCCTTCATAGTGTTTGTTTTCCCATTTTTTAACACTGATATTTTATTTAAGACAGACTGACTGACTGTCAGGTAATTTCATGCAATGTGTCAGGTTTTACAAATACAAGGAAAGTAAAGAAACTTTTGAAAGCTCAAATCCTGTCCTGAAAAATGTAGTGTTAATAAAAAAAAGCAAACATACACACATATATATGTAGTGCTTATAAAAAGGATTTGTCCATTTGGAAGTTTTCATATTTTATTGCAGAACTTGAAATCAAAATTGTAATGTTTTTTCTTTTTCTTTTAAATAATCAAGAGAAATAGACTTTTGTGTGTCAAAGTAAAACCAGATTGCTGCAGATGGACTAGAATTTTTTAAAAAGGCGTTGATTACGCAAGTATATACCCCCTTCAAATGTCTGTATGTACTAGATATACCTTACACTTACAGCCATGAATGTTTGTGGATAGGGCTTCATCAGCTCTACAAATCTAGGACACTGCAATGTTTCCCTATTCCCTTTTACAAAACTGCTCCAGCTCTGATAGGTTGTGTGGGGATGGTGAGCCTAAAGTGGGGTACACACTAAGAAAATTGGAAGAAAATTTCAATACCAGGAACAATCCGTTGATTATCTAATCATTAGTATAGTGCTTTCAACAGCCGATTCCGACTGTTAGGACAAAAAATAAAATAAAAATGAAGGTGCAAGTAAGAAAATTGTTATCGTACGTGAACATAATGTTTGATTTTCACTCAATGTGTACAGTAATCGTAAGAATATTATTGAATAGAGAAAAATGCACATGATCAGAAGCAAAGAACAATCCAGAAGAAGCAACAAACAGAAATCACACACAAGAATGAATGTTTGCCTTTGTTGTTCGAGAATTTTCATACAAGTTAATACCATTGTTGGTTACCATCATGGTACAGGCCATTGTGGAAAAACGGACGACTGTTGTCCGATTTTCTCATAAGTACGCCACTTTATACACAGCCAGCCACAGATTCTTGATAGATAGAGATATGAACTCAGACTTTACCATTCTGAGCCATAAGTAGATAGATCTTTATGATTAAGGTCATTGCCTTGTTGGAATCTTCTTCCTAGGCTCAGGTTTCTTGCAGACTGTACAAGGTTTACTTTCAGGGCTTTCCTGTATTCAGTTTAACTTTACAAGCCTTACATGGCCTGATGCAGAGAAGCATCCTCATGGGTTAATATTGCCACCACCATGCTTAAAGAGTTTGGATGGTGTGTTTATGACTATGCGTGGTGTTTGGTTTATGCCAAACAGTGTTTACTCCTATTGTCTAAAAGCTAAATTTTCATCTAATCAGACCATAGAAACTTCTTCCAACTACCTTTAGTGCTTTCCATGTGCCTTCTGGCAAGCTGTAGGAGAAATGTCATGAGAATTTTAGTTAACAGTGACTTTTTCCCACTTTCCATATACAGTCATGGCCACAAATATTGGCACCCCTGCATTTCTGTCAGATAATGCACCACTTCGCTCAGAAAATTGTTGCAATTACAAATGTTTAGGCATGCCCATGTTTATTTCTTTGGTTTGTATTGGTATGACACAAAAAAGTGAAGAAACAAAAAGCCAAATCTGACACATTCCACGCAAAAACTGCAAAAATGGACTGGACACAAATATTGGCACCCTCAATTTAATATTTGGTCGCACACCCCTTGTAAAAAAATAACTGGAATCAATTGCTTCCTGTAACCATCAAAGAGTCCCTTACACCTCTCCACTAGAATTTTGGGCTACTCTTTCACCAACTGCTCCAGGTCTCTCAGTTTGGAAGGGTTCCTTTTCCCCAACTGCTGTATTAAGATCTCTCCACATGTGCCCTATGGGATTTTGGTCTGGACTGATGGCTGGCCAGTTCAGTACTTTCCAGCGCTTTGTCTTAAACCATTTCTGGATACTTATCGACATGTGCTTTGGGTCATTGTCCTGCTGGAAGACCCATGACCTCTGATGGAGACTCAACTTTGCTGACAGTGGGTCTTCAAATTTCATAATGCCATGCACACGGTTAAGTCATTCCAGTGCCTGAAGCAGAAAAGCAACCCCAAAACATCAGTAAACCTCCACTACGTTTGACTGTAAAGACTGCATTCTTTTCTTCAAAGGCCTCATTTCTTTTTCTGAAAACAGTAAAATTGATGGTCTTTACCAAAAAGCTGTAATTTTGTTTCGTCTATCCACAGCACATTCTCCCAAAAGGATTTTGGCTTCCTCAGGTACGTTTTGGTAAACTCCAATCTGGCTTTTTATGTTTCTGTGATAGCAGTGGTGTCCTCCTGGGTCTCCTACCATAGAGTCCCTTTTCATTCAGATGGCGATGTGTAGTGCGCGTTGACACAGTTGTACCCTGTACCTGTAGGTCAGCTTGCATTTTGTCTGGGAGCTGATCGAGGTTCTTTATCCACCATTCAAACAATCCTTTGTTGCAATCTTTGATGAAAAAAAATATTTCGTCCACGTCCAGAGAGATTAGCTACAGTGCCATGGGCTGTAAAATTCTTGACAATGTTGTGCACAGTTGACACAGAAATATTAAGATCTTTGGAGATGAACATGTAACCTTGAGACTGTCCATGCTTTTCCAAAATTTTTGTTCCCAAATCCTTAGACAATTCTTTGCAGCCCTTTCTCATCTCCATACTCCGTGTGGCACACAGAGAAACACACACACACACACACCAGAAAGGTTGAGTAAATTTTTCATAATTTTAACTGGTTGCTGGTGTGATTTCTATATTGTCAGTGCCTGTTAATTGATACAGGCAAGTTTAATTATGAATTACGGGAGCATCACAAACTTGAAATGCAATAATTTCATACAATTTTAAGAAGGTGCCAATAATTTTGTCCATTCCATTTTTAGAGTTTTGCGCGTCAGATTTGGCTTTTTGTTTCTCCACTTTTTCGTGTCATGCCAATGCAAACAAAAGAAATAAACATGAGCCTGGCTAAACATTTGTAATTGCAACTATTTTCTGAGTGAAGTGGTGCAATATCTGACAGAAATGTAGGGGTGCCAATATTTTTGGCCACGACTATCCACTTGCCGACCGCCGATATACGTCGGCACAATGGCAGCGGTGGGCAAATGGTCGTACAGGTACGTCCCTTTTAATTTGCGCCCGCCACGCTCTCCGTGACCGTGCCCACAAGCCCTGCGAACTCGATGCCTAGTGACAGGACAGAGATCTGCTCCCTGTCATTGGGAGCAGTGATCTCTGTAACATCACTGGTAGCCCATCCCCCCACAGTTAGAATCACTCCCTAGGACAGACTTAACCCCTTGATCGCCCCCTAGTGTTTAATCCCTTCTCTGCCAGTGTCATTTACACAGTAATCAGTGCATTTTTATAGCACTGATTGCTGTATAAAGGACAACGGACGCAAAATAGTGTCTGACGTGTCCACTGCAATATCGCAGTTACGATAAAAATCGCAGATCGTCGCCATTACTAATAAGAAAAACTACTAATAAAAATGCCATAAATCTATCCCCTATTTTGTAGACGATATAACTTTTGCACAAACCAATCAATATTACACTTATTGTGATTTTTTTTACCAATAATATGTAGAAGAATACATATCGGCCTAAACTGAGGAAAAAAATGTTTTTTTACATTTTTTTGGGGGATATTTATTATAGCAAAAAGTCAAAAATATTGCTTTTTTTTCAATATTATCGCTCTTTTTTTGTTTATAGCGCAAAAATAAAAACCGCAGGAGGTGATCAAATACCACAAAAAGAAAGCTGTATTTGCGGGGGAAAAAAAAAAAAGACATAAATTGTGTTTGGGTACAACATTGCATGACCGCGCAATTGTCAGTTAAAGCGACGCAGTGCCGAATCGCAAAAAGTGCTCTGGTCAGGAAGGGGGTAAATTCTTCCGGGGCTGAAGCTGCTATAGATGCAACCAGTAAAGCACCCGGGCAACAGTTGTATGCATATTATCTAAAATCTCAGCTGTCAGCTTTTATCTTAAGAGGATTGAAAAAAAAAAATGTATTCCTCCATCTACACAGAGAAGGGATGAAAGGAATCCCCCAATATCAAGCACTGGACAGTGCATTCTGACAGCAGCACCAGCTGCTATCAGAATTCATTGATCAGTGGCTGCAGTTGCTGATTGAGGAAATGTTTCCAATATGTTCCTTCTATAGAGAATGTTCAAAAGATTAACTTCTATTGGGAGGGAGTTGCCACACACTGTTTAAAATCTGTCCGGTTCAGCAGGGACAGCTTAACTCCTTTAGAGTTGTAATACTCTCACCAACTACTCTCTTGCGCAAGCTCTCACTTTTGGTGGTCAGCCTGTAGCCGATTACAACTGCGACATACTCGTTCCATTTCCTAATATTTGTTATAACGGTACTCCAAGGGATTTTCAGTGACCTTCCATTATCTATTCCCTGACATGGTTTCACAGTTGCTTAGAGCCTTCTGTTGTCTTCATAAATGTAGATTATACCATGATACTGACACATACATGTGCATTTATACTAGTCACTACATACAGGTAACATTGTTGTATTTAATTTAAATCCCTTTGCAGAGAACTATTTTTACTATGACAGGAGTCTATTTTTAAACAGTGTCAGAAAAAAGCAAAAATGTATCCACCATGATACACTGTTTTATACGTATGTATTATAAAAGGTTTGTGTGTGTGTATTCAATATTGCAAAATATGCTGTGTGTTTATATAGGGGATTTAACTCCAAATATATGGTATCTTTTTTTTTTCTTGGTGCAGCATCGCTGTTCTCATTATATAAGGAATTATTTAATTATTTTACAATATATTTTACAAAGGTTTATGTACTTGTGAAAATGTATGGGTATATAATATTTACACATACATATAAAATACTACAGTACCTAACTCTGTGAATGCTACATATACAAATATATTAAATATGATCATCTTTTATCTTTAAAAAATCCTTCATCTGTGTTGCTTTCCTTTATTGTCACTGTCAGAAAGTTTGAAGTCACATCTGTCACTATTACTTTCTCCAAGTTGTCTGCTGAGGGTCTCCAAGTCTCATCTTCTGGTTCCCCGAGTATTCTGGCCACAGGAATACGAGCAATAAGAGAGGGTTTCCCGCCATGTGTTACCAAAGCATCTTTGTAGAAATCAGATACCTGTTTATGGTATCCAGAGTTGTGCCTGTTTTTTGGGACGATTGTCTCTTGGGACTTGGAACTTTTAGTACCACTTCTAAAATTTGTCTTATGTGTATGTCCATCATAACTTGACTTTTGATTGTGTCTTGTGTGTGTATCTCCAATTTCCTTAGGTGAGACACAAAGATCGGTCTGGCTTGTTGACCCCAGTTCTGAGTTCTGCCGTCTTGCAAGCTGTATGACGCTGTATGTCGATTTATATTTTAGCGCTCCTGCTTCATGTACCCTGGTAGAACCAGGCACATGTTCAACCTGACTACTATGGTTAGTAGGAGACATTCTTATGGTTTGAGCATCTTCCTTATGTAGTCCCTTTCCACGGTGATGTTTCTTTTTCTTAAAGTGTAAGGTAAACCGCTCCCCTTCATTATCTGGCCTGCTTAATATCTCTTTAAAGACATCATCATTTGCCCCGCTGCTCTCTTGTGGAGAGTTTGGGGCACTCCTTAACCCTTCCCTTGACCTAGATGATGGTACTTGCTGATCAGGACGACCAGGGTAAGGAATTCTTACACCACGAGTAGAGTCCTTTCGGAATTCATAGGTCTTTGCATTTGCTTTAGCTTGAGCCTGTAAAGGAAGAAATTGTATTACTTGGTGCAAGTATCTAGTAATCACAAGCCATTTAACACTAAAAATAGTTTCATTGATCCAGTACAAACATTATGTGTTTTCCAACAGTATATACCTATACAGTGTATTCTGCAATACAATAGGGGTCCGCATCTTCAGTGGTCTCACGATTCGATTACGATTATCATGGGAACGATTCGATTTGATTCGATTCCGCGATGCATCGCGATTACTGCCGATTGCTTGAATTTGTTAATGAAAACTGTCAGGAGAACTTAATGGATGGAAGGATTGAGGAGTCTGAGGATAGGGAAGGAGAAATCCATGAATAGGGAAGGAAGGAAGGAGGAATCCATGAATAGGAAAGGAAGGAAGGAGGAATCCATGAATAGGAAAGGAAGGAAGGAGGAATCCATGAATAGGAAAGGAAGGAAGGAGGAATCCATGAATAGGAAAGGAAGGAAGGAGGAGTCTGGAGATAGGAACTAAAACGATGGAAGAGTCCGGGGATAGAAGAACTGAAGGATAGAGGGTCAAGGGATAAGAATTGAAAAATGGTGAAATCCATGGATAGAGAATGAAAGAGTCTGGGGATAGGGAAGGAAGAACCCATGAATAAGAAAGAAAGGATTGAAGAATTCGATGAATAGAAATGGAAGGCTGGAAGAGTCCAGGAATATTATTCAATAGAGGAGTCTGTGGGGGAGGGGGTGATAGGAACTGAAGGATGGAGGGGTCCAGAGATGAGAATGGATGGGACCTCAGATTATTTAGGGTTGCATGGGGTGGGGTTGGAGACTGAATGTAGGTGGGTGGGTGAGGGTGGTGGGCATTGGTTTGAATAGGGAGGTGGAAGAGGAATGGGCCAGGAGCCATGTCCGCCTGATGTGGAGCTTCGGTGGTCTGGGGTTAGTAATAGTGACCGGGAGCATTTTGAGACATATAGGGGGGTTGGGCGAGAGACGGTGGGAATTGAGGGAGGAGGAATGGGTTTTGGAGGACATCAGGCAGTTTGACAACCAGCTGGGGAGCATTCTGTCATATCTGCATTAAAAACCAAAATAAAGTGGGCGCGGTATGATTAGTGAACAGCTAGCACATGGTGAATATACAACCAACTACCCAGGGCCCTCTCCTCCTCCCCCAACCACCTTGGGGGCCCTCTCCTTCTCCCGCAGCCACCCAGGGGCCCTCTCCTTCACTCCCGCAGCCACCCAGGGGCCCTCTTCTTCTCTCCCCCAGCCCCCCAGGGGCCCTCTCCTTCTCTCCCCCAGGGGCCCTCTCCTCCTCTTCCCCCAGCCACCCAGGGGCCCTCTCCTCCTCTTCCCCCAGCCACCCAGGGGCCCTCTCCTCCTCTTCCCCCAGCCACCCAGGGGTCCTCTCCTCCTCCTCTCCCCCCAGCCACCCAGAGGTCCTCTCCTCCTCCTCTCCCCCCAGCCACCCAGGGGTCCTCTCCTCCTCCTCTCCCCCCAGCCACCCAGGGGCCCTCTCCTCCTCCTCTCCCCCCAGCCACCCAGGGGTCCTCTCCTCCTCCTCTTCCCCCAGCCACCCAGGGGTCCTCTCCTCCTCCTCTCCCCCCAGCCACCCAGGGGCCCTCTCCTCCTCTCCCCCCAGCCACCCAGGGGCCCTCTCCTCCTCTCCCCCCAGCCACCCAGGGGCCCTCTCCTCCTCTCCCCCCAGCCACCCAGGGGCCCTCTCCTCCTCTCCCCCCAGCCACCCAGGGGCCCTCTCCTCTTCTCCCCCCAGCCACCCAGGGGCCCTCTCCTTCTCCCCCAGCCACCCAGGGGCCCTCTCCTTCTCCCCCAGCCACCCAGGGGCCCTCTCCCCTTCCCCCTGCCACTCAGTGGTCCTCTCTTCCTCCACCAACCATCCTGGGGCCCCTCACTCCCTTTCCTCAGTAGACACCACAAATATGTGACCAGGCTGCAGAGTGACCAATCAGGGGTGTAGTTCCCTGCATGTTCCCGGGCCAGGGCGGAGATCTTCCCCTGGGAGAAAGTGTACTTACAGTGTGCACTCATCAGCCCCATGTCCCTGGATCAGAGCCAGAAGGATCCTGATCACTGGCATCAGTGCAGCGGCCCTCACAGCCAAGGACTCTGAATAGCCAATCACGGCAGAGTGAGCTGACAGACCGGGCAGCCACTTCCTACTGATGCGGGGACATGCCCACCACCTGACTCCTCTACATCCTCAGTGTCCTCCCTGCGGCCCCCTCATATGCCTCTGCCGCTCTACCTGGCTCTCCTCTGGCCATCCTCCACCATTATACCTCTGGTTGAGAAAGCCGTGGCCGCGCCCTGAACACTTCCGGCCCTTATTGGCTCTGCTCTCCTCCCCGGAGCTCCATGCTCCACAAGCCTGGCCGCCACTCATCAGTTGCAGCGCCAGCATGGACATGCCAAGCCGCCCTCCATGTTCCTGCCAACATGTGCGCACAGCGTGGCTCCTCGCACCCATTATGATAAATGTGACAAGGGGGAGGAGACGTGATGACGTCAGCGCACATCGTTATTCAGCTGCTCTCTGTATCGATGCAGAATCGAGCAAGGCCGAATCGCGATGCATTGATGCGCTGATTATATTCAGCACCCCTACAATACAACCATGGCACATGCCAGAACAATAATGTGGCCAAGATTACTCTTTAATGCTTACAGAATACACTTAGGTCTTGTTCACACGGGCCGCATCAATGCGTACACCCGCACAAGGTCCGTGTTCTATGCATCCACATGTGGGCAGTCCCATTCATGCCAATTGGAATACAGCTGGTGCATGGACACCGCCACTAATCACAATTTGACATCTGTGCAGGTGCATTTCTCTGAATACGCTGTCTGCATTCGGAGACACAAACCCACACCAGCACAGATGTGAACTTGGTGAAGTGAACCAATAGGGGGCGACGATCAAGATCAAAGGGTCAAGAGAGGTAAATTGTAACAAGATGCCGGTAGATGGGATTAGGTATTTTCCTCCTTTTCGATTATAAAAACTGTAGGTGGGTCCTCAATGTTGCAGCGAAGAGAGCAACATTAATGCCATGGCACCGTTCACTGCAGCATTCTCCTATGAGCACCGAGGAGGTTGGCCTTTGATGCCCTAGACTCAGTGGAAGTGAGCTGAATGATGGTGGGTGTGATTCAAACTGGAAGAAGGCCAGCACTGAATCTTGCAGTGGCGAGTCTATGGGGGTTTGTGGCTCTTTCTATTTTAACAAAGCCTGGAACTGGGCTTTAAAATCACTAGGCAAATCAGATTAGCTCCTTTTCAGCTACCCGGTTTTTCAAATATTTCCCATGTGCAAGATTCAACTTGTCTGAACATCGGAAACCTATATAAAGCTGCATTTAACTGAATTTATTAATGAAAAGTTCATACGTCAAATATTATTAATGTACCGTGACAAGAAACTGATAATTATCTGGGAAAAATATTACCTTTGAAATTTCACACAGTTATTACTATACATCTTTTGTACTTGAAATATGAAAATGGACCACTTCACGCCAAATCACGTACCTGTACGTCACTTGGTTGAAGGGGTTATACCGGGGTGATGCCTGCAGGCTTCCCCCGCTACCGTTTGTTAGAGCTAGCGGTCGGCTCTCTCATAATAACAACCGATGCGGGCCCCCCCCCCCCCCCGCCGCCGCTCTGCCCAGTTCTCTGTACCAGTCACTGCCTATTACTGTCACATGGAATGTTTACATTCCTTGTGACAGCAACAAAAGTGATCAGATTTTTATTTAAAAAGGGACAGGGTTAAATAAATAAGAAGAAAAATATATAATTTTTTCGAAGCACCCCCTTTTCGAAAGCTCGCGCACCAAAGAAAACGCATACGTTAGTCGCACCCGCAAATGTAAGCGGTGTTCAAATCACATGTGAGGTATCGCCGCGATCGTTAGAGCAAGAATTCTAGCAAAAGACCTGGTTCACACCTATGCATTTTTTAGTGCGTTTTCAGCTTTGCAGACACACATTTAGGGCCGAAACAACTAATCGATTAATCGACAACTAATCGATTATGAAATTAATCGATTACTATTTTCATAATCGATTAATCGGCCAGTAACATAATGGGGTTAAAAACAACTAAAATTAGCCCTGTATAGTACAAAAAGAGCAAATCGATACTGTAAATATTACTTTCACCGTCCCACAGTAAAAAAAATAACCCCTTACGATACCGATTATTTGCTCTTTTTGTTCTCATTTTATTTTTTTTAACCCCATTAGGTTACTAAACATCTCAAGCCTGGGTCACACCTCTGTGTTTATTGGTGCTTTTTGCAAAAACACACTACAGTTCATTTACATGGTTTCCTATGGGACACGTTCACATACATGATTTTTTCAGCTGCTGCGTATTTGGAAAGGGCAAGGACTTTTTTTAATGCAAAACGGTGCCATTTCGTTTTTTTGGTTCAATATACTTCAATGGAGGAGCTGCAGAAATACATGTAATGCGTTTTTTGAGGCAATTTGTGTTTTTTTAATCTGCCCCAACAACAAATTGGCCCAAAAAAATGTAAAAATGCAAATCGTAGCAAAATTTGCTTTTTTTTTAAGGTTATTAACCGATTAATCGAAACAATAATCGGCCAACTAATCGATTATAAAAATAATTGTTAGCTGCAGCGCTACACACATTACAGTCCATTTAACATGGTTTTCTATGGATGTAGTTTACATCTGCATTTTATGGAAAAGGGCCAGAGTTTTCAAACTTCAAAAGGTTTAAAAATGTGTATTGAAAAAAAAATTAAAATGCACCTGCAATATGCACAAGTGTGAATCATGCCGAACTTTAAACAGGTAACCGGTTAAAAAAAGTTCTTTCTCTCGTTCTCTCTCTCTCTCTCGCTCTCTCACTCTCGCCTTTACTCTGCTGCCCTTGACACAAACAAATGCTTTATTATACAGTAAAAATCAATTAAAGCGGACCTTCAGTCATTTTTTTAGTCTTTCCATCTATTAAATCTTCTGCTCTTGTTGTTTTAACTTAGGCTAGTAAAACATTTTTTTTCTGCCAGTAAATACCTTTAACAGCCCACTTCCTGTTTCTTGTATGGTAAAAGGACTAGGCTAATGACATCATGCACAGCTCTCTCTTACTCTTGTGAGAGTTTGCCAGGAAGGGAGGGGGATGAGTCATAAGAGGAAAGCAGGAAGTGTGCCTCTGTGTAAATTCAGGAAGTGGACAGGCAGCAGCTTCATCTGCCCACAGGTAAAATGGCTGCAACCAGACTCAGTGTAGGGAGATTTCTGCAGCATATTTGGCAAGTACAGAATCAGTATATATAAAAATAGTATGCAAAGTGGTTGGAGCAAAATATGTTTTTATTACAAATTATGTCAGCAGACTCTAGTTCCTCTTAAAAATGTGAAGTTGATTGATTTAGCTCACCTTTAGAAGGAATGTTTTCGGTTTTGGGCCCCTTTTTTTTGGTCCATACATTTCCCTCTCTCTCTCCCTAGAATAAAAGATAAATATTGTAAAAGTTAAAAGTGATTGTAAAGTCTCGTTTAAAAAACAAAACAAAAAACAAACGTGCCATACTTAACTCCTCTGTGCAGTTGGTTTTGCACAGAGCAGCCTCTTCTTGGGTCCCTCTTTGCTGCTCCTGGCCCCTCCCTCCTGTCAAGTGTCATTATCACTGCAGCCCCCATCAGATGTGCCCGTCACCTGCCAGCATGTGCCCCAGAAAGAACACCTGCCAGTGCCCATTAAAGTGGCAGTGCCCACAACAGTGCCAATCAGTGCCACATCAGTAATGCCTGTCAGTGCCCTTCAGATACCACTCATTAATGCCTGTCAGTAGCTCCTCATCAGTGCTGCCTATCCAGTGCCGCCTATCAGTGATTTTTTGTTTTTAGCGCAACAAATAAAAAACCGCAGAGGTGATCAAATACCATCAAAAGAAAGCTCTATTTGTGGGAAGAAAATTATAAAAATTTAGCTTGGGTACAGTGTTGGATGACCGCGCATTGTCATTCAAAGTGTAACAGCGCTGAAAGCTGAAAATTGGCCTGGGCAGGAAGGGGGGAAAGTGGCCTGTATTGAAGTGGTTAAGGCATAGAATGCCTTAATATAAAAAAATAAAAAAAAAATACTTTACAACTCCTTTAAGGGTTCTCTGAACTACATGGGCATTAATGGATTGCAATCATCATAGAGATTTAAAAAAACAAATTAGCAAGTTACTGTGATACACTGCACATTATAAAAGGTATCCTGTGACCTGAGTAAAGCATAATACACATGAGCTGAATGTCAGGAGGCATCAGCTAGTTTAATAGGAAACCGTCCGACATTCGGGCTGTGTGTACGGCAGCCAGTCCGGGTCATGACTGAAAAAGGTCTGTTGACCGACTCCCGATCAGCGCTCCCAGCCAATGGCTGAGAGCACTGACCGGAATTGTTCAATCCCCTGACAGAACACAATAGTAGCTCCGACCTGAGCTGTCAGGCTTATTTTTTTTCATTCAATCCAGCAAGTAGCGTGTACAAGGCTTAACTTCCACATGCTGCAGAGCCTGCAAATAATCACTTTTTTTGTATCAATGTAACCTAATCAATCACAATTTTATTTTTTAGAGCTACAGACCTGTCCTCAAATGCAGACACCAATCTCGCATCCAAAATGTTCTCCTCTGGTTCCCAAGTGCTGTACCTAAAAAGAAACAGAATTGTAATTGTGTAGCAATAGGTTGACACCTTTAAAGTTTGTAAATTGGAGTAAGCAACGTTGCACACTAATGCAGAGTACACACGGTCAGAAAATCTGACAAAAAATACCGCTTTCAAAGTGGTTATACGATAATCAGAACACAGCTTTCGAGAGCTGATCCCAATTTATGCAAAATTATGCAAAAGGGACAAAAACATATTTTTTTTCCTCTCACACGATACCAGAACGCTCGATTTTTAATTAAACAGTACAGTATTCGTCCGGAAAAAAACAAAAAACAACACATTTGAAGACCAAGACACTGCATGGTCAGAAACGAAAGAATGCATTCTCCCTGTCTGTCCACCTGCAAGGTGATTTATGTAACAAGTCTCTGGGTGGAGACCAAACCTGATTTAACCAGATTTAAAGTGGGATTCCACCCGCGATTTTTTTTTTTAAGTCAGCAGCTACAAACACTGTAGCTGCCGACTTTTATTAAGGACACTTACCTGTCCTACTCGCCCGCGATGTCGCACCCTCCTAGGCCGATCCCTCGATCCTGCAACTCCCGGCGCCACCATCCTCACTAAGGGAAACAGGCAGTGAAGCCGCGCGGCTTCACTGCCCATTTCCTACTGCGCATGCGCGAGTCTCGTAGAGTTTTCTGAATGGGATACACACAGATCCCAGAAGGCAGCGCGCTCCATTCTCCAGAAGACACCGCGAGTAGGATGGAGGAAGAAAACCTGCTGGAGGATAAGGAAGAGGCATATTAGGAACTTCCGCATAGCAACCGCTATTTCTGGTGAGTAAAATTTTTCTTTTTCTATTTTTTTTGCAGTATTTGTGTATTTTTTTTCTTGAGGGTGGAACTCCGCTTTAAGCCAGCCATGCCTGCGGTCTTGTGCTTGTGATATTGTGTTCAACACATGCTTTAAGCTTTCCGGTTTGTCTTTCCTGCTCTGCCGTTTGGATTTCCCCATTAAAGACTTTGAATTAAACCTGGACTTCTCTCTGCCTTTATGACTGTTAATTGACCCCGACTATTCTAAACCTTGGCTGCTGTGTACCTGGACTGTCACTGAACCACTCTGTCTGCCAACAGCAAGTACCCGTTTGCCGTACTCAGTTCGTCCCTGCCCCAGCGTGGTAGCCAGGCACTATAGCATTGTGTATAGGACATGGAGGCAACTGAGTACTGGTAGGCATGCTTGCATTATAGCAGTGCCATTTCCTATAGGTGATAAACACAAAAGCTAGCTATAGTGTCTGACCACCTGTGTTAAGGGTAAGCATGGCAGAAATCTTTCACCCATTGATTTACCTTAACAAAAAAGACAAACAATAGTTCTGTATGATCAAGCATGGACTTGATGTGCTGCAAAAAAGGATGGATAAAAGATTTCCCAGCCGGTGTGCAGAAATGTGGGAGCAGACATCCGTTCACCAATTTCAGAATGTGGACATGTTCGAGATGAGACGCCGCTTAAACCAGAGTGGCGCTTTAAAAGTGGATGTAACCGTGTATGGCCTTAGCCAGTGCTGCTCCGGCCATGCTTCCGACATGTTTTACCCCGCCCACCAGGGCTGACCAAGCTCCGCTTTGCGGGGTGAACCATGTCAGTTGGCTTGGCCAAAGCAGTGCTAGTCAAGGCCATATACACAGTTACATCTACTTCTAGAGCACTGGGTTGGTTTGAGAGGCATCTCACCCTGAAATTGTTCTGAACAACTTCTTACATAAAAAAGAATGACTTAAAAGTGCTCTGCGCAATAGTTTTTCACAGAGCAGCCCCAATCCTCCTCTTCTGGGGTCCCACCATCAGTGCTCCTGGCTCTTTCCCCCACCAAGTGCTGCTGTAGCAAGCCACTTGGTATGGGGCACTTGTGAGTGCTCACTCCTGAGCAGGCTCGGTGTGTTCTCACACACACACAGCTCAGCCCCGCACCCTCATTAGCTCTGATTGACAGCAGCAGGAGCCAATGGCGCCTGTTGTTGTCTTTGAGCCATTGAGGAAGAGAGCAGAGAAAGACTCCGCTCTTGTGCACAACACTGGATCAATATGGGGCTCAGGTAAGTATAAGGGTGGGCTGGGGGGAGCTGCATATAGTTTACATGGAATCACTACTGGCTTCTTCTCTCCTATTCCAATAACATAGGTCTCTCTTTGAAAGAATAACAGCATAAATCTGAGTTTTATGGTGTGCAAAGTGGTACTGTAATAACCCAGCATTCTTTTAGGGACTTTAACCACTTCAGCCCTGGAAGGATTTCCCCCCTTCCTGACCAGAGCACTTTTTGCGATACAGCACTGCCTCGCTTTAACTGACAATTGTGTGGTCGTGCGACGTTGCACCCAAACAAAATTTATGTCCTTTTTTTCCCCCACAAGTAGAGCTTTCTTTTGGCTGTATTTGATCACCTCTGCAGTTTTTATTTTTTGCACTATAAATAAAAAAACAAAGACCGACAATTTAAAAAAAAAAAAATATGAAAAAAAAAAAGCAATATATAATAAATATCACCAAAAAAATATATATAAAAAACAAAAAAAAAATTCTTAATCAGTTTAGGCCGATATGTATTATTTACTGTTAAAGATTTTTATTGAATTAAAAAAAAAACAATTTAAATTTAGTAACAAAAATACTTAAAATTCTTATTCGTACATTGTTATCGTTATTATCAAGGTATCTATTAGGTGTCAGACATCCAACGTAACTTAGTATTAACAATATAAATTTTAACCATCTAGATATTGTTCAAGTGCTTAATCAGGTAAATATAAATCCCTGTTTACCCCAATGGGGTCATACTGTAAACATTGGATTAGGACTCTATAAAAGAAAGAAACTACATAAACCTGCAAGGGAAGGAAGGGGAGGGGAGAGGGGATGATATGGAAGTTATCCTATACATTCATCTAATGTTAATATTACTATCGTAGTCTCACAGGAGCACATTCAATAGTTCTTAGAATTCTTCAGAAAATTTGAGGCCCTAGGGTGATTAGTCCATTCATTCCAATATTTCATGAATTTAGTTATAGAACCTTTTTTGTGTGCCTACATTAACTCATAGTGCGCCTGAGTGTTGAGACTCTGAATGACATCTGATAAATTAGGTGCTAGGGTAGATTTCCATAATTTGGTTATAGTGAGTCTAGCTGCTGTAAGGATGTTAGCGACTATAATTCTATAATGGGAGGGATAAACGTCTAGGTTTAAATTTAATAATGCCATTTCTGGAGGCCGATATGTATTCTACATTTTTTTATATTTTTTTACCAAAAATATCGCAATAAGCGTATATTTATTTGTTTGCGTAAAAGTTATAGCGTCTACAAAATAGGGGATTTATTTATGGCATTTTTATTTGAAATTTTTTATAGTTTGTAATGGCGGCGATCTGCAATTTTTATTGCAGCGGACACATCAGACACCTTTGACACCATTTTGGGACCAGTGACATTTATACAGCAATCAGTGCTATAAAAATGCACCGATTACTGTGTAAATGACACTGGCAAGGAAGGGGTTAAAAGCTAGGGGCGATCAAGGGGTTAACTGTGTTCTAACTGTAGGGGGGATGGGCTACCTAGTACATAACAGATCACTGCTCCCGATTACTGGGAGAAGTAGATCCCTGTCATGTTGCTAGGCAGAACAGGGAAATGCCTTGTTTACATCTCCCCATTCTGCCTCTCCGTGTAATGATCGCGGGCCACCGGCGGACATAGAGTCCCACTAGCCCGCGATTTAAAGGGGACATACAGGTACGCCCATTTGCGCAGCTGTGCGATTGTGCCGACGTACATCGTCGTGCGCTGGTCGGCAAGCGGTTAATAGGAGTCTTTATAGAACACCAGGCATAGAGTCCACCAAGAAGAACTCATTCTGGTTCCAACGCCACTTAAATCAATTTAATTTCTTTCACTTTAAAGTGGTAGTAAAGTCACCAAAGGGGCGTGACCGGATGTAGAGGGACGAGGTGAGAGGCTGTAGCAGCATGGAATCCATACCCGCTCCCACGCTGCACGCCGTCCAAGCCACCCTGCATGGAGGAGGAGCGGGGATCGTAAGCGGAGATACGGAGAAGCCGAGGTGCCGCAATACAACCACACAGCCTCACAGCTATACAGCCGCAATATAGACAGACAATGTTGCGGCGGGCATACGGGAATTCTCACGAACCCCCCTGGAGCTTAGACCCGGACAGACTGACCTGCTTTTGGCGCCATCCCCTCGAGTGGAGGAGTAGATTGCTGGGGACCATGGCGGTGGGTGAGTTTAAGTCCCAGCGTCTCCCGTCAGGTTCCCTGCTGGCCGTTTGCCTGGCGTCCTTTACCAGCTAGGAGCCAGAGCCGCCGCAGGGACCTATGAACTATTATTAATTATTACTAACACTGAAAGGTCTGCACCCAGCCTCCTGGGGTCAGTGACAGTGAGACCCGGGGGCGGAACCATATAGCGTGGACACTGGGCAGTGGCGGCCTGTTTGCTGGTTGCTTCTCTGGCTCTTTTTTTACTGGCTGGCTGCCGTAGGGACTAGTGACATTGAAATTGAAAGACCCAGTTCCAGTCTCCAGAGGTCTGGGATAGTGAAAACCAGGGGGCGGAGCCATATAACGTGGATAACTGTTGGGAGAAGTGCACCTGAGTGCAATAGACACTTGGGGACTACAGTGGAGGTGAAAGCCCTATAGTCCCAATAATAACCAGTGGATAATGCCGGGTATCCTGTCGGTAATGACAAGGAAAAAAGGAGAGGAAGCTGCCTCTCAGGAAGGAACCTGGGCAGGCGTTGGGGGCCTGCCACAAACACAGCCACAGACACAGCTACAAGTAACGCGTGGAACCAAGGTAAGCCAGGCGGCGGCGGCTGCAGCAGCTAAATTGGAAAAATTTGCACACACGGCAGGCCATACAGCGGGCCAGACGCCCAAGAAAACACCCAAGAAAGCACAGGGGGAGCAACAACACAATACCCAGAGGAGAAGCCAGGGAAAGGCACCAGCAACAGAGGTTCCAGTAATAGCAGCTAGCAATATGGGGACCAAGAAGAAAAACACAGAAAGAAAACACGGAGGTAATCGCAGAAATGGCGAAAGAGGAACCATCTATGAGAGAGATTCTCCAAGCAGTCAACCACTGTAAGTCTTCATTATTTGAAATATTTGGTCAATTAAAAGATATAAAAGAGGACATGACAGTGCTTAAAAAAGATGTGCAGGGGATTGGGGGACGGACATGTGCCTTAGAGGGGAGACTTAGTCAGGTTTTAGATGATGTTGATCCATTGAAAAGCGATATAAAAGTAATGCGAGAACAGCTGAATATGTGCATCCATAAGATGGATGATATGGAGAATAGACTGCGTAGGAAAAATATCAGGGTACTAGGTCTACCGGAAAAAACAGAAGGTAACAGCCCCACAGAATTTATGGAAGACTGGCTTGGAGAAATGTTTGGTAGAGACTGCTTATCAATTTTTTTTGCGATTGAACGGGCCCATAGAGTCCCACTAAGGATCCCTGCCCCTGGCGGCCAGCCAAGGCCTCTTCTCATTAAACTGCTCCACTTCAGGGATAAGATCACAATTCTCCGAAAAGCAAGAGAGATGAGAGAGATACAATACAAAGGTGTGAGAATCTCAATTTACCCAGACTTTTCCCCAAAACTACAGAGGCAAAAGGGCAAAATTTGCAGAGTGCAAACGTAGGCTGCAATATAAAAATCTTAAATATGCAATGTTTTATCCAGCACTGCTACAAATAACGGATATGGGGGAACATACCTTTTTTAACACACCTGCTGAAGTGACATTATGGTTGGATGGGAGGGAGAGGAGGACACAGGGTGGGAGGGAGGAGGGAAACGGATAACGAGAGGAAGTAAAGGATAAGACTTGGTTCCTCTTGCCATCCATCACCCTGTTTGTTCCTTTCCTGTTTCCCCTTTTTTTCATTTTTTCTTGTTTTTTTGGGGGATTGTTTTGGACGGTTAGGACACGGGGGAGTGGGGGGAGGGGGGAAATGCTGTAATACGGTCAATATGAATGTGTTTCTGTTTTATACTTGTTTTTTTTGATGAATAATATGAGTGTGGGGGATAAGAAAGTATATAAATGTGCACGGATGGAACAGATAACATGGGGAAACACAGTGAAGAATAAGATAGCACTAAGCACCTCAAAGGGAAAACACGGTCACTTTAGAAGCCCTCAACATAGGCCCAAAAGAGGGCAGGAAAGGGGGGGAGGGGGAGGGGGAGATGGAGGTATGTGGGAATGGGGTGTGGGAATGGGTGAATCCACCAAAATATGATTTCATAAAGGAAAAAAAAAAAAAAAAGAAGGACCAAAGGGAAAACACGTTTGAGGCACAGAATCATAACATGGGAAGTCCACTGATAAATCTGAATAATGGTAGCTAACAAACAGGATAAAGGGGTATCCCTAGGACAGATTAGAAGCATTAAAGTGGTTGTAAACCCACTTTTTAAAACAAAGACCTACAGGTAAGCCTAGATTAAGGCTTACCTGTAGGTGCATGAAATATCTCCTTAACCTACACGGTTAAGGAGATATTTGTATGTAAATGCGGCGACGCTGACGTCACCCCATTCACAAATTCGGCTAGGTCGCAACATTCGACGACGTAGCCGAATTTGACAGCTCACGCGCACATGCGCGGAGTCACGTCTTCGCCGCTCCGGCCAATCACAGCGCCGGAGCGGCGCTGTGATTGGCTGCAGCGGCGATACCCGGAAGTAACATTCCGGCTATCGCTGCAGCGATGGATGCGGCTACAGGAGGGACACGGACGACTTCGGGGGCCCCGATCGAAGGTAAGTGGTACATAATGAGCTAGTATGCTAGTCATACTAGCTCATTATAGCTTTGTCTTGCAGGTTAGAAAAAAAAAAACACAAAAGGGTTTACAACCACTTTAAGGTATGCTCTTGGAATGTTCGAGGGATAAGAGATCCAGTCAAAAGGACAATTTATTCGATGGCAGAGATGGGTAATATTGGGATACTGTGTCTGCAGGAGACGCATCTAGAAAAGGAAACTATCAGTACACTAAAACACAGAAAATATCAAGTACAATAGCATGCCACCCATACCTCATACTCAAGGGGTGTGAGCGTGCTGATTGACTCCGGAATAGTGTTCTCCTGCAGGCAGAGTAAGGTGGATGAAAAAGGGCGGTTTATATTCCTTTTCTGTCAGATAGAGACAAGAGAATATGTACTGGCTAATGTCTATATTCCACCACCATTCAGCACTGAAATTTTGGAAGAGCTGATGAAGTTTTCCATGGACAAGGAAGGGGTGCCAGTTATAGTAACGGGAGATTTCAACATGACTATGAATAAAAAGGTGGATAGGTTCCAGTCTGGGGTCTCCTCCAGTGGCACGTCTGGCAGCCCCCTCCTCCAATTTTGTGGAGAGACAGGACTGGTGGACGTGTGGAGGGTGCTTTCAGCTACTCCATTTTGTTCTGGTGTATACGGGACTGTCTTTTGATGTTCTATTCCATTCTGTTTTAAGTACTCTTGTAGCTTACCTCCTGTGAATTCACCTCCATTATCGCTCCGAAGTAGGAGAGGCTTCCTCTGAAACGTGTTACTTGTCTTTATTATATAGTCTTGTAATTTGTCAAAAACTTCACTCTTGTGTTGCATTAGGTAGGTTACTGTGTATCTTGAATAGTCGTCTATGAAAGTCACTATGTACCTGTTGCCTCCAGGTGTTGGTGGGTTTAGGGGACCACACACACACGTCACTGTGAACTAAGTCAAGTGGTCTTGAAGCTCTCTTCTGACTGACTTTGGGGAAGTGTTGCTCTTGTAGCTTTGGATTTAATGCAACATTCACACTTAACAGTAACTGGACAAGGGGATACTATCAGATCCCTTGTCAGATTTCTCCT
The DNA here is from genome assembly GCA_029206835.1 of Rana muscosa. Lineage (NCBI taxonomy): Eukaryota > Metazoa > Chordata > Amphibia > Anura > Ranidae > Rana > Rana muscosa. Next base: position 197,767,921 of record CM055128.1, read on the forward strand.
CTGTAATTCCTGTATGCATTCTGGGTGTCTGTGACCTAGACGTCTGTGCCATATATGTACTGTATACAGTCATTGTGCTTGTGTGTACATAGTCTCACCTTTTCCTTCACTGTGTCGAGGTGATATAGATGATCATGCAGCTTGGCACTTGCTATTGTCTGTTTGCCGTTTAGAATAGAACACTTGTCACCTTGGAATTTTATAGTGAGTCCTCTGGCTGTTAGACGCTTCACAGATAAGAGTCCTCCTTCTAGATTAGGAACATAAAGCACATCTTTCACTGGTATGGCTAAATTGTGTCCCGCGTCATCAGGGCATACAAGGGTTCCATGTCCATATCCTTCTGCATGTATTTTGCTTCCTTCTGCAAGATAAATAGTTTCTTTGTTGTTCAGATTAAGTTCTGTGAAGAAACTATCACTCGTCATGAGACTGGTTGCCCCTGAATCGATGCACCAGCCTTGGCATTCATTGTTGCCCGTCGCTTTAAATGTTGCATTCCAGTTACCTTCCCTTGGATCATGGATTGTGGTTTTGACCTTTTGCTTAGCATAAGAGGGACGCCGTCTCATTTGCTCTGCTTTCCATATAGTACAGTTTTTCTTTATGTGTCCCTGTTTGTGGCATCTGAAACACACTCTGGTCTCTTTCCTGTGTAATCTTCCTTCTGTAGCTTTAAGAGCGGTGTTGGTGTCGGTTTCTGTGGAGTCATGCACTAAATTCCTTTCTTCTCGGATACTCATCTATGAGCCTGGTTTTTACAAATGCTAGCGTCAGATCTGTCTCAGGTCTTGTCTCCAGTGCATTGATTAGTGCAGTATATGTATCGGGCAAACTGCATAACAAGTGTAAAAAGTTATACATGCAATGTGCAAATATAGTGGGGGCGCTGGAAACAATAACAATGTGATCTAATACAAATATCTACGTTAAATTAAAACAAATTAATACACCAGCCTGCCTATGTAAACTGTGTGCCAGCTGGATCTAGATCTGACCACTCCCCCCAATGTTCGATTGACAGATGCATAAAAAGGTCAGACATACATAGCCCAGCATGCTTCCAGCGTGTCGTGTAGCTCACGTGACCTACACGACACGCTGGAAGTGTTGGTTTGCGCTCCACCGAGTGAACCAGGAAGGAGGAAGCAGGCTGTGTAAGCCTGCGGTTCAATCGTTATACGCCGGACACGGTGAAGTGCAACCACTCTCTCTTTTTTGCTCATGTGATGATATATTGATGTACGTGTAATGTTTGAGGGGAAGATGTTTGTGATGGGTGACTTAAAATAAAGCAGGATTACGCTATGCTCTTTCTCTTGTTTGTCTTTTGGGAGCCCACTGCACTCTGATATCCCCCTGACTGATGCAGATTTCAGTGTTTGGTTTTTGGATGAATCACCTTTTGTTCAAGGCCTGTGTTCAATATCGCTCTGGTGAGTGTTAACCCCAAAGGGGGGGGGGGTTTTCACGTGGTGGATCTGGAGAGTTTGGTGCAATTTCTTTAGGATCACACATGGACACTATTTTGAAGCACTGAATATAATCTATCATCTGTCTAAAGACTCTATGTGGTGTTGGCCACTATTTCTACTCAACACCAGCTCGGTTTGTAGTATTGACTAACACAGATTAGTGTTTTAGTTTTTTATACAATTTTATATATAATTTTGCCATGTTTTAAAACAGCTGCTCAGATAAATATTTTTTGGCTTGATGAAGTTTTAAGGAATATTCTTTGTTAATCTTCACTACTTATTTGTGGATGACCCCTGAGTCTGTCCCAATTTTAGGTGTAGCAATACTGTGTGATCCATAGGCGCTGAATGGTGTATTATAGGCCGGTTTATACACCCTTGTTTTTTATGGTTTTTATAGTTCTGAGTAATTATATCTAGACAAGTCTCATACCCTGGAATTATATTAAATGTTCTTGTATTTAGGACACTCTTCAATAGTACTACACCATCCACACTAGAATACAGTGGAACCTTGGATTACGAGCATAATCAGTTCCAGGAGAATGCTCGTAATCCAAAGTACTCGCATATCAAAGCGAGTTTCCCCATTGAAGTCAATGGAAATGAAAATAATTCCTACCACATTGACTTCAATGGCATGCAATGCCGCATGCGGCCAGAGGCGGGAGCACCGGAGAGCCTTGGAAACGGGCAGAAAGGCCCAAGGACAGCTCGGTTGACCTTGGCAAACCTCAGAAAGGCTCAAGAATGGAGTATTTTCCGTGTCTTTCCGAGCATTCCCAAACAAGTTGTACAAGTGTGAAAGGGGCCTAAAGACTTCTTTCTGGCAAAATGATCATGCAGCTCTTTTTTTGTTCAAGTATCATCGTATTTTGCTTCTTACAAAACAACCACACCATCTTTTTCCAGAGCAGCCTGTATTTCTCCTGAGGTTACCTGTGGGTTTTTTTTTGTATCCCGAACAGTTCCTGTGGCAGTTATGGCTGAAGTCTTTCTTGATCTATCTGACCTTGGCTGGGTATCAAGAGATCCCCAAATGTCCCACTTCTTAAGTGATTGAACAGTACTGACTGGCATATTCAAGGGTTTGGATATCTTTTTATATCCTTTTCCCATCTTTGTAACGTTATTACCTTGTTAAGTAGGTCTTTTGACTGTTCTTTTCTACCTCCTCATGCCCTAGCCTGCTTAGTGCATCCATGTGAGAGCTAACAAACTCATTGAGTACTTATACACCAACACTAATTGTGATTTAAAAAGCCACACAATGTGGGAAATTAAACTTTAATTGCCATTTTAACCTGCGTGTGCCACATTTTGTGTCTGTACAAAGGCCAAAAACATTAGTATGTAAACTTTTTATCAGGGCCATTTGGGTGATTTCTGTTATGAATAAAAAAGGATCCAAAAAACGATGTGATAATAATGGCTTCATGCAATTGGTATCCTTAAAGTGGTTGTAAAGCTTCACTTTAAAAAAACAAAAGTCAGCTCGTTTTGCACAGAGTGGCCCCGATCCACATCTTCTGGGGTCCCTCGGCCGCTGTCTTGGCTCCTCCCCACATCAGCTAACCCCCTCTGGGAAGCGCTCTCCTAAGGGGGTTAGCTTCCTGTATCCGGCGTCCATAAGCCACCGACTACAGGACTCGGCCCTGCCCCCACGTCATTGGAGTTGATTGACAGCAGCGCAAGCCAATGGCTGCGCTGCCAACAATATATCCAATAAAGAGCTGAACACAGACGAGAAGAACGGGCCGACATCAAGCGCGTTCGACGTGGGACTTTCGAGGGCTCAGGTAAGTAAACGGGGGGACTTGCAATTGCCGGATGTTTTTTCACCTTGATGCATAGGATGCATTAAGGTAAAAAAACATGAACCTTTACAACCTCTTTAACCACTTAAGCCCCGGACCATTTTGTAGCTAAAGGACCAGAGGTGTTTTCAGAATTTGGCACTGTGCTGTTTTAACTGTAAATTGTGCGGACATGCAATGTTGTACCCAAACGAAATTTGCGTCTTTTTCTTCCCACAAATAGAGCTTTCTTTTAATGGTATTTGATTGCCTCTGCAATTTTTATTTTTTTGCGATATAAATGGGAAAAGACTGAAAATTTTGAAAAAAAATAATATTTTCTACTTTTTGTAGTAAGAAAAATCTAATAAACTCAATTTTAGTCATACATTTAGGCCAAAATGTATTCAGCCACATGTCTTTAGTAAAAAAAATGTCAATAAGCGTATATTTATTGGTTTGCGCAAAAGTTATAGCGTCTACAAACTAGGGTACATTTTCTGGAATTTACACAGCTTTTAATTTATGACTGCCTATCTCATTTCTTGAGGTGCTAAAATGACAGGGCAGTACAACCCCCCCCCCCCCAAATGACCCCATTTTGGAAAGTAGACATCCCAAGGAAATTGCTGAGAGGCATGTTGTGCCCATTGAATATTTTTTTTTTGTCTTGAATAATGACAAAAAAAAATTAAAGAAAATTCACAAAAAGTTGTCACTAAATGATATATTGCTCACACATGCCATGGTTATATGTGGAATTGCACACCAAAATACATTTTGCTGCTTCTCCTGAGTACGGGGATACCACATGTGTGGGATTTTTTGAGAGTCTAGCCGGGTACGGGCCCCGGAAAACCAAGCACCGCATTCAGGATTTCTAAGGGCGCAAATTTTTGATTTCACTCCTCACTACCTATCACAGTTTCGAAGGCCATAAAATGCCAAAATAGCACAAAACCCCCCCCAAATGACCCCATTTTGGAAAGTAGACACCCCAAGTTATTTGCTGAGAGGCATGTTGAGTATTTTACAGCTCTCATTTGTTTTTGAAAATAAAGAAAAAAAATAATTTTCTTCTTTTTTTTTTTTTGCAATTTTCAAAACTTTGTGACAAAAAGCGAGATCCGCAACATACTCACCATACCTCTCAGCAAATAGCTTGGGGTGTCTACTTTCCAAAATGGGGTCATTTGGGGGGGGGGTTTGTGCCATCTGGGCATTCCATGGCCTCCGTGATAGGCAGTGAGAAGTGAAATCAAAAATTTACACCCTTAGAAAGCCTGAAGGCGGTGCTTGGTTTTTAGGGTCCCGTACGCGGCTAGGCTCCCAAAAAGTCTCACACATGTGGCATTTTTTTTTCCCACACAGTATTTGCGCAGCGATTTTTTAAACACATTTTTTGAGGAAAAAATACACTTTTTTTAATTTTAATGCACTAAAACACACAATATTGCCCAAATGTTTGATGAAATAAAAAAGATGATCTTAGGCCGAGTACATAGATACCAAGCACAACATGCTTTAAAATTTCACACAAACGCGCATTGGCGACAAACTACATACATTTTTAAAAGCCTTTACAGGTTACCACGTTAGATTTACAGAGGAGGTCTACTGCTAAAATGACTGCCCTCGATCTGACCTTCGTGGTGATACCTCACATGCATGGTGCAATTACTGTTTACATATGACGCCAGACCGACGCTTGCGTTCGCCATTGCGCAAGAGCAGGGCAGGACAGGGGTACTTTTTTTTTTTTTATTATTATTAATTTTGCTTTTTTAATTTTATTTTTAAACTGTTCCTTCCATATTTTTTTTTTTTATCATTTTTATTGTTATCTCAGGGAATGTAAATATCCCCTATGATAGCAATAGGTGAAAAAACTGGGGTCTATTAGACCCTAGATCTTTCCTCTGCCCTCAAAGCATCTGACCACACCAAGATCGGTGTGATAAAATGCTTTCCCAATGGCGCTTTTTATATCCGGGGGGGGGGACATTCCCTCCCACTGCTTGTAAAAGTAGTCCAACGGCTAATTAGCCGCTAGGATTGCTTTTACATGAAAGCCGGCCGCTGGCTAAAAAGAATGATACCAAGATGATACCTAAACCCGCAGGCATCAATCTGGTATAACCAAAGTCCAGCAACATACCAGTACGTTGCTGGTCCTTGTTGGACATGTATTGTAATCTTTTTTTTCATGCAGCCTGTTGGCTGAACGAAAAAAAGAGATTGATCGGTGGGTATGCCCACCATTAGAATACCGCCATTCAGCCACCCACTTCTAATGATGGGCATACATGCACCATTTATATATGCCGAAGCATTGGGGCATCCTCCCGCAAAAATTATGCCGCACACACATGGTCAGACTTTTCCACGAGCAAGCCTCCGTCGGAATTTCGACCGTATGTAAGCGGCATTAGGAGCAAAATCGCTCCTCCGCTCCTGCTGCCCCAATGCTTCGGCATATATGCTTTTTTTTTTTTTAACTGTGGTGGTGAAATCACCTCCTACAGCACTGGAGTCCCAGGGATCAGGCCTGTCTCTGCGAACGCTGCAGTTATGCGTGTTGTGTTTTGTAAGTGACAGTGATCGATCGATACTGCACTTGGGTGGCCTGGGCTGGACGGAGGGGCAAAACGCAGGTGCTAGCAGGTATCTGGGCTGATCCCGCTAACACTGCGTTTTTGGGAACCCTAAACTGCTGGGGACACTAGTATAGATCTGATCAGATCAGATATTGATCTGTTCAGATACTATACCACTAAGGGGGGTGTATGCTTCACGCGTGGGTGTTAGCGTTACTGGCACTAACCTGACGCTGCCTAGGGTGTGACGCAGGGTTAACTAGGGGGCAATTAGGGGGTTAAAACCTTTATTAGATAATATATGGAGGTACCTGACGCTATAAAAACCTGCGGCGAACCTAAAAAAAATAACTGTCTATCTATCGGCATCAGCATACCTAATACAGCGATCAGAAAAACGATCGCTTAGTGACACTGGCACAAGGGGGTGAAAGGGTTACCTGGGGGGCGATCAAGGGGGTTAAACCTTTATTAGGTAATATATGGGGGTAGCTGACGCTATAAAAACCTGCGGCGAACCTAAAAAAAATAACTGGCTACCTATCGGCATCACCGACAATAAGACAGCGATCAGAAAAACGATCGCTTAGCGACAGTGGTGATAGGGGGTGAAAGGCTTATCTGGGGGGGGTGATCAGGGGGTTAAACCTTTATTGGGGGGGGTTAGGGGGCTACACTGGACCTAAAACTAACTGTAGTGACACTTTTACAGTCACAAATGTCAATAATTGCAGTGATCAGTAAATAAATGGTCACTGCAATCAGTGACACTGTGACTGGGGGCTGATCTGGGGGTGTCTGGGCGATTTATGTTCCTATGTGTCAGTGTACTGTTTGTGCACTAACCTGTGTGTCTTCACTTGTACGGCGCTCGGTATATGTGAGCGCCGCATGAGAGATGACATCACTTCCTCTGCCTGTGTAAACATTACACAGCAGAGGAAGCTTTCTCATTCGCCGGGAGCGATCGCGAGGGGGTGGCCGGAATCGAACGGCCGTCCCCTCATCCCGGATCGCTCCCCAACGGATAACGACCACTCACTGTATAGAAGGGGGGTCCGATCGGACCCCCCAACTATACAAAAGCAGTCACGTACATGTTTTCAATATTAAAGTGGTTGTATGGCTTGTTTTTTTTTTTTTAAATAACAGACATGTTGTTATAGTTACCTCCACTGTGCAGTTCGTTTTGCACAGAGTGGTCCTGATCCTCGAGAGAATAGAAAAAAAGGCGCACCAGCGTAGTGCATTATCGTTTGGATGGATTTTATTTAAAAGAAATTATAAAAACTACTCACAAGTGTAGCAGAAAGGCTTGCAGTAAAAACGTGTTTCCACAGGTGGCTGCAACATACAGAGCCCAAACCGCATTCCAAACGGTCGTAGAGGATGTGAGGAGGGCCACTGCTGGCTGATGCGTTTCGAAGCGCAGAGCTTCTTCCTCAGAGCCCAGCCCGATACTCGTCCTCTGGGGTCCCTCGGCGGCTATCTCGGCTCTTCCCCGCAAGAGCTAACCCCCTTTCTGGGAAGCGCTTCCCCAAGGGGATTATCTTGCGGGCGCGCTCCCATGTGATACAGCCATAGCCGCCGATTGTATCACTTGGCCCCAACCCCGGTGCGTCATTGGTGCGTCATTGGTCTGCAATCAATCATCCAATGAAGAGCCGACTAGAGCTTGGCGAAAGCAACGCGGGATCGCGCACAAGAAGATTCGGGTCTCAGGTAAGTAAAACGGGGGGGCTGGGGGGCCGGTGACTGCAAGGTGGTTTTTCACCTTAATGCATAGAATGCATTAAGGTAAAAAAAAAAAAAAAACACAAAGCTTCACAACCTCTTTAATATCAAAATTTCACAATTTCTGCCAGGGTATGCAAACTTTTGAGCACAACTGTATGTTATGTTAGCTTGTTCTCTTTTTTTTTTTTTTTTCATATTTTTTCACATCTAGGATATCTTCTTTTTTGCCCCTGATGATTGCTAATTAATTGAAATGTGTTGGGGCGTCCTTGGCAGGATATGACTGTTAAATAAATTCTACTGTAAAATTGATTGTATACAGTTTCCTGCCCAAGATACAGGGCTATCAGCATGCATCACATTTTAATTGGGTATTTTAATCAGAGCTTTTGAGATGTGTTGTGTTTTAACACTTTTGTATGAACACAAGAGTAATATTATACACACACACACACACACACACACACACACACACACATTTTAATGGCATCATAGTCTTAGTCCGTAGGGTGCAATATTGAGTTGGCCCACCCTTTGCCGCTAGAACAGCTTCAACTCTTCTGGGAGGTTTAGGAGTGTGTCTTTGGGAATGTTTGACTATTCTTTCAGAAGCATATTTGTGAGGTTAGGTACTGATGTTGGAGAGAAGGCCTGGCTCGCAGTCTGCGCTCTAATTCATCCCAAAGGTGTTATATTTTGTTGAGGTCAGGACTCTGTGCAGGCCAATCACGTTTCTCCACCCCAAACTCGCTCATCCATGTCTTTATGGACTTTGCTTTGTGCACTGGTCCAAATCATTTGGTGGGGGGGTTATAGATTGGGGTTGTTTTTCAGGGGCTAAGTTTGGCCCCTTAGTTCGAGTCAAGGGAACTCTTAAGGTGTCGACATACCAGACGTTTTGGACAATTTCATGCTCCCAACTTTGTGGGAACAGTTTGGGTTTGGCCCTTCTTGTTCCAACATGATTGCACACCAGTGCACAAAGCAAGGTCCGTAAAGACATGGATGAGCAAGTTTGGGGTGGTGGAACTTTACTGGCCTGCACAGAGTCCTGACCTCAACCTGATAGAACACCTTTGGGAGGAATTAGAGCGCAGTGAGCCAGGCCTTCTCTCCAACATCAGTGCATAACCATACAAATGTGCTTCTGAAAGAATGGTCAAAGGTTCCCATAGACACACTCCTAAACCTGTGGACAGCCTTCCCATAAGGAGTTGAAGTGGTTATAGCTGCAAAGGGTGGAACAACTCAATATTGAACCCTTTATACTAAGACTGGGATGCCATTAAAGTTCATGTGGGTGCAATAGCAGGCATCCCAATACTTTTGGTAATATAGTGTATTCGGACACAGGCACAATTGTCATACTTTTGGCTCTGTATGCCACCAGAATAAAATTAAAACAAAACAATCCAAATTAATTTGAAGTGCAGACTTTCAGCATTTTTAGGGGTTGAACATTAATATCATCAAGTATAAATTTTAGGAACTGCAACCACTTTTTTTCACCTTCCCCCATTTTCACCGGCTCAAATGTAATTGGACAAATAAATATAAATCATAAATAAAATGTTAATTTTTAATATTTTGTTGATGATCCTTTACTGGCAATGACTGCCTGAAGTCTGGAACCAATGGACATTACCAAAGACTGGGTTTCCTCCATTCTGATATTTTGCCAGACTCCAACTGCAGCGGTCTTCAGTTGTTCTTTGTGGGTCTTTCTGCCTTTAGCTTTACCTTCAGCAAGTGAAATGTATGCTCAATTGGGTTAAGATCAGGTGATTGACTCGGCCATTGCAGAATATTCCACTTCTTTTCTTACAAAAAAGCTCCTGGGTTGCTTTTGCTGTGTGTTTTGGATCATGGTCCATCTGTGCTGTGAAGCGCCGTCCAATCAACTTTGCTGCATTTGGCTGAATCTGGGCTGACAGTCTATCTCTCTAAACACTGCAGAATTCATCCGGCTGCTTCTATCTTCTGTCACATCATCAATAAACACCAATGACCCAGTGTCACTGGAAGAAAAGCATGCCCATGCCATCACACTGCCTCCATGTTTTACAGATGTTGTGTGCTTTGGATCATGAGCTGTTCCAAGCCTTCTCCACACTTTTTTCTTCCCATCATTCTGGTACAGATTAATCTGTTTCATCCGTCCAAAGAATGCTTTTCCAGAACTGGTCTGGCTTTTTTAGATGTTTTTTTGGCAAAGTCTAATCTGGCTTTTCCATTCTTCAGGCTTATGATTGGTTTGTACCTTGTGGTGAACCCTCTATATTTGCTCTTGTGAAGTCATCTCTTGATTGTAGACTTTGACAATGATACACCCACCTCCTGGAGGGTGTCCTTCACTTGTCTGGATGTTGTGAATGGGATTTTCTTTACCATAGAGAGAATCCTGCGATCATCCACCACTGTTGTCTTCCATGGACGTCCAGGCCTTTTTATGTTGCTGAGCTCACCAGTGTGTTCTTTCCTCAGAATGTACAAAACTGTTGATTTGGCCACTCCTAATGTTGCTGCTATCTCTCTGATGAAATGGTTTCATTTTGATGTCTTACAATGGCTATTTCACTAGCATGGACAGCTTCTTTGACCACATGATGTAGGTTCACAGCAATAGATTCCAAATGCAAATACCACACTTAGAATCAACTCCAGACCTTTTACCTGCTTAATTGATGAAGAAATAACAATAGAAGTAGCCCACACCTGGCCATGAAACGGCTTTTGATTCAATTGTCTCAATTACTTTTGGTCCCTTGAAAAAGGGGGGGGGGGTGGCTATTAAGAGCTATAATTCCTAAACCCCTTCTCAGATTTGCATGTACATCCCCAAAGATTAAAACCTGAGAGTGTGCACTTTTAGCCCATATACATTATAGAACTATAGCTTGAATACATTTTAGTAAAAAAAAAAAAATTGTGCACATGTCCAAATATATATGGACCCAATTGTAAATTCTCTACTTGGCTGCATTCAAGTCTGAAAAGTAAAGTAAATAGGATGGATTGGTTCCCAGACATATTTAAACACCTTTTATTTGGAAGTTCAGTAGAAGTTTCAGTTATTTCTGGGGACAACTTTATTTTACTACCCAGGGCAACCCTAGGTTACAAAAAGGGCTGATGTAGAACATATACACGGCATATACGAACCATGTATGGGCAGGCTGAATGAACCCAACACCGCGTGTTGATGGGGAAAACTGAGCAATTTCCTGCAACCCGTAGTTGCAGGAAATAAATTTGCTGTGTTTGACCTGCCTAAGGCTGTGATGCCGGTGTGTGCAGGCACAACAGAGTTGGTGTAGGGCTTAACATTATGGGTTAAAGAATGGGGGTCAACCACTATGGTGAGAGTATGAAGTGCTGAAAGTAGGAGGGTGTTAGGGTGTAGTGGTAAGAATGATGCATTCAGGTACAGTGGTGGTGGGGGGGATGCAGATAGTGTAGCAAGGAAAGGGCACATGAAGGTGTAAGAGAGGAGTGGATGCAGGAGTGGTGATGAGAGCAATAGTGGGAAGGGGGGGTCAAGTATCATGTTGACCTGGCAGTGCATGACTTTATAAATTTTTATTAATAATTTATTTATTTTTTTATTAATAATTTTTATTTTATTAATCATCTTATTAATTTTTTTGCTTCTGTTTACAGTTGAGAAAATACGAACTTTACTGTTCCTCTTCTCAAGAAAACAAATAAAACTGTAAAAAGGAGAACTCAGCACAAACCTTGCACCTTAGTAAATAAGATCTTCTGTGCATGCCCAGTACCTCAACAAACTGGCAAGCATGACCGGCAGGTGTAGTGGAACATCAAATCCCACAGGAAAACAATGCAACTTTTGGTTGTGCTAAAGCAGCTGCTGCACATGCTTGGTAGCTACCCCACACTAGAAGACCAACTGCTACCATGCATAGGTGGAATCGTTGTTTTGGAGGGGACCCAAAGTAGTTCAGTTAACAGGAATGGGGAGCAGAAGAAGGGGAAGGCTGTACGGAGACAAAAGTGCTGCTCATTCATTTTATAATATATATATATATATTTTACACACACACACACGTATTATATATTATACACATACATACAGTATCTCACAAAAGTGAGTACACTCCTTACGTTTTTGTAAATATTTTATTATCTTTTCATGTGACAACACTAAAGAAATTACACTTTGCTACAATGTAAAGTAGTGATTGTACAGCTTGTATAACAGTGTCCATTTGCTGTGTCCTCAAAATAATTCAAACACACAGCCATTAATGTCTAAACCTCTGGCAACAAAAGTGAATACACCCCTAAGTAAAACTATCCAAATTGGGCCCAAGGTGTCAATATTTTGTGTGGCCACCGTTATTTTCCAGCACTGCCTTAAACCTCTTGGGCATGGAGTTCCCCAGAGCTTCACAGGTTTCCACTTGAGTCCTCTTCCACTCCTTCATGATGACATCACAGAGCTGGTGGCTGTTAGAGACCTTGCGCGCCTCCACCTTCTGTTTGAGGATGCCCCACAGATGCTAAATAGGGTTTAGGTCTGGAGACATGCTTGGCCAGTTCGTCACCTCTACCCTCAGCTTCTTTAGCAAGGCAGTGGTCGTCTTGGGGTCGGTATGATGGAATACTGCCTTGCAGCCCAGTCTCCGAAGGGAGGGGGATCATGCTCTGTTTATATGTCACAGTACATGTTGGCATTCATGGTTCCTTCAATGAACTGCATCTTCCCAGTGTCGGCAGCACTCATGCATCCCCAGACCATGACGCTCCACCACCACTATGCTTGACTGTAGGCAAGACACACTTGTCTTTGTACTCCTCATCTGGTTGCCCCGACACACACTTGACACCATCTGAACCACATAAGTTCATCTTGTCTCATCAGACCACAGGACATGTTCCAGTAATCCATGTCCTTAGTCTGCTTGTCTTCAGCAAACTGTTTGCTGGCTTTCTTGTGCATCATCTTTAGAAGGTTTCCTTCTGGGACGACAGCCATGCAGACCAATTTGATGCAGCGTATGGTCTAAGCACTGACAGGCTGACCCCCCACCCCTCACCCCTTCAACCTCTGCAGCAATGCTGGCAGCACTCATATCTCCATTTCCCAAAGACAAGCTCTGGATATGACGCTGAGCACATGCACTCAACTTCTTTGGTAAACCATGACGAGGCCTGTTCTGAGTGGAACCTGTCCTGTTAAACCGCTGTATGGTCTTGGCCACGTGCTGCAGCTCAGTTTCAGGGTCTTGGCAAGCTTCTTGTAGCCTAGACTATCTTTATCTAGAGCAGTGGTTCTCAACTCCAGTCCTCAGGGCCCACCAACAGGCCAGGTTTGCAAGATAACTGAAATGCATCACAGGGGATATAATTTGCTGCTCAGGGATTGCAGTATTCTAGTCTGCATCTCACCAAGGAAATACTTAAAATCTGGCCTGTTAGTGGGTCCTGAGGACAGGAGTTGAGAACCACTGATCTAGAGCAACAATTCTTTTTTTCAGATCCCCAGAGTTCTTTGCCATGAGGTGCCATGTTAAACAGTGACCAGTATGAGAAAGAGCGATAAACACCAAATTTAACACACCTGCTCCCCATTGACATCTGAGTCCTTGTAACGCTAACGAGTCACATGACAAGTGGGCCCAATTTGGACATTTTCACTTAGGGGTGTACTCACTTTTGTTGCCAGTGGTTTAGACATTAAATGGCTGTGTGTAGAGTTATTTTGAGGGGACAGCACATTTAGGCCGGATTCACACCTATGCATTTTTAGTGCTTTTTGCGTTTTGCAGATTTGCACTACAGAACGTGTTCCATAGAGGAAACCATGTTAAATGGACTGCAGTGCAAATCTGCAAAAAGCAGTAAAACTGTATAGGTGTGAATCCAGCCTTACACTATTATACAAGCTGTACACTCACTACTTTACATTTTAGCAGTGTCATCACATATAAAGATATAATAAAATATTTACAAAAATGTGAGGGGTGTATTAACTCTTGTAAAAATAAATATATACACACACATACATATTACTGTGTGAGAGATTATATATTATATTATAATATATATATATATTGTGACAGCAGGAAGGTAAAGTCACCTGGTTGCATCCAGGGGGGTAGATATATTTCGCCCAGATTCAGGCTTTACGCTGACTTATACAACTAGGTGGAGAGTTGTATAAGCCCAGCTAAGGCTAGTGGGCTCATGGATGACTCATACCTCTAGGGAGAGGGCTGGGCGTCGTGCGGACAGGGAGTTGATGAGACCAGCTGAAGCTTGTCAGCTCATTTAGGCCTCTATAAGAACTCCCAGCTTCATTAGATGTTAGCTCATGCCTGGAACCAGACCTGTGTGGACTGTCTAGGGAGAGTGAACCCCTGTGCGGTGAGACAAAGCCTGTGTGGCTATTTGCTTGGACATTTAAAACCAGGGACTTAGGGACTAGGACAGCACTAGGCTGATCCCAGTTGTTAGTTAGGAAACCTGTATGTTTAGTCAGAGGTCAAATTGACCAGGATTTATTTTGTTTATGTTTCTTTTGCTTTGCTGTGTTTTGTCACTGTAAATAGAAAATAAACCGCACCTTTTTGATTTTGAAAACCACAACCTCCGTCTGCTGGGCCTGTTTTTGTGTGGGGAGCCCACCCCGGGGGTCACACACACCCGCTGCCGAGCCAACCCCCTCACAGTTGGTGGAGAACCAGTGGCAGTTTTTTTTAAGCCAGCATGGAGGAGATACTGAAGCAGCTGGCTCTAGCAAATGCCAATCAACAGCAGACAAATGCAGGTTTGCAAAAGAGCCTTGCAGCTCAACAACAGAACTTCGCAGCCCAGCAGCAAGCCCAGCAGCAAGCTCACCAACAGAGTCTGGAAGCTCAGCAACAAGCCCAGCAGCAATCTGAGGCCCGCTTCATAGACCTGTTACAGAAGCAAGAGCAGAGACTACAACAAATGGAAGCAGTAATGCAGCAACGTCCGCAGACCAGTGAGGAAAGCCGTCCCACTAATACCGCGTCCTTTGGGGTGAGTCGTTTATTGACAAAAATGACTGGAGAGGATGATCCAGAGGTATTTTTGACCACATTTGAAAGGACTGCTGAAAGAGAAAAGTGGCCTGAGGAGCAGTGGGCTGGACTGGTGGCTCCTCTGTTAACTGGTGAATCGCAGAAGGCTTACTATGACCTAGAGCCTGACCAAGCAAAAGACTATGTGATGCTAAAAGCTGAGATATTGGCAAGGCTGGGTGTCACCCAGGCTGTCCGGGCTCAGCGTGTGCATAACTGGACTTTCCAGCTTGGAAAACCCCCCAGGTCTCAAATGTATGATCTCATTCACCTGAGCAGAAAGTGGCTACAGCCAGAGACTTTGTCCGCACCAAAGATTGTGGAACGTGTTGTAATGGATCGGTTTTTGAGAGCTCTTCCTACTGCCATCCAAAAGTGGGTAAGCCATGGAGACCCAGAGACGGCCGATGGTCTTGTGGATCGTGTGGAGAAATACTTGGCTACAGAGAACCTGACGGCCTCTTCCAGAGACACTCGGACTTTCCACCCTAAGACCAGACCATCCCCAGGGGCGGATAAGAGGATTCCAAGGGGTAAGGGTGGAGAGAGTGAGAGGGTGGGAGCTCTACCCCAAGTTTGGCGAGAACAGCCTGGGAAATCAGCGGCTCAAGAGGCGGCAAGAAGGATCGTTTGCTACCGCTGCCGGCAAGCGGGACATATTGCAGCCAATTGCCCGGTTGTGGAGGAACCCATGCAGTGTGACTTTCTGACGGGCAGACGTCAGTCGCTGTGTGCGACAGTCGCATGCACTGCCATTCGAGGAACTGAGAAACATTTATGCAAAATGTGTGTTAATGGTAGAAATGTTGTGGTATTGCTGGATTCAGGTAGCCTTGTGACCCTGATAAAGGCTGAGTTAGTTAAAACAGAGGTCTCTGGGAATAGCAAGGTAGCTGTTATTTGTGTGCATGGGGACACCCGAGAGTATCCAGTGACTACAGTGTGTTTCGAGACCCCCAAAGGTACCCTCTCTCATCCAGTGGGCTTAGTATCTCAGTTACCGTATGACGCCATTGTGGGAAGGGATTTTCCGAAGTTCTGGGAACTGTGGGATGATCCTGAGCCCCCCACTGGTGCCCCTATGTACCAGGAATGTGATAGCCAGAACTCCCCTGAGAGTGGTGAGGACTCTCCGGAATTTCCCTTATCAGTATTGGCAGGGGAGACTCAAGAAACTGGAGAGGAGCCCACCTCCTCAGACGAAAACCTACCGTCTGTGGAGTTTTCTGATCTTGAGGTTCACAGGGAAAACTTTGCCACAGAACAGTTGAAAGACCCCGCCCTAATAAAGGCACGGGAAAACGTAGTGAAAATAGATGGCGAGTTAGTGAACCCAGATAATACCTGCACTTACCCATACTTCAGCGTAGAGAAGGACCTACTGTATCGGGTGGCAAAAAGGGCAGAAGAAACCGTTGAGCAGCTTGTGGTGCCCAAACCTTACAGGAAGTTGGTGTTGGAGTTGGCCCATGGGCACATTCTTGGAGGTCATCTGGGGACAGAGAAAACCCGAGAGAGGGTATTACAGAGATTCTATTGGCCGGGGGTGATGAAGGACATAGAAAATTATTGTTCCTCCTGCCCTGTGTGTCAGAGGTCGGCCCCGATGCCACATTTCCGTAGCCCGCTGGTCCCTCTACCCATCATTGAGGTCCCGTTTGAGAGGATCGCCATGGATTTGGTAGGTCCTATAATCAAGTCCGCTAGGGGGCACCAGTACATATTAGTTATAATGGACTATGCCACCCGTTATCCAGAAGCGATCCCTCTCCGAAATACCTCGGCCAAAACCATAGCCAAAGAGCTATCTCTTGTGTTTAGCCGGGTGGGTATTTGTAAAGAACTGCTTACGGACCAAGGTACACCCTTTATGTCCCGGGTTATGAAGGAGCTGTGTAAATTGTTCAAAGTGACGCAATTACGTACATCTGTGTATCACCCCCAGACCGATGGGCTGGTTGAAAGATTCAACAAAACCCTAAAACAAATGTTGAAGAAAGTGGTGGATAGAGATGGAAAGGATTGGGACTGTCTACTTCCTTATCTGATGTTTGCTATTAGGGAGGTGCCCCAATCCTCTACGGGATTCTCCCCCTTTGAGTTACTGTATGGGAGACACCCAAGAGGGCTGTTGGATATTGCCAAGGAAACTTGGGAAAGTGAGAGTTCTCCCCACAGGAGTGTGATTGAGCATGTCGCCCTGATGCAAGACCGAATTGCACAGGTAATGCCCATCGTGAAGGAACATTTGGCCCAAGCGCAGTTAGCACAGCAGAGAGTGTACAACCGTGGAGCCAAGACCCGTACCTTTTCCCCGGGGGATAGGATACTGGTACTTGTCCCTACGGTTGAAAGTAAATTCCTTGCCAAATGGCAAGGCCCCTACGAGATAATGGAAAAAGTGAGCGAAGTGAATTACAAGGTCAGACAACCAGGAAGGCGAAAGCCCGAACAGATCTATCACGTTAATCTGTTGAAAGCCTGGAGGGATAGAGAGTCCCTAGTCGCAGACACTTGGTCACCAGCTCAAACTGGTTGCGTCATTCCTGAGGTTGGAATAGCAGCCACCTTGTCACAACCCCAACAACAGGAGGTTAAGGAGTTTGTGCTTCGCAACAAGGAGGTATTCTCTGAGCTGCCGGGACAAACATTTGGGGTAGAGCATGACATCATTACCCCGCCCGGTGAAAGGGTGAAGTTAAAACCCTATCGGATCCCAGAGGCCCGACGGGAGGCAATACGGGAGGAAGTACAGAAAATGCTGAACTTAGGGGTGATAGAGGAGTCCCAAAGTGATTGGTCTAGTCCCATTGTGTTGGTGCCTAAACCGGATGGGAGCTGGCGATTTTGTAACGATTTTCGTCAGTTGAACAAAGTTACAAAATTTGACACCTACCCCATGCCACGTATAGATGAGTTGATCGACCGGCTGGGAACAGCCCGATACATGACGACTCTTGACCTCACAAAAGGGTATTGGCAAATCCCCCTGGCCAAATTGGCCAAAGAGAAAACCGCATTTGTAACCCCAGACGGGGCGTTCCAATATAAAAGAATGCCGTTCGG